>BGPR01000016.1:3179531-3287302 GCA_013235015.1 Araneus ventricosus
AGAAAATATAACTATGTTATAATTTTTTAAATGTCTGTCTCTCTTATAGGTGAGCCAACTGTAGTGCAAATAAAGATATCTGTGTTGAATATTAACTATGTTGACGAAGAAAAGCAAGTAAGTTATTTTCCAATCATTACTTAGATCATAAGATAAAAATGAACCTATTTCATATTAAATAATCATCAAATTAATATTTAAAACATTTTGAAATTCCATTTAAAATATTTCATTTACTCCTGAGTACGTTTTGGTATAATTTCAGAAACCTATTTTTAAAAATGTTTTAGGCGTAATTAAACACAACCGACTGGAAAGCTTCATATGACGAAGCGCGAGATACTTTATCTTAATATTAGATCATAGGCTTATGACAAAAATGCTCTTGAAAATCCAAAATTTCTGGCAAAGATTTCTTTATCTTTTCCTCCGTTTTTTTAACCAGTAGGATCGAATAGCAATTCAAACTTTTTCCCGATTTTACTTACATAAGATTTCGTCGCTTAACAAGCAACACCACCTATCTTAATTTTTTGAAATTTCAAAGAGGAAGATTCAAATGAATTTTTCGCAACCAATAGCGAATATTTCTAAATTTTTTTCACGTCTGGTTGGAACATGTGGTATCATGTTTTTAGTAGATCGTTAAAAAATTCAGAAATATTCGTTACTGGTTGCGAAAAATGATGAGTATTTTCTTCCTCTTTGAAATTTCAAAAAAAAAAAAAAGAGATAGGTGGTGTTGCTTGTGTTAAGCGACAATTTTCACTTTTAAAGAGCAACAGCATTTCATTACTGCAAACAATAAGAACTAAATAAGAAGATAAGTTAATTTTAATAGCTGCACAAATTGTTCGTAAGTAAGAGGGCAGGTTTCAATTAAAATAAGAAAGACAAGTTAATTTTACTTATTAAATGTCTTACTCAATAACTCTTACTTAAATGTCTTACTCAATAATAATTACTTACTAAATAACGTTGTCAAGTAAAATGTTCGTGGATAGAAGCATTCTGTTGGTATTTTATAGCATTGTGTTTTCATTTTTTCAATTGACTAGTTCATTGGCTTCGTAACATCTTTTTCAATAATTAGAACAAAAATATTCAAATGATTTTTCTCTCAACAGGCTTTTGGAGTGGATATTTTTTTCCATCAAGTCTGGAATGATCCTCGCCTTCGAATTCCTCCGACGCACAACACTACCCGTCTGGTTCTCAACAGTAAATGGAGAAACAACTTGTGGACACCCGACACTTACTTCAAAAAACTCGTGGATGGTAAAGTGAATGATATTATCATTCCTTATAGCTATATGGTGGTGGATAGTGAAAGCACATTGTTTTTCGCTTCAAGGTAGGTTCAATAGCTTAACTTTACATTCAGAAAAACTAGTAACTTCCAAGGAATACTCAATTTAATAGGTTTCAGCACCCAATGAGAAGAATGAAGGACTAAATAATTGTTAAATGTTTAACAAAAGTTTGTTAATATACAATGCTCTCAATACTATTAAGTGAGAGTGATTCATTTTAATTTAAAGTTGAAATTACTTAAGTAACATTTGACATCTAACGCCAATTCTTGTACAAAAATGCTTGCACTTTAGTACCATAAAACATCCAAGTCCTGCAGAAGACAAATTACGTTTGTTTTTAAAGCTATCCTACTTATACTCCTCTTCGTAGAAAAATAGCAAGATTCCCTCCAAAAACTTCCCACAAAGCATAAAAGATTGGAAGCGGAACAGCAAAAAGGCTCCTCTCTTAGATAATAATGGCAGATTTATCCACATTTTGCTTTTCTTGTTAGTAATACCTCTAGATTATAAACAAACAGTATCGCTATGACAAATTCCTGTGTCCTTTGAAAGACCAGTCTTCTTTTAAGAACATATTTGTGTAATTTTAATGAATAGGATTTGAATTAGAAACACTTCCCAATACGAAAAAAATTGTTGAATGATCATAATCATACTCTTCATCCACAGAATCCTGTGTAACAAGGCACTTTTAAAATATGGTTCCAGAATTGGAGTAACACTAGTACAGCGAATATCCAAGAACACAGATTCACTCAAGCACGGGTCAAGAATGGCAAAAATCATTGAAGAAGGTCAGAATAAAAATCGTAAAAGGATGAGACGCTGATATAAATATTTCAAATAAACTGAAATTTTAATCACATTTATAATACAGTAGGCTGCCGTAAAAACACGGTTAAAAAGTCCCTCGTTGCATGAATACTCTTTATAGGAAATCGCTAAGTACGGCAAATCTATTTAAACTAGACTCCTGCATAGATAAATTTCCCGTACTACGAAATTTCTAGTGATGCATATTCAAATTATGCCCGACTTTGTATAGCCGCGTTATACGGGAGTCTACTGCATATATTAACCCTATGTACTCGAGAGGTGACTCTCGCTCACCACTAGGTTTGACGCGGAATCTCGATCCGCGGCAATGACTATGTTTAATTTCTTTCAAGTGGGTTCTTAAGCTCTTTGAGTACATCTTGTGAAATGAAGAATGTCATCCCTTCAAATGGAGATAAGATTTTATCTCATATTAGTCTGCGATCGCGGACCGGAGTGCATTTTCGGCGTTAGTCCGCGCCCGGCCAAGCCTGGGTCTTTTTTGACATGGCGCGGCGTTTGAACAGCTCTTGCATTGTTTCTCCTCTATCGAGGAGTGACTTTTTGTGTGTGTTGCTCTGGAGATATCAGGTTTTAGTCGGGTCTGAAGAGACCCAGGCTTGGCTCTCGGCGGTCGACCTTCCGAGATCAGTTCGAACTTGATAGTCGTGGCAAAAGGATTAATATTTAAGAAATTATCTTCTTAGACATGTAAAGAGGGATCAAATGTTAAAATATAAAAGTTTTAAACATTAATTTGTTTGAGTAATCGTTTTAAGTTAGAGGTAAGAAATTCACCAAGAACATCGAGAAACGTCTCGACTTGCTGGTTCGCCCGAGTGAATAAGGCCTCCAGTGCAAAGGATTAAAATTTGATGAATGTTTATGAGTTTTCAGTATTGTGTAACTTTTCCTTATCGTATTGTTTTCAACTCCTCACGCTTTTATGATATTTATTTTGACCTCCAAATTTTTAATAAAAAATTTTATTTATAACTTTTCTGTACGCAAATGTCTTTTTAATTTTTATCTTCATTAATAATGAATTATTTTAGATATTATATGCCTACTGGGTTAAACCATTAACATTTTTTTCAAAGTAAGCATTTCCAATTCTTGTACAAAGAAATAACTGAGCATCAGAGTCGTGAGCGAGTTTGCTAAGGCTGTGAAATTTTCTTTTGCAAGATCATTTCAAATGACGAAATGTATTTTAAAATTTAAATACATATGTTTTATAGCCATGAACTGTATTCTATTGTGCATGTATAAACGCATCCTTAAATGTAACACACTTTCAATCACACAATGAATAAAATTTAATGATACTTATCTTTAAAATAGGATACATTGAGATTTATTGATATTATTTAAAAATCTAACAAACTTCTAGAAAATAAAATTTGTGCACCAGCGTACTTATAAATGAATATGGATAGGCAATATCAATATCTCTTCAATATATATATATATATAATCTGAAGTTCTTCATTGTTTATATTTTAGGTCCTTGAATTTATAGTTCCATTTTTAACTTTTCATTGGGGGTTCGATAATTTATCAGAGAATCTAGCCTGTAATATCATTTAGCCATTTATAAATTGAAGTAATCAATACCAAAGAAGTATAACAAAACCTCTCAATTTCTTTTCCATTCTTTCTGTAAATATGTTTTCTTCAGTTTTTATCATCTGACCGATTTTTATTCCACCACCTCTACCACGTAAAAAGTCCACTCGATTATTTTTTTAAAATCAAAAAAATTCATTTCAAAGTTTTTTACTCGTTTAAATGTTACGTTAATGAATATGAAGTTTTATTGATAACTTTCCATTAGAATGTTCACTGTTCATCAGAGAATCTTGCATTTTCTATTATTCACTGCGCTTATGATTAAGATAATCAGTTCCAAAGACACTGTCATGATTCTGTCACCTCATGATTTGTGTTTAATTATGTCTCTTAATATTTTTCCTTAAATTTCAGTCATCGGACCATTTTTTTAATCCATCACTTCCACTACGACAAAAATCCACTTGGTCATTTTTTCAGATAAAAAAATTCAATTCAAAGTTATTTATATTTTATATATTACATTGTTGAATATGAGTTTCCAATGTTAACTTTCCACTGTTCAGAGATTCTTGCTTTGCTACCATTCACTGCATTTATAATCAAATCAATCAATTCCAAAGACGTTGTATATCAGAACCTTTTAATTTCTCTTCCATTCGTTCTCTTAATCTTTTTTCTTGAGTTTCAGACATCAGACCGTTTTTTCCTCCATCACCTCCACTGCGAAAAAAATCCAGTCGATCATACTTTTTTCCAGATCCATCTTCCTTCTCCATCGTTTCAACATTTGCTTTCATGTATCCAAAGCTTGTATGCTTCAGTATTCGTTCAATTAACTCTTCGTTGCCTTCCAAATCGCGCCCCAAAAACTTAGCTATCAAAAGTAAACCAGTGCGGGGATCCTTTTTCATCTTATCGAAAGACAATAATAAAACATTCTCATCATTTTTATGTTCGTACCATGATAAAATGTGATCAAAATAATCGCCAAAGACGCATCTGCCTGCCACAAATGCGTCGAATAAATCATCGAAGTTCAGGTTCACTGTGGTTATTTGTCTCAGGAAATGGTAGTATGACACCACCACATCGAAAGGATTACGAATAATTGTGATATATCTTGTTTTAGGATTATGCGGTGTCAGGTTATACGGTAAGTGGTACTTTAAGACTCTAGGTGGTGGAAGGTTTTCAACGATTTCTGCTCCACTTGCTTCCATGTAAGGCATTATTCGACGCATTTCTGTTTGTGATGGTGGTTCTTTGCCATCGTTAAAAATTTCGTAGACGATGTACTGTACCCAAGTTGTTCCAGTCTTCGCAAAAGTAGAAATGATGATATCGTCATCTTTTGGCGAGTAGTCGAGAGCACTTTCAATCTTTTCTCGAGTGAAACCTGGCGAACAAGGGAAGTCAAAGCCACGGATGTTTTGTCGATTTATTTGCGCTTCTGTCGACATCTCGATTCACCTGAAAATGAAATGAAAGCAATGAGTAAGCTTCTACAGAAATTGAATCAGAATTGATGAATTACGAGAATACAGGAGTCCATTTAATTTTATTTAAATATTGGGCTGATTACAGGATTTGCGAGAGAACATTTTAAGTCACAGGAATTTGCTGCTTAACAATTCAAAGAAAGTTTTGAAATAAATCTATTTTCCTAAGTTTTCGTGGACTGTATTGGCTACGTTTTGGTTTAATTTTGTTTGATCAACGCCCAACTTTGAAGCAACAATAAAGCTATTTCAGGATAGAGCTCTAAATTTTGAATCGTGGTCAGAAGACGGGAACAGCATCTGAGCAGGCACCTCCCTCTCCAAACTACACGTTGACTGTTTTAAGAGTAACAAAAAAGAAGTAGCGGTACGTTTTTGCATTTATTTCGTAGTATTTTATGACATCAGAGGATAAATATTTTGGCATTGAGAGGTCTCGTCTTAAACTTGTGTTTCTTCAGTTTTCCCTCATTCCCAAGATTCAATAAGTGCAACAGGGTTTTTCATTAAATCTACTATGCATAAAATATTTCAAGGTTAGTGCAATGTAGATTTTAAACTAGTGCAGAACCAGGTCAGAAATTTACTCATGGAATATTGATGACAATCAAATTATAATTCCTCTCTCAGAAGTGACAAGCTTCAATACGCTAAGTACAGCATATAAAGATCTACTGTACATGAAATATTTCAACGTTAATGCAATGTAGATTGTAAAATAGTGTAGAACCAGGGCAGACTCTATTCTCATAAATTCCACAATTACCTCAGAAAGCCTTTCAAAATTACCCTCTCAGAAACGATAAGCTTCAAAATTCTCCGCGTAACTAACAAATCAGACATCTAATTTCTTAATTCAATGCATAGTCTTGCCTTTGCCTTAGCCCAAAGGAGAACTAAATTACAGTTTTAACATAAGCCTCATTTTAAAATGGAAAGAAATAATATAACCCTAAGATATTTAACCATAAATCTTTCAGAACTATAAATGAAGGAAAATTCATTAGCACCTTTTACTTTCAATTTATATTCATCATCCTACAGGCTTTCATAAAGAACGAGTTGATTAATCATAAATTTAGCGTTGAGTATTTGATGAATGATTGAGCAATATTTTCTCGTAAATTTAAAACGTTAATGCATATTTCAGAAAATTTGAATAACAAATTAATTTCCAGCCATACAAACCAATAAGACTTTCATAAATCAACATATACGAATAATGCCCCATGAAAATTCTTGGGACATATTCATATGGGATTTAGGATATTCAGATAAAATGATTTATGAAACTGAAATCATTTCTAAATCTCTCGGTAACAAAGTCTCATATTCTAGAGATGCATTATTCTAGATTTGAAATGGAGCATTGTAATTCCTTTTATGCAATCAAATTTCACAACCATTATACAACAAGAAAAAAAGTGGCTTTTATGCCAGTCTTGTGAAAATTAAGATGATTGGTTCAACCACCAAGTCATTATTTTTTTTCAGAAGAAAGAAGAATTAATATAAGCTAGATAGATATCTTCTGAGATTCAGTTAAATCATATTGCAAACATTTCTCGAATTATTCAATTTAGAAAAACGTTATTTTCAACACCTGAAATCTTTTGTACTGAATTGAAATCTGAACTAAATGCCAAAATCAGATCAAGTTGCTTAAATAACGTACAATATATTGGTCGGTAATTCTAAGAATGCGTTGCCTTTGAAATAATACTGAATATAAGGATAACGTTGCCTTAAAGGGGTTTTTGTATTTTTATACGCTTTTATTTAACTTGTTTCATTTTTGTAAATATGGAATTCTGTAATCGATTTTTCATTTACTTTCTGATCTACTCGAGTTCAGAAATTTTGGAGAGTTGAATGTTCCTGAAGACAATACAGTTTTTTAATATTTTCAGAATTAAAACTATCAGTTAATCAATCGATTTTAATTAAATTTTAATTTCATATGAGAGGTACTATCTAGTAGTGAATTTGCAAAAAAAATATATATTGCAAGATTCCATAATATTTATACTAATGAATTGTAAAATTCACTAAAGAATAAAAAAATATAAAATGATAAAAATACAAAAGTTTTTGAAAGCACGCTTTTATTGGCGTACTATACAATAAAAAACAATTTTTTTATCAAAAATTTGGAGGTGAAAAAAAAAACCGTATCAGCGTGAGGCGCTGAAAAGAATACTGTGAGAAAATTAAGCCCCAATGAATCTAACAAGGAGGAAAATTTTTAAACATTCATTAAAAATTAAGAATATATTATAAATGTGATGTGATTAAAATTCCAATTTTCTTTGAGTATTCCTATCAGCACCTCACGCTCTTACAATTTGGTTTTCACCAACGTACTTTTGTTTAAAAAATTATTTTCTACTTCACAGTACGCTAATAAAAGTGTAAAAAATTAATCTTCTATTAATTTTTGTCTTTTTAGATATTCATCCTTATTTTTTGTCTTTTTAGATATTCAATCCTAATAAGTTTTTTTATTTTTATTAAAAAACCATAAAACTGAATGGGATCAGATTTGATCACTGAAATAATACTGAAACAATTCTCCTTTATTTAAAAACAGTAGGATTGCGGTGGCCTAGTGGTAAAGTCTCGGCTTCGGAATAAGAGGGTTCTAGGTTCGAAACCCGATTCCACCAAAAATCCAGCGTGTATGTGGGCCTACTGCACGCTAAATCATGCGTAGGGGGTCAAATGTCCTCCCGCTGCTGTGGTGCGGAAGTTTGGCGAGGGGATACCAGCCCAAGTGTCGTCCCCTTCATCTGACAGCAGTTCAAAATTTTGAGGTCCGTCCCAATATAGCCCTTGTTTTACTTCAAAACAGGACTTTTATATAACTAGACTTATTTAAAAACAATTGATGGTTGTGTTAGTGGTAATGTTGACACACTAATAACGTTCTGATTCCTTCTAGTCAGTGTAAGTTCAGGTTTAAATTAGTGTATATTTCTAGCTTTATTGAAAAAAGTAATATAATAACACATACAAGCAGTTAATTATAAGCATTCTTCAGTTCTTAAAAATGCTACATACACATTAACACACACACACACACACACACAGTTAAAGTTTTTCCAATAATTCATCTTTTATACTTCGGAAAAAAAACTTGAGCTATTTTCAAGAGTCAGCATAAATGTACTAAACCCTAAAGGTTTATGTCACTGACGTTCTATACATCCAATTGAGCACTAATTTGAAGAGATAAAACTGCTTTGAAAGCAGCTCAGCTGATTATAGATAACTAGAGTTTTCACTTGTGTAAGCATACTTAAAAACATTGTTGACAGTTTTTGAACAATTTATTCACCAAATAGCCATATTTATAGTAGCTGCAACTGCAATTTAGTTCTCAAATACCAAAAATTGGATATCATTTATTCTGTTTCAATGCAGCGGAAAAACTATCTAATCCCTTTTTTATTCTTTAATCAAATAGGAAAACTAGCTAAAATTATAATTTTGCTAACCAATGATGGAAACTTCATAGAATTTGAAATACTTTTTTTTTAAAACATAAGTGGATTATTTGCTGTATAACACATGAATATTCTATTCAGTCTTTTGATTCAATAAGCTGCGGAAAAGACGGACATATACAGGCTTTCAACTTAAAAACGGCCACCCCCTCTTAACTTTAGAAGGACGGCAGCTATAGTCATGAAAGTAGTGTCTAGGTATAGTAAAATGGCTATGCGATGAGACCATTTACAGCGCCATTTAGTGGCAAACTCCAGAGTTAGCGTTCCTATCTCGAAAACGGTACAAAATAGGGGGAAATGTCAATCACAAAGTTGTAGAGCGTTATCGATTTAGTACAAAAAAAACACCTTGTGCACATTAATACGAAGAACACAACGATTAAAATGCGCATTTGATCGAAGCTATGACGTCACAAAACGGATTAAAAAGAGAAAAACAATTAGTTGTCACAAGATACCTTTATTTTCGGTGTTCAAAGTGCTTTCCGTCACCTACAGATTTAGTACAAAAAGACAAATTATGCGCATTAATACGAAGAACAGAACGCTTAAAATAAGCATTTGTTTGTTTGCATTTTCAGAAATTGTGTCGTCACAAGACATGGACAAAAGAAGAAAATGTTATTTTTCGGGCAAAAAGTGGCCCATTATACTTTGTCCTGTGAGAATAACTCAAACAGCAAGTGTATGAACTTTTCCGCCAACATGATGTCGAAGTACTGTTGCTTGTGCTAGGGCACCAACTATATGCTAAAACGTATACAAAGCGAAATTCAAATAAGGGGTTAAATCTGTATTGTAGATGACGGAGAGCACTTTGAGCACAGAAAATAAAGGTATCTTGTGATAACTAATTGTTTTTTTCTCTTTTTAACCTGTTTTGTGAAGTCATTTCTTCGATCAAATGTGTATTTTAAGCGTTGTGTTCTTCGTATTAATGTGCACAAGGTGCTTTTTGTACTAAATCGATAACGCGCTAAAACTTTGCAATAAATATTTTTCCTCTATTTTCTACCGTTTTCGAGATAGGGATGCTAACTCCGGAGTTTGCCACCAGATGGCTCTGGAAGTGGGCATAGCGCATAGCTATTTTACTATATCTAGACACTACTTTAATGACTATAGCTGCCGTCCTTCTGAAGTTAAGAAGAGGTGGCCATTATTTAAGCGGGAACGGTGTATAAAGGGACATCTATTATTAGACCATCACTTATCCTAACATTGCCCGATGGTAAGAGAATTTCTGAAGGTTTTTTTTTTTAGTTATACTAACGTCCCGTTTTGAAGAAGCAATACGAGGGCTAAATTTCTGAAATAAACTAGCCTATATTAGTATTATACACAGAGAAAATTAGGAAAATTTCCCCAATGTATCGGAGCAATTTTCGCTTAAATTTGCAGTTATTCTGTTAATAGAAAGCACGAGAATCGGATCATAGGCTTTCTACAAGTAGATCGGAGGTTAACCTGCTAACACGACATACAATTTTCTATTCCGTTCCCCGAAAAAATCCCTGGACCTTTCCAATGTGCTTCATTTTCTTAAGAGGGGGCTTTAAAATAAATTTTCGCAATGTCTCCGATTCTTTATACATTCAAGCAAAATAATTTTTTAAGAAAGATAGAATATATTTTGAGATATAATTTGCAGAATAAAAGGGTAGCATTCAAGTATGACTATGGATTTAAACTATTACAAAGAGAGAGTTATTCTTTACTATCACATTTCTTATTTCTTCATTAAGGCTTCAACTTATCTCTTTCTGCAAACTTTAAAAAAAATCCTTAATTTCAAGTTTTTACGTCCTTTTTTATTAGTAAAACAGACTAAAATGCGGTAATTACACGCATTATCGAATAATTGATACATGCCATGTATGGGTCAATAATTTATCAGTAATTCAGACATGGAATTACCTAAGAATTCCTTTATTATTTAGAAGTATTGTCTCCTTAGATTTCGCTTTGCACTTCGCTAACGCAGCCGTAATAAAGCTTAACCGGTTTTCGAGTGTTTGGAATTGAGATAATGGACCAAAAGATTGTCTAGTTGTCATGCAAATGAATATTGTGAAAGGAATGGAGATGTCAGCATTCTGTAAGGAATTCCTGAAAGCCCTCAATTCCTCTTAGACATTCCTATTATGATTAATTCTACAAGTCTTCACTTTGAATTTCACTTGATGGGTAATCATAATTGCACCTTACTCCTAAGATGCGAATATAAAGTCCCATTACCGTTATTGATTTCATGACCCCTTGACCTAAGAATTTATTTAACCTCCTAATTAAATGACAACAACCATTTTGGATATCTTTTATTATTTCAATCTATTTAAGATGATAAAGGATACTCGAGACATTTTAAGAGCGCATAAGTGATTTTTGTATTTAAAATTAATTATTACCTTGACCTAATTACGGATTTAAATAGCAAAAATTATTCGATGCACGTGTCAGCCACGTTGTTGTAAGCGAAGGGGTTAAGAAATCTCTCTATTTAGTTTAGTTACATTTACGTCCCGAAAATTGAATGTTGCAGTATTCATGTCACTTTGCATCACAGTGGAAATTAATGCTATAACATTCACGTCCGTGAACGGGTGAAGTGCAGTTTACTTAGATTAGCTTCCCATTTGGAAACTACCCGGAATAAACCTCGGGTCTTTGGAACTGACCTCGTAATTATGAACCATGGTCAGATGACGAGAACGACACTTCAGGCGGCACCCCCTCTCCAAACTTCCGCTCCCACCAGCGGGAGAATATTTCACCCGACGGATTTAACGTGTACTAGGCCTTCTTACTCGGTGGTTCTTCGGTGGAATCGGGTTTCGAACTTGGAGCCCTCGTTCCCGAAGCTGAGAACTTACCACCAGTCCAATGCGGCACAAGAAATTTCTCGGGAAAACTAATAGAAAATTAAAAATATGGACTTTCACTTGAATGTCATCCCATCAGTCGTAAACTTTCCATGAATTCAAATTTGATATTATTGATATTTTCTTCCTGCTTTCAGAGATTACATCCATATTTCATCGTGGATTTCATATCCATTGTCATCAAACATTTTCGGACAAGTAACTTTTTAGAACACTCAGACAAACACTTTATAAGCCATCCCATTTTTTCCAACTCTGTGCTTATTTAATTATATGAAGCTTTATTTTTCATAGTGTAATAAGATTAGGGGTTTGAATGGATGGATAATATACACATTTGTGTCCGAATTTTAGCAGCTATCCACTTATTTAACTGGATTTCCTACACATCAATCTCGAGATCGGTGAACTGTGGCGCACATTATACGTCGTGCCTGTCCGCAAAGGGTTAAATAATAAATAAAAGTTTTCAAAAACAAGCTTTAATTAATGTACTTGAAAATAGATAATATTTTACCAAAAATATGAATGTCAAACAAAATCGTAAAAGCAGTAGGCACTGATACAAACACGAGGATTGGTAATGGAAGTGATTAAGCAACTTAATCTTTTCTGAAAACATGCGACTGTGTCATTTTTTTATTGCCCACGTAGACCCTGCTTACCCAAAGGGTGAGACATGTAACAAGTCTGCGGAAAGAAAAATTCCAATACAAATATTAAAGTAATACAAAATAATAGAATACAATATAATACAAAAAATATAAGTAAAATAATACAATAAAAGTAATACAATACAAAATGCAAATGTGAATATAAATATAATAAAAAACAAACAGCAAACATAATACGTAATTACAAACATAAATAATAAATAAATACAAATAAAGCTGTAGAATAAAACTGTATAAATTTATCAACTTTCGCGATAATTATATAAAACTACATATAAATATGCTTCAGAGAAGCTAAAAAAGAAAAAGCGAGTCATTTTCTTATGGCTCCTTCCACAGGAATGAATTTTACATATAAATGGTGAAACAATGAAGACTTGATTTGAGAAATATTTACAGGAAATGTAAAGGAGTTTTACTAGCAACTAAAAATATTTGAACGAATTTCAAATGTTTTCTGAAGTTAAGGCACTATACTAATTTATTTTAGGCAATACAAGGACAGAAGAGGTGCAATCATTGGCACAAATGCTTAAAAAATATTGAGAAAAGTTAATCTTTTATTGATACTATTTCTCACGAAGCCGAAAAAATTTTGGAAAAAAAATTAGTATTATGTCGGAAAAGAGGAAATTCCTAAACGACAACTCGTTGGATTGACGCAAAGAAAAGAATTATATACCTTTGTATCGTGTTGAGTGAATTATACACTTGAAAAGACGCAAATGTTGAATAGCGTTGGTTTTGGCCATAAACTATAAATCTTTCCTTAAGGCTACACAGTACCCAAAAAATGTCAAAAATATCGTTTTTTTGCATTTTTCGATGTCCCATACGATTGGGAAACTTGACTCCAAATTTTAGATCTGATATCCAAATAGTTTTAAAGATTTTGAAGTTTTCTGAGTGTTGCGAGTCTCAAAATTTGACAGAGTGGTTAGTTTCGTTTTCATTTTGAAGCATTTTCCCATTTTTAAAATAAATTAATTAAAAATATTTTGCGAATAAATCAATTCCTCGGGTGAAATGGTTATCATAATTTCATTGTTCACTATCCAAATCGTTCCTGTTTGTTTATATTCTGTGTTCTTATTGAGTTCTCATTACTACCTAACTGATATTCGTAAAAACGACTTTTACCAAGACTAATATTAATTTTTACACAAAGTTTATTTTATTTAGAAGCTTAGCAGTACAACATTATGGTTTTTTATTTATTTTTCTGTTGAGAAAATGGCACTACCGAAAAGTTATCGACTTGTTAAGAGACAAAATGTTTTGAAGAGCTAGCAAACTAATTACATAATATTTCAAATAAGAAAAAATATATTCGATCATATTGAGTTAAAATATTGTTTTAGTGCATCTTATAAGTTGGGAAATAACATAATAAAAAATTAGAGCTCTACAAGCATTATTATTTTTTGTTTCATGCCCTTATAAACTTTAAATGCATTTTTCTCAACCTTTTATTTTTAGCGATGCAAGTGTTTTCTTTTCCCTAAGGCTTTTTTTCTGTTCAAGATAGAGTCTTGAAAATTTTTGTAGATACTTTCATATACATGTTCTATAAGAATTGCCAAGGATTTAGGCCTGAGAGTTCTAGTTATTTTTTAAAATGGTCAAAGTTGGTATTTTTAGAATTCTCATGTTTTTACGGGTTTTTTCACAAAAAATAACTATCAAAAAGAGTCAGATCATGAATACCATGCTAACTTTTGTTCCCAATAATACAAGAAATATAATTCACTTGAAATAACTAAAAAATTCAAAAAATTAAGAATTTTATAAGACTTTAAAAGAACTTTAAAAATATCCATTTTTTTAAATTTTAAAATAATAACTCTTGCTAAAATGACGTTTTTAAAGCGGAATTTATTTATTAATATAATCTAAAACTAAAGTCAATTATTTATTTTATTATTACTGTCTCCAAAAAAAAGTTTTGAAAAAGGGTAGGGGAGAGTGGGGCACCTTGAACCATCGGCATTTATTCTTTTATTTTTATTTTCTCACACTAGATATTACCACAGTACTATCAACTAGTACTAAATATATGATTCATGCAAAGCATTGTTTATTTCAATTGCTTGATGCCATTGTAGAAAGTTGTGTTTAAAATCCATATAGGAAAGTAAAATCTTACAGGTAAGATAACAGTTTAATTTCACTTTGATGAATGCGCTTTTAATTAACTTCTTTTACTGAACAGATTGTAATGTCCCAGATGATGATTTGTATCATAGTTTTAAATGTAAGTATTGTACCATAACTGTGTCAAAGTAAATATTTTAAAATGGCGGCCAATGGGGTACATTGAACCACAAGAAACGGGGCAGCTAGAATCAATGTTCAACCTGCCCCATTAGTAAAGTTTTGTTTAATGTATGGAAGCGAATAATATTTATTTATTTATTTGATTTATGGATTTTACATTTCAAGACAGACATATATATAGCCTATTTGATTTACATATCAAATAAAAACAATAATAATGAATTGAAATATAAGAACATTAAATGTTAAGTCAGTTTAATTTAAATAAACTTGAATTTTTAATTTAAATATCAAGCCAAAAATCAAATGATTTAAAAATCAATCATCATTTAAATAATGATGTAAATGTAATCAAAAATGGGAAAAATTGCTCAAATAGCGTTTTAATAGTTATAGTATATAGTGTTCCTAAGTGTCCAGTGTTCAGTGAAAGTGTCTATTGTTCATCATAAGTGGTCAGTAAAAAGATATTTATCACTTTTGTTAGTTTATAGTGATATTTCACATGGGTTCAACCTGCCCCACCTGGAGGTTCAAAGTACCCCACCCAAAGGGGCACATTGACCCATTTCATAAAATGTTTAAAAAATTAGATTTCTCTATTTTCTTACTGCAGTAATTAATTGAATTTCTAGTTTTCATTTACTGATATAATAAAGTTTGTTTTAGAACATAAATTTTTTCATATTTTACATTAGTTTTGAGTGCACATGCAATAATATCCAAAACCTGTTCAAGGTGCCTCACTCTCCCCTACTGTGTAGTCTCTAATGCTTAAAAATTTCGGAAAAACTTTTTTGTAATTATTTCTCATAAAACATAAAAAATTTTAGAAAAAACTAATATAATGTAGGAAAAGAGGAAATTCTCCATTGACGACTCGCTGGATTGACGCAAAGAAAAGAATTAAATTACAAATGACGCGAGAAAACTATACACGAGAAATGTCGCAAATGTTGAAAGTTCTATTCTTAACACGTTCACACCAGCGCTGCACAATTCATGTTTCTCTCCCATGGGCAACTACTCTAGGAGCGCTTTTTGCTTTATAGGGCGGCGCCGAACTAAAGTGAAAAATGAAATTTTACCGCAATGATAACCATTGCTGCTCTTTATTTATTTTTTTTACCACTATTGCTGTCATGTTTTTGCCAGCACTTGGTTTGAAATGTTTTAAAAAATTACATAGAAATAAATAAACAATTATGTTTATAATATTGAGTTGAAATAAAATAAATCCTACTTTTTCAATTAATATACGTTAAATTTCCATTATTTTAATTTTCAACTATATGGAATTGTTTTTTAGATGCTAAACGTACTAAATTGCTGGTGCACCGCCTGATAGAACATTCTAGTACGAGCCACCGGTGGTACGCGCCGCGTGAACGTGTTAGGCAATTAATGTTTAAGATTCTTTCAATTGCAATTTCGTTCGTAATTGTGGAAATAATTATTAGTTTAAAATGCGAGCCATTGATTTCAACCTTGACTTCACTTGTTTCTAAATATTTAAATGTAAAAATTCAATTTTTAGAATAAGCCTGAAACTGGACTGTGAAATGGACTTGGCCTCCTATCCTCATGATGTACAACAATGCGAGATCCTGATTATGAGCCGTAAGTTTTAATGATTTATTGACAGAGTATAGTTTTGAAATCTACCAATCAATAAGCGTGATCTTTTACTAGAATACAATTACCATACAACAAACTAAATAAATAAATTGCCATATAATGTGTTAATTATTAAACCCATACATGAAATACACATTAGAGATAAAAAGTAAGCTTTAAATGCTGATGATTTACCAAAAGGTTTTTTTTCAAGGCTGTATTTCTAAATTTAAATTGCATTTATGAATACCGCGTTGTATATTAAAATTTGTAATTATCTCTTTCAGTACAACACACTACGGAAAACGTGGTTCTGAAATGGAAGGAATTTCAAATTACAAAAAACATCTTATTAGCTCAATACTATGTGAGTGGCAATTATAGTTCAGATGGAACTAAGAAGTATGATATAGGTAAGTGCTATTTATATATTATTTGTATTGTATATAAAAAATTATTTTGTATATGTAGCATAATATCTACATATTTAAAATAATGTGGTGAAACCCTTCACCGAAACCGCTAGCCTCCACCACTCGACCGATTTCGACAATTTTTTTTATATGAAAGGTTATGACGTCTAGATGTCATCAAGGGTCAACTGCCACCCCACCAACCCCATTTTCGAACGAAATCAAATAAACACCTCTCCACTGTACATTGTCTATGGCGGAAAACCTTGTAGAAATCCCCCATCCCCAACCACCCGACAGATTTCGACAATTTTTATTTTATATGAAAGCTTATGACGTCTAGATTTGCAATGAAGGGTCGCCTGCCCCACACCACCCTCCATTTTCGAATGAATTTCGAAAAAACACTTATCCTCTGTACATTGTCTATGGGAAAAAACTTTTAGAAATCCCCCAGCCCCAACCACCTAACCGATTTTGACAATTTTTATTTCATATGAAAGCTTATGATGTCTAGCTATGTCATCAAGGGTCACCAGCTCTCCGCCACACCCCATTTTAGAACGAAATCGAAAAAACACAGAGAATGTGTGGTGGAGAAATGTTTTTCGATTTCTTTCCAAAATGAGGGTGGTGGGTGGCAGGCGACCCTTCATTCCAAATCTAGACGTCATAAGCTTTCATATAAAATAAAAATTGTCGAAATCCGTCGAGTGGTTGGGGCTGGAATGAATTGTCTGAAGGTTTTAACATATTATTTTAAATATATAGATCCCAAAAGTTCCATCACAATGGCGTGTCAAAAATATCGTAAAATACCTATTGTATGTGTTGGAAACTGTTTATTTAGGACGATATCATTCCGTATTTATGGATCTGAAAACTTTCATGCCGAAATTCCTGAAAAAGTTATACAAAAACATTGCAACTACATAAGGTTTATTGAAAGATTTTACAATTTTAAAGGGATCTGTTGTCTACAAAGAATATGAAATATACTATCTTCATGCAGTATTTAAAACCGAAAAAAGTAGTGGCTGAGAGCCTCGAAGCAGCAAGGTGGCAGGGACAGTGCTGAGAAAAGTGGGTGCTGGCCGCGAACCCGCCCGGAGGGCGGCGAGAGCGGCTAGTAAAATAGAATTTTATTTGTTTGCATCTTTAGTGAAATTGTGTTCTATTGTTAGGAGATACATTAAACCTAAAAAGCTCAATGATTCATTATTTCAATCACTTTAATTTTTTTTTCAATTAGCTTCAAAAAATTTAATGATTGATAATTAAATTCTGAATCGAAAAAGGAAAATTAATTTCGCAAACAAGTTTTAACTAATTGATATTTTTCATTAATTAATTTTAAGTAAAACATTTTTCAAAATTACATACTTATCTTATTTTCCCGCATTTCTTACTCATAATTTTATCGATTTACGCAACTTTTGTTGCAAAAAAAGTCGTACAGCACTACAGGATTAACCAAATATACATGAAACGATGCCTAACCATAGCATTGCCATGAAATGTTTAATAACATTACTACTTATTCATGAAAAAAAACCCTATTTTTTCATCAGCTGAATTTTGGTTTAAACCAGAAATATAGTACGTGCTTAGGACACACTCTCATTTTATTTTCAAGATCATAAAATATTTAATCAATTTTACAGACTGCAGGAGGTCATTTTCTGGTGAAACGTGCGTTTATGAAACTCATAAAATTCCCACCAAAAGCATTTTTGACCCGAGGTCTTATCAAAATGAATTTGAATTATTCATTTGCTAGAAAAGACATCTAACTTTTTGAATTTCTATTAGAAAAACTATATTAAAAGTTAGCGTGCTAGAAAATATAGGGCATGGCGTTCTCCATTTGGTGTTCAGCAGACGCCTAAATAATGCATCACATTACCAGGAGAAAGAATTTTATGAATATGCATAAATATGTGTACTATTTAATGGTTTTCAAACATGTCAGCCATATATCCCATTCAGAAATGGATATAACAGAGATTCTGATTTTTTTTAAATTCTCTACCTAGATCTTTCTGCAAAAAAATTTTCTGCGACCCAGTTGACACAGAAAATTTTTTTCACAATCCCAAGTAGATATAAGAGATGAAAAATAAAACAATTCTGGGCTTCTTAAACATTTTTCATTCGAGAACCCTTTCCAGGTGGGAAAAAACTTTCGATGTCGCATTTCTGTTCGAAAAATTCTGATGAGACTCCCAAGTTCGAAAATAAAGAAGACAACGAAACATTAATTATATAATGATAACTAAAAGAAAATTTAGTTAAAATAGTTTTTAAATACGTTTCAACAAAATCTTTAAAATAAAGATAATTTTTCTAACTATTTTTGCTTATAAATATTGAAGATTCTGAAAGAAGGCCGTATGAAATTTTTCTCGACCCCAATATTCTTTTGCGCGACCCCAAATGGAGTCTATGAAGCCCTTGAAATAGATCAAAGGAGCATCAGTTGAAAATAAATATAAAAACAATAGTTAAATGTCTTTATTTGGAAATTTTTAAAAAAAATACGCTAAATTAAAACCGACGACTGACTTTTTTTACCTACTAATACTGAAGAATTAAAACAGAATCATGGCATATCAAATGCTTTTGCAATTCCGACCCCATTTAGGATAGGGACTCATAATATTAGAAAGTCTGGGATATAGCATAGTTGGAGTGATTCAATACTTGTCAAAAAATAAGAGAAACATCACAAGAGGACTAGAAACAATTTCAAAATATTATTTCGTACGATATTTACCGTTCCAAATGTGATGTATAACATCTGAACATTTAACACTGAACTTAATATTGTTAGCATTCGTTGTTTCCGCGCCATTGCAATGATATCTAATGGGTTTTTTTTGGTTCCATAATTTTGTTCCCAATATTTAATTCTTTTCCTAACTTTTTGAGAAGTATTTAATTTTTTTAAATTAGAAATATTACTTTTTGATAAATACAACGATATTATTTTCAGAAAGAGGTTCAGAATAGTTTAATATCTCTCCAGTCCAAATTATTATTTGTTAATAAAAGAAAAAACTTGAAAAACAAACTAATACCAGTATACTTCATGTTTATTCATTTCATCCAATTAATTAATTAAAATTAATTATTCATTTATATCCAGATCATGTTACCATCTATAAACATGCACGTGGTGACATCTGGTGATTATTAAAAGAAAACTACTTCCGTGATACCACCAGACCGAAAACTGTTAATAATATATAAAATAGGATAAAAGTGGTTTAATTTCCAGGATCAGGAGAAAGAAAAGTCAGTCAAATATAAAATACAAAAGCAATTTTTAAAAAAAAAGACTGTTGTTATAATTTATCAGCTGTTCAATCAGAAATAATATTTATAAATTTCCTAAAAATGTATTAAATCGCTAATTAACGAAAAGATTTGACTTTTAATTGCAGAAGATATAACATGACATTCTTTTGAGGTATCGGAAACTATGTCACTTTAATATCGCTATTAATGTAATAATTATTAAGTCACATCATATCGCAACAATATCAGAAATTCTAATAATAGGGTTTGGGGGACAACATTTAAGGAAGTTTAAAAAATTATGCATTTTTTTAAGCTTGCTTTAGTAGAAATTCTCCATTGTAAAACTGTTAATACCACAAATACAGAAGATAATTTAAAAGATCTTTTTTTCTAAAATTTAAAAACAGAAATAGAATGCGGCTCTGAGCTCTATTTGCTATTTTGAAACTGAAAAATTTCGACATGTGTACTTTTACTGCAAAAATAAGCTTGTAACATCTTTTCAACGAAAATAAAAAATAGGCATGAATTATAGCTTCAATACAAATCCAAATTTAATGAAATAATGTGAAAAATAATACATAAAAACTAATTTACAAACTATAAATTATGCAAAATCCAACGTGAAATATGTAATTACCAAAGGTGACTAATATATGCCCAAACAATATTATTTAAACAAGACCTTCAAGACCAAGGTTTTCAAAACTTGGCTTTTTGACGATTAGATAAAGATTTGATGATCGTTTACTCTATGAAAAACAAGTACACATTTCGAAATTCCTTTTAAAAGTATAGTCGAAAAACAACAATAACGTATAATATAATACCTTATTGTTTTATATTAGCATTGGAAACATTTATTTCTCAATTTAACTAATGAAAATTTTGCATACAGATCTTTTCTTGTACTACAGAATTCATTTTCAGATAAATTGCGGATGATTAGTTTTGGAACGACAATAAAAACATTTGATTTCTGTTCTTACTCTTTTAGTCTTAAATCTTTTTTAACTTTATAAAATCTTCAACATTTGCATGAATGCTTCGTACAGATCTGTTTTCTTCACTTTGTATGAAATACTAAGGTTTTTGCTATTTGTTTTTGTTGCAGGAGAATTCTCTTACGTTTCTGGACAAATACACCTATCTCGACGATTGGGATATTTTCTCATCAATAAGTACATTCCCTGCGTATTGATAATTTGTATGTCATTCATCACATTTTGGATACCAGCTGAAGCTTATCCAGCCAGAGTCACATTATCCGTCACTTCCCTGCTCACCATTGTAACGCAACAATACCAGAGTGCAATGCCTTCGGTCTCCTACGTTGTAGCTCTGAATATTTGGATGCTCAGTTGCATTGGCTTTGTTTTCTGTTCACTTCTGGAATATGCTTTTGTGATTGCTGTGATGAATAATAAAGGAACAGATCTGTGGCCTTTTAGAAAACTCAAGGTAAGAGATAATTACTGTAACATTTGATGATTTTTTTACTTTCAACTTTTGAATTAAGTTTCAAGTTGTTTAAAATATCTTTATTTCCTAGGAATATGCAAATATAAATTTCTAGAAATATAGAAATTTAATCAGTGCATAAATAGAGTAAATTTTCCTACAAAATGATACAATGCTTGAGGCATTGTAGCGTTCTGTCATCCTCTCATCATATTTGGCTTTCAATAAAAACACTTTTATAATTGTACTAAAAAGCATACATTTTAAAATTATTTTCTACTTTTTAATTTATAATTCATTATATGGATACTCCGAATCATTTTTTTCTTAAATTCCCTATCAGATGGCGCCACTAATATCGCATCAACATTTAATTAAGTTAATTGATTAACTGATAATAAAGTTCAGAAAATATTAAAATAGTGCATTTCCATAAAGTATACATAAATGCACAAGATTTGAAAACTCTAGCAGAGGGGTTCCCAACCTTTGTTCTATCGCGTACCCTTTGATTAATCTCTATATTTTCGCGTACCCCCTACTGTCACATCTAACCCCCCACTATCCGTCTATACATAGAAGTTTTTATCAATGATGTTAAGGACTTATGTTGGCTTAACAGTCAAATGATTCGCATTAATAACATTTGCTGGACTTATATTTTATTTTACATTTCATTGCATTTTTACAATAGTATAAGTTCAACGCCAAAACAAATGAAATGAGTATTGTAGTAATTTCGCATCAACTTATAGGTAAGGATGGCTACACACTGTACACACTCTGTAATAATGAACTTTTCAAGTGGTATAGTTATTAAATAGAAAGTATTCACTTGGGGAAACAAAATTCTGTAGTTTTTTTAATTCCTTGTGTTTTCTTGTTTCATCCATTACCAACTTTGATTTCGCGTACCCCCAGGGGTACGCGTACCACAGGTTGGGAACCTCTGCTCTAGCACATCAAGAAGCGATTGCAATATGGATTACAACATTCTATCTTTGCAAACATGAAGCAAGCCAAGTTAAATAAAAGTGTGTAAAAATGACGTAGACACACAAAAGATTCGTCTCTTTAGACTGGCTTTGGGTCATCTTAACGCTCTTAGTGCTCCCATTGCTACGCTACTGAATTGAGAATATGGTTATTTTAAATGACATTAGTTCCTGGGAAAATCGGAATATCACCCAACTATATTGAAGAAAGGATCAATGTTCCGCTTACCGTAGAATGTCCTTCTCTGCAAAAGTAGTAATTCTTGTGGGGTTGATTATATTAGCCAAAATACGGTTCACTTACTGCTTTCTTTCTGCTTAATGGTCAGAATAAGTCCACAGTTATTCAGTTCAAATACTGCCCCTGCAAAATTATACATGTTGACAAATACTCAAATTTAAATACATTATTATATTTGGAAAAATCTTTTTAAAAGTTTTATTTAAATTAGCTTGTTTCACATTTGTAAAGATGAAATTTTTGAATCGATTTTTCAAAAATGTACCGTTTGTGATGTGCTGAAATTTTTTACACTTGTGTATTCTTGATGACAATACACTATTTCAATATTTTCAAAACTTAAGTATCCGCTAATCATTAATTAAATTAAATTTTGATTCCGTACCCATGGCACCACCTGGTAGTGTGTTTGAGGAACAATCGATCTCACGATTAAAATAATTGAAATAAAAAATTCTCCTTTTTAGAATGCTAATAAAAGTGTTTTTAAAAAAACCTAATTTTTAAAAATAAGAGATAAGCTTAGATTTACACTTAAATATATGGTATGATAAGAATAAAACTTTGGAGAAGTATTGTTATTGTACAAATATTGTTCACAAATTTATCAGGATTTTGTAGGATTGTAAAGATATGAACTTCAGCAAAAGGCGGAGGAAATGGGAGAAAAAAGAGCGAAAAACACGAATTATTTACAAAAAGAATGGTATAAAGGACGCAGATGATCATATACTCCATGCGGATCAATACTACACAGATATATACAAAAATAACAGAATGGTAAAAATAAGCGATTCAGTCACTGGAAACAAAAGGAGCAGCACCATAATTCGCAGTATCGGCTATTGTTTTGGAGGTTTTGCAAGAATCGACAACTTCTCTGATTGCTCTCGAATTTCAAGAGGTATACTTTGAAAGGTCTATTCATTAAGGAATCTAACCCATCCTACACAACAGTTAAAGATCTCTTTGCGATTCTTATGTTTGATATTCTAGTTTGGATGCCAAATTAGGGGAAAAATTCTTTAATTTTGCCAAGTTCCAGTAACTATTCGGTTACTGATTAAAATCAGGACTTACCACACAAAAGTTGCTTTGTAGCAATCCAAATCAGCACGAGTTTAAGTAGCGACTTCACAATTTAGGAAAAATATATGTGTGTACAAAAATTAACAGTTTAAAAAAAAACAAAGTTCCACACAAAAGAGTAAAAATTTAGACATGTATGCAAGATTTTTTTACAAGAGATTAATGTTCTCGGTATGTTTTTACTGGAAACCAGATGATGGCAAATTTATCTGTATGAATCCAGTTGGCAGAATTACAGTTCTAATGAGTCCAAGAAATTCAAAAGAGCGGTGCATTAGTTGTAGAAAGATAATTCACGAGAACAAAATGCGAAAGATTTCTTCGCAATATACTGCTCAGCAACGGATTCCGAGACTACCACTTTTGGACGATTTTACCCCGAAAAGGGGTTTCAGGCAATGAGTCATATGGGCGCATTTCCGGAGTTCTTTGTTAGATCACGCTCAGTAAAATGTAAACATCACCCTTCCATTCTTCACTTTCCCCCTATTTTGATGAAAATAACTCCTCCCGGCGCATGCGCAAAATCGCGGAGGGTTTCCGAATCCGTTGCTATACAATACAAACAAGAATTATCCGAGATAAAAAATTGTTTAAAAACACGGTCTGATTTTATATCTTTTCATACTCGTGATATTGATCGTTTAATGTAAATATGGATATCTAAAGCGTTCAAATATTTAATATTGGCGGTATTGTTTATATCTGTATTAGAAATAAAAGTAATCCTCTTTTCTTCTTATTATTAATTTCTTGGTTCTTATCATTTTTCCCAATGTTATTTAACGATCATAACAGAGTATTCAATTTCAAAGAAAATACTTCAAGTATAGTTTTAAATACGTTGTTTATTTATTTTCAGAAACTGCTTCATCCTTCCAAGACACCGAACGATCACGAAACTGGTAAATCTCCCGCCCATACCCCCACTGAATCGTCCAAGATGTCTCACCAAACGATCGACAGAATATCTCGAATGATTTTCCCTTTTTGCTTCCTATTGTTCTGTATCTGTTATTTCGTTTATTTTTGCCGATAATACGCTCATTTTGCAAAAAAGTATAATTACATAGAAAGTGAATACTTGATAAGTGAATCATGTAAAAAAGTTTGCCCGTTTTTTAATTTATCTCTGAATTCTGCCCAAGCATGCGTACAATCAGACCTCATAAAACTGTCATTTATTTTAAGGGTCAGTTCCATACATAACGTTAATAATTCAATATTCCCTCCAGCTGCAAGTAATGCTAAATAAACCGAGAAGACTATTTCACTGGTTATAATATCACAGTTGTTGTAACTGGGTATACTGTCTCTACAGTTATAACGCCACAGTTGTTATAACGAGGCATATCTTCTCTAATTATAATGTCACAGTTGTGCCCACAAAGTGACGGTTTATTGAGGTCTGAGTGTAGTGCAGTCATAGTCAGGAACTATCCATTCATAAATGAGGGAATCAGATTTTCTGCAAACCTGCATTCGACACGTTTGCTTCATTTTGTTTCTCTTTAGATTCTGTTTTGATAGTCTTTTTTTTTTCATGACTATGTATTTATGAATCAGAAAGTGCAATATTTTGCTTAACATGATGTCTTTAAGAGTGTAAGAACTCAGAGGGGGAAAGACAAGCGCACATTTATTTTATAATTTATACACCTCATTAAAAGGGCATATGATCAGAACAACTGAAGGAGAAATGCTTAAGACGAGAGCCTATGTAGATTCAGATTATTTGACAGATACTAAGGGAAACTACAAAAAGTATAACGAGATAAGAGAACAGATTTGCTTCTCAAGGGCTTTTTTTCTAAACTCTTAGAATTATAGAACAAAGTAGTATTCAGGACTTGTACCGTCTTTCCCTACAATCTTGCCCTGTAGGAAATCAGAAATTTTATTGCTGACTATACTAGTACATAATCAGAGTTCCTTCTTCCAATTAGATTTTGAAACATCACTAATCAAGCTCAAAATACTAGAAGTATTCGTGACTTTTTACAAACCTTCCGAAATAGATAAGAACAATAAAAAATGCTTTCTTCCACTAGTTTATGAAAATGTAGATTAAAACACGTAACTTTAACTACATAAAAATACTGAGGAGGCAAAACTTCTTTTAGAATTTCTAGATTTTTATTAAGATTTTCAGAATAAAGTAATCGTTCATTTTTAAATAGTATTTAAATTGTAGAAAAATCTGTATATTCTCACGGATTAACGATTGTATTTTTAAGATGAATATAATGATTATCATATATAATCTACTATTTTTTATAATTGCGTGAAATAATTGATTTTTCAAAGCTCTTCAACCCGATAGATATTTTTATGTTCGAATAAAAATATAACTGATTTTTTTAAAGAAAGAAATGATATTATTTGTCTTTAACTTCTACTAAACAAATATTACAAGAAACATTTATAGCTTCCTGAAATCCCGAATTAAATAAAGTTCCCCACGCTTTAGATTCTTAGCATTTTATTTATTTAATACGTAGAAGTGGTACCTATCAAGGTACATTAATTCAACAGCTTTGTAGAAATGCACTAAAATACATTATTGTTCGGAGTTTCTCTTTTAAATTAAGCCCAAAATACCCTCAGATTATAATATGAAAGAATAAAATCCTTTCTAAGCCTCTGGTTTTAAATCTAATCAAAAATGAATAGAATAACTCTTTTGCCACAATTCCTGTTTAATTTTGAAAGCCGATTATTAAGTTATCAAGCATAAAGTTCAATAATTAAAAAACTTGATTAGAAGCAAATCCATAAGTTTGTAATATTTATAAGAGCACAATATATCCCCGAACTTCTTTTTCATCTGTACAATTACCACAGATGCTTAAAAAAACTGATTTAAAAAGAAAACTTGATCAAAAACTAATACAAAGGTTTTAATATTTGTAAATACACAATGTTTCACCAAACGTCTTTTTCATCTATACAGTATAATAAATGGTTTTTCAAAAATATTTACTTTAAAACAGAAAACTCGATCAAGGACTAATACGAAAGTCTTTAATATTTGCAAGTGCACAAGGTTTCATTACAATTCTTTTTCATGTCTGCAACGATGGCTGATGTTTTTCATTACCAATTTGTAAGCTCTCTGCCAGATATTTTTTCAAAAATTCTAAATATCTTGATTCCCTTTCTTCTGTTTGTCATCAAATATTGCCGTGTCATTTTAAAGCGAATGGATAAATGTTTGATAGCATTTTGCTCAAGATTTTCTGAGATTAATGTTGATTTATGTTGTATTGTTTTTCTGTTTATTAGCTTAAGAGTAGGTAACGGTATATCTTGCTTAAATTTCATAATAGTCAAATGCCGATTATAAAGTATTAGAAAAGTGTTATATATGTACGTTAATTTATCTTCTATAGCATTTTTGTGTTTTCATTTCCTTTGAGAGCAAGATGCAAGAAATGAACTAGTTCTCTTAAGATGTGCCAAGAATTACTCATTTTTTTTTTCTGTAGAAACCATTTGTTTGCTAGTCTGTATTAAATTCATCCCATTTCATGCAAAACAGAAATGGATTTTGCATGATGATATTAACTTCGATAAAAAATGCTGAACAAATTATCTATGTTAATATAGTTTTTATACATCCATAGTTTACTTAAGTTGCTAAATGTATATTTAAAAAGTTTTTAATAAATGGTTGTTTTGTTAAGAATTCTGACTTTCATTTATTGTACACGTTCTTTAATGCTTAAGTATTTTGTAATGCAGTCAGTCTATGCTCACGTGACACACATCGTGCTCCACACTAATTTAATTTAGGATTCCATTGTGCATTTATATGAGGATAAAAGAAAGTCACAGCACAGCATAAGACATAGTGCAATAACATGTTAGAAGACATGCTCAGTTAGCAATGACGTGATTCAACCGAAGAATTTTAAACAGTGCTTCAGTAAGCAATTTGTTTTCTTAAGCCAGTCATTCACGATCGCTCCACTCCACGAAAATGGCGTGGTGGCACTCCATACCGTTCCATTTTTAGCCTGTCCTTTTAGGGAAGGCCATTCACGGCCGCTGAACGTAAACCGCAAACCTTTCATTGCGGGTCACTCCGATCCCCTACTGAACCTCCCCTTTCCTTCAATACGCGAACCCACGTCTGCTCCAATTTCCGCTAGAGCGAGATATCCTCACCTTTCTCTCCCACGTTTCTACACCGGTCGCATTTCAGCATTCATGGCCGGGCAGTCCAAATGGACCGCTTGGATATTCAGACTGGTTGGAAATCCAAACTTTCGACCACGCCACTCTAATTCTCATCGATTTTTCTCACTGACGACCGGTTTTGGAGTGGAGCAAAATTCGACTGTTCGATAAGTTTTGGAACCACGGCACGCCGCTAGAAGTTATGTTTATCATGTGACTATGATGTCACGGGAAATGACTCCTATAGAAATTTCCTTCCTTTAATTTCTACTCAAAATTTAAAATTCAGACTGAAAAGCAAGGGTACTAATATGATAACTTTAAATTGTTTTCTCCGAGTTTTAAAAGCCAGAGGGACTTAATATAGTGCTCAACCGTTGAAGATTTTTTTCGCTTACGGATTCATCTCGTCTCATATCATTACTTAATTTTACAAACAAAAATTTAATTAAAAAGTTTTCAAAAACACTTATTAGTGTACTGAAGAGCATACTTTTTAATTTTAACTATTTTTTACTTTTCAATCTTGACTATTGTTTCTGAAACTCACTACGTGATGGCGCCACAGGTAGTGAGAGCAATCGAATCAAAATTTTAAGTAAATGATAAATAAGTTCTGAAAATATCAAAATAGTGTATTATCATTAAGAGCAAGAGTATAAAATTTCAAACCTCTAAGCACACCAAAACTCGGTGAAAAATCGATTACAAAACTCCGTTTTTACAAACATGAAACAAGTTAAAAAAAATAAAAGTGTTTAATAATTAAAATTGGATTTTGATATTAATTCAACGGTGTTAATTTAAAAATCATAGCAGACCTTTGGAAATTATTTTATTAGAAATCCCATCCACTTATATAGCTTCCAAGTTGTAAATAAAAATGAATAATTTTTTAGTAGAAAATATTGAAAAAAAATTCAGAGAAGCATTATAAGTAAATCGGTTCGATAAGAATTCTACCCTTAGTGCTTTTAACCTCAAAAGTGCATACGATACCTCTGGAAACGAGAGAAAAGCATTACAAAAAGGAAAGCAACACATGAGGGAAAAAGATGTTTTCAGTTAACAATGGAACTCCCACACCGTTCGAACAAGGGGACGAAATCCACAAATAGATCACACCGCATAAAGAGTGATTTATTACAGCAGTTTACAGCGTTTAGGAGCTACAGAACAGTTTCTGCTACCAATTCGTTTCATGATCCTTTTAGCGTATCCAGCCGACTTCCAAGACAATAGAAGAACTTTTCCTATATACTTAGCGCTTTTCTTATAACAAAAGCACAGAACAGTTACAATATAACACAATCGTATTGATACACACATTCAATGTGTAAAATATATCAAACTGACTATGTTACATGTAACATATCATCGTTTAACCAGAAATATCACCAATCTCAATTTTTTGAAATTTAAAAGAGGAAGATTCAACTGATTTTTTCGCAACCAATACCGAATATTTCTAAATTTTTTTGACGTCGGGTTGGAAAATGCTCGAACCTCGCTAATTTGATTTTTTAATCCATTGGACAATTTCCTAGAAGAATAAAGACCTGATGTCACAGGGCAGTGTCAGAAAGCATGCAACTAGGAGTTAAATGGCATGCTCAGTTAATTTTATAATGTGACTGTGACACTACGTGAAATGACTGAGTTTGAAATCGTGGCAAGATGATGTGGTCCAGACTTCTGTCGACACCCACTCTCTGAACTTCATATTCATCTTCATACTTTTCAAAATAGTAACTTGATTTTATTGTTATCGATTAAAAGATGTATGAACACTTTCTTTATCGTTTTCTTTTTGTCATAAGTTTCGTATTCTCTTATAAAAACGGAGCATCAATCCATTAAAATTCATTCACAAATGCAAACAAATTTCGAGAAATGAAATAACATGCTTTGGGATTTCAGAGTAGATGGTTTTTGACGGCTAATGAATGCAAAGTATTGCAAAAATGTCCCAACTATACAAACTGTGCTCAGACTTAGTGGGAAAATATTATTGCTAACGAAGAATTAAAGCTGACGTATTTTTATCGTATACGTTATTAGTGATATGTTTTCTTTGCTGAAATCATTTTATCAAATGTTTCCTTTTCTTCGGATTAGTGTGAACGAAAAGTTACGTTTTAGGAAAGATGAAGTTGCTAGGCTTTCAAGTTTGATTTTAGAGCTATAAATTTAATCACTGGTTATCAATGATGATTTAGTTTAGCTATATTAACGTCAGTTTTCAAGCTACACGAGCACTTTTTGTGTCGAAGCTTGTAATTTTGAACCATAATCAATTGCCAAAGTTTGACACTTGTGCCGATATCCCTATCTCTTAAACTTCCACATCACACTCAAATGAAGACGTTTAACCCACAATGATAGATTTAATGTATAGCAGATGAACACATCACGATGAATCTTTGATGAAATCGTAATCTAAAACCTGAAATCTTTAGTACCCGAGGCTGAAACTCTATCACCAACTCACTGCTTGTTACTCCAAAGTTAGAACGGGTAGATGTATTAACGAAAACCACTAGTTTCTATTTTGACTTTCTCTCGAAGAAAGAAATTAAAGCTACAGTCAAAAGAATTTGATTAGTTGCAATAAATTTGAATCGTTCTTGGGACTGTTTGCGACTCCAAAGTAATATAGTATGAGAATTTCTAAAAGACGTTTAGAACTTGTTTTTCCAACACTTAAAACTTGATATACTTTTATTACTCCATAATTCGCCCAGTCCTAGCCTACCCCCACAGCGTTTAAGGCATGCAACAGGTATACTTTTATTAAGAGTTGATGCTTGGTTTTCTATCATATTTTAGATACCTGCTTCATAACCTAATAATCTTCGTTTCATAACAGAATTTCGACACCGCCAAGCAATTCTTTGCACACATTTTTGACATATTTCTTCGTTCCTATCATGTAAGATTTTCAGCAATTATATATTGCTTTTACAACAATAATTATTAACACATATAACAACAATAAGCAAATAATTCAGCTTCATTGTAAAGTAGATAGGTTTCGTTTTTTACCAAGACGATTCACATGTTCAAATCAGGTTCACAAGCCGGGATAATTTAATGCTTCAGTTCTGCACTCGGCTGAGAATAAGGGTTGAATATTCTTAGTTAAAATAAAGACATCCAAAGTCACTTGCACTAAACAGAAAAAAAAGGTATTGTATATTTTTCTATAATTTCTCAGCCTGAATTGAACTTGATAGCGTCTTTTGTTTCCTTTACAAATGAATTCGTTTTCCTGATGAAACAGTCCATAATCCTGAAGATAGTTAAATGCTTCGAGTTGATGCTTTGCCGTTGCTTAATATTAAATCAATGGGACTTTATTTCCTCCAGTTGGATGGAAATTTGATGAGGGTCAGCTGTCGCTCAGGTGACGTCTTAGTCATATGACCTCAGTTCAAAATTATGAAGACAGTCCCCAAACAACCCTAGTGTGTCCAAAAGTTTACCACAATTCTTAAGATGCAAAAAAAATTGGAGTTAATATGGATACTGGGGTTCGCAACCAGTTGCGGAGAATCGTGGAACATATTATTGTCGGAACTCACATTTTACAATGAAGATTCGGTCACAAGGACATTTAGGGGGGCGACCAGAAATTGATGGAGACGAAAAGGGATTTCGACTCGCCCTGTTTCATAGAAAACTGATAATTATTTGAAAATTTCATCAATTGTTATGCTTAATATGTACATTGGTTACATGCATTTTCGTAAAATATACGTATGATCTCGAAGATATAAAGGATTTCTTTAAAAATTTCAAATTAAAACTTTGTATTTTATACACGAAATCATGTTTTTTCGCATATAACATGCAGAGTTTTCTACCAAATTACACCAAACTTACAGGGTATTTGACAACATATTAGAAAAGCATTTTATTAAAATTTGAAGTAAGTACATTGAATGTCAGAGGAAATATGAGTGTTTGTAGTAAATTATTTTTTACTGCGCATGTGCAAGACGTAGCGTAATAATTCTTTAATAACTTCAAAGCCAGATATAAAGGAAAACCTATATAAAAATTCTAATTGAATACCATGAAGATTTAGAAAAATATTGGCATTGTAATGAGCAGAAATTCTGCTTGTTCTCAAAGAGAAAAAAATTGATGAGGGTTCTCGCGCAAATTGGTATTTTTTAAACTTGAATCTTCGAACACAGTAACTTTGAATTTTATGAGGTAGAATTTCCTGTGAATACTCATATATATCAACGTATTTATATTCTCAAAATTTTTTATTCAAAACACTCAGGGAAAATTCCTATGACGCAAGGAAATATTTGCGCTACAGACATTCATTCTTATCTTTTGTAAAATTGTCAGTACTAACAAAATATAATTCCACATTAAAATTTCATGGTTTTTTTTATTTCAAATGGATTTTATTTTCCAAAAATACTTTGCCAGATATAATTATATATATATAATTCTCGTAGGTAGCGACAAAAAGGGTCGAATTTCTTAATCGCCGTTTGGCAACATCTCGCAAGTTTGTTTTGTTTACAATGGCGAAAAGACCGAGACAACGGATTTTGTTTTTTGAGAGACAACAATTATATATTATTATTATTATTATTATTTAGTTAAGTAGTTTGAACAAAATAAATTTAAGTCTTGCAGTTTCGATTAGGCAAATGAATGAAAGTCTCCCTAATATGTCCTTTTTATTTAAAAAATTGAGGAATGGGCTTTTTCATCTCTCCATTACTCACATTTTCTGAGTTTTAAAAAACGTAAGTGACTACACAGAGAAAAATGTTAAACCTTTCTTGACTAAGTGGTAACTGCAGTGAGTCTGTATACATGTGGGGAAGCTTTCTGAGCAACATTTCGTTTAAAAGAGTACATGTTTAAGATTTTTGTGGAAAAAGCAAACATTTTGAAAAAGCTATCTTATCAATTTTAAAAGGGTAAAAGTAAATAATTATTGTGGATTTTAATTTTTCAAGCTATTTTTCACTTAAAATTGTCTTTTTTTTAACTAAAAGGCTGAGAAATGGGTTATATCGTCTGTCAACAACTCAAATTTTCTGTGGTTTAAAATATAAATGGCTACCCAGACAAAAAAAGTTGTATCTTTCCTGACTAAATAATAATTGGACTGAGTTTGTATACAAGTGGAGAAGCTTTTTTGAGCAACATTTCATAGAAAAGAGTGCATGTTTAAAATTTTCATTAAAAAAGTAACAATTTTAGAAATTTTTGTAAATTTTGAAAAGAGCTATCTTATCAATTTTAAAAAGCTAAAAGTAAATAATTATTTTTTACTTTTTTTAGGAAATTTTGAATAGTTAATATGAAAATATTTTAAGCAACATTTTTCCGTAATATGTCCTTCTTTTATCTAAGAGGTTGTTAATAATTATAATTATTAGGTTGCATAATTCTCTTATGTGGCGACAAAAAAGGGTCGAATTTCTTAATCATCTTTTGGCAACAGCTCGCAACATAACATGAGTAAACTTAGGATCTTATCAATTTTTAAAAGTTAAAAATACATAATCATTATAGTTTCAATTTTGAATATTTAATATGAGCATGTTTCAAGCCACTTTTCTGTTTAAATTGTCTTTTTTAGGTAAAAGGTTGTGAAATGGGTTATATCATCTCGTGACAACTTAAATTTTCTGAGATTTAACACATAAATAACTCCCCAGAGAGAAAAGTTATATCTTTCTTGTCTAAATAATAACTGGAGTGAGTGTGAGTACATGTGGGGAAGCTTTTCTCAGCAAGATTTCATTGAAAATAGGGTATGTTTAAAATTTTGGTGGAATGAAGTAAAAGCAAATAAACTGCTGAAGATATTGTCAATTGTGTATGGAAAAAAGTTTTAAATGACTGATTTCTGATTGATGTAAATAATTTTGATTTTTAAACATCTTAGAATTATATATATTAGTATTCAGATTTCTTTTTAACATTTATGTATGCATCTCTGTGCTACCAGAAGATTTTAATTTTAGAAACCGATGAAAAATTTAATTTTAGGAGTTCATGCTATTTCAGATAATTTAAATTTATTTTCAGTAATTAATGTATATATCATTTCCTATTACTAGCAGAAATGTATAACTGTATGGCGAGCGAGCAAAGTGATCCCAAAAAAATCACAACGTGATTCTTGGGGGTTGGGGAGCGGAGCGAGCAGGGGGTGTAACCATTACCCTCTGTATTATAGAGGGGGTAATGGTGTAACCCCCTATTTTACTGAAATTTCTTAGGAATGGAGTTACTGAAATTTCAGTTAGCTTAAGAAACTTTTGTCCACTTCAACGGTAGATGGCGCCACGAACGTTACCTAATTTTTCTTGTTTCGGTTTTTCTTCGAAGGAAATTTTTTTTCCACCTTCGCTGTATCATGACTGGGCACTGAATTCGCCGAATTCCATGAACAAAAATGCCAAATTTTCTTTTTTTGCGCATTCACCTTTTGAGGAGGCTATTGAAGATAAAGACCCTTAAATCTAAACATTGCTTGATGCATTATAAAAAATTCAGTTTTCAGGACAGAAACTGAACTTTGCTTTTCTCGTATCTGCAGATGGCTTCCAAACAATTACATTTACAATCTCATTTATTTATTATACTTATTACTATTTCTAGCCGAATTAATTTTATTTCTTTAATAATTAACTTCCTTATTTCTCTTAGTTTCCGCTTTAATATCTATGAAGGAATATGAAAGAATAAGTTGGCTACATATCTTTTCTTACTCATTTGTACAGAGGTTTTCGCTTTTCTTCTCATTGGTTACTTATTTTATTAACCCTTTAATTGGTTTGTTTTCTCCACTATCTAATTAGATGACACCCTATATTTTGGGAATGCGTTATTTTAATTCAATTGAGAACCCAAAAGTCAGTTGAAATGTTTATGGATTGCACGTAATTTTTGTATCGAATGATATAGTCTGTGAATTACTTTTAGTTTGAGTTTAATATTGCGATAATTCTATGCACGTACCGCTTACGGGCAAACTAGTTAGAGGGTTAACAATCTTAAATGCACAAATACAAAATAACAATCTAATCTGTATATAAACGACGTTCTACGTCAAAAATGCATAATGTTTATTCAATTATTTACAGTAAGAAGCAGCTATAAAAAAAAGGCGAAAAAAACCTAGAAAAAAAATAGCAATTCAATGCAAGACATTCACAGCAGAAAATCAATTTAATAAAAATATTTTTAAAGCACACATTTATTAGAAGCAGAAATTATTTTAGTTTAATTTGTTTCTGTTTTTCAGTCTTAGCTATAATATTTATAATAATTACAAAATTAACAAAATTATAAATATTATGGAATCTTGTATTCAATTTTTCCTCAAATTCACTACCAGGAGGTGCGACTAATATGGAATCAAAATTTAATGAAATGAATCAATTAACTGATAATTAGGTTCTAAAATTATTAAAATAGTGTATTATCATCGAGAGCACACAAGTGTACAGAAGTTCAAAACTCTAGCACAACAGGAAGCAAGAGAAAAATCGATTACAATATTCCCGACTTCACAAACTTGAAGCAAGTCAAGTTAAATAAAAGAGTAAAATAACGGATGTTTCCCGGCTCACTGTTTATTAGACTTCTTAGAAGAAATGATCAAAACAATTCTTTTTTTAGTGCAATAATAATTAGGATACTTATGAAAGAGAAAACTATTCACATAAGAATACCCCCCCCCCAAAAAAAAAAAATAACTGGCAATTATTTATTTCAAGTAGTCTAGCATTTTAGAGAGACATATTTTTTTCATCATTGGTATTTTTTTTATCAAGTTAGACTACATTTTGACCATAAGCAGTTTCTTCTTCTGATACGAATTGAAAATGAAGATATTTACTTTTGATGGAATATTTTATTAAATCGGTCGGTTCGGTAAATTATATTTATTTTATTGATATACAGTGGCTCCCAAAAGTGTTCGTACACTTACGATTTTCAATGAAATAGGGTTCTATCCATTAATAAAAATTAATAGTTTCGAATAGGTATTTAATAATAAGATCTATAATCTATTCTTAACAAATCTACATGAAATATTTTTAAAATATAGTAAAACTTTATTTTTAAGAAATAATCAAAAAAGTAGCAAAAACTTTATCTCACAAAAGTTTTGGTACACTGAAATATTTTCGGATAAATTCATAATTTAAATTATCGTCTGTCGCTTTATTTTTATTTTTGCATTGTGGTGACATTTAAAAAATCATTTGGCTTTAATTTTTGCTTGTTTACACGGTAATATTCTATTTATTATTTAAAAATGTCTGGTAGTCATACACAAACAACTATCAGCATTCGAAAATTGATTATTTTTCATCATAGCAGTGGTAAATCAGTTCGGAATATCGCTAAATTAGTTAATTTATCCCATTCTACAGTGTAGAATGTGCCAAAACGCTTTAAAGAAGAAAATTGGATCGAAAACAAGGCAAGAAAAGGTCGACCGACAAAGTTAACAAAACGTGATCAGAGATTTATAATTAGAAAATTTGTGAAAAATCCACGTTTGAGTGCTTTAAAGGTTTCTGCAGAATTTAATGAAAAATTTTCCACTTCTCAATTTCAGCTGAAACTGTTCTGAGTTCTCAGAGCAGCTGGATTAAATTGGCGTTCTGCCCGTAGAAATTTTTTTGTTAGTGCGAAAAACAGAAAGCTTAGGCTTTCCTTCGCAAAATCAATCTTAATATAAATAAAAGTCATTGCGGATATGTGTGCATGTGGTATATATGTAGCTATGTTCCACATCTCCTCCTAAACCAATGGACGGTTTTCAACCAAATTTTGTACACTTATTATTTAAGACAAGGGGAAGACACTTATGAACTTTTCTAAGTCCAAAAGTTAATTAAACATGCAGTTAATTAGAAATTAACCGAAACCGTTTTTCCGCCGTAACTTCGGAGCAAATTGTCCGACAAAAAATATTTTTATACCCTCTTAAAGTTCAAATTTTTACCTTTTCAATGATATCAATTTTATTTCTTATAGCTGACATTTTCATTTCGATTGTTATTATGTGACATTTTCCCTTCGATTGTTATTAATTTTTAAAAGTTCCATAATTTTTAAATACGTGCAGACGATTTTGAAATAACGAAGATTTATAGCTACTTCGTTGCTAGACAACAGTTAGACTTTGAACTAATTCACCTTTATTTCTGAAAAGTTTGCTTATTTTTATTAATATCCATATAATATAATAAATGCGAAAGTGTGTCTGTCTGTTTGTTACGCATTTACGGCAAAACTACCAAACCGATTTGGATGAAAATTGGCAGAGTTATAGCTTGAAACCCAGGAACGGACATAGGGCAGGTGACATCATGTTAGATTCATTATTTTTGATTACAGATAACAATTAAATAATAAACAAGCGATTTGCGATGAAGATTACTACTTTATTTTTCAATCAACTGTCACGTGATCCTTAAGGAATGCGTAAACAAAATGAAATGTCGCGTGATCCTTCAGAAAAGTGCAAGCATTTGAAATAACTTATTTTTAAAGTCAAGCATCACGTGACCTTGCTGAGAAAAGAAATAAATAATTAATTTGTGGAATAATAACTGAAAAATAGACGCCAGGACAGAAAACCAATGATAGATATGATATAGTTTCAAGAGTTTTTGGATTAAAATTTAAAAACTAAAGTTAATTATAACTAAAGGAAAATATCGTTCAATGTTTACTTAAAATAAGAGCCTAATTTAGTAGAAAGCTTGCCAAAATAATTCTTTATATCTCTTTTTTTCGACATCCAAGATTTGTTTGACTGTTAAATTTGTAACCAAATGATTTGGATAATCACTGGCGGTTAAATTCTAAACCAAACGATTTAGCTAATTACAATAGTTCCATTCCAAATTTTAATGCTTTAAGAGCTTTTTTCAACCGATTTAAAAAGAAAGGATTGCATAAACCCACTGAACACGGAATTCAACGTTTTGTTTAGTAAAGGAAGAACTGATTCGAACTTGGCGCTTGATACAGTTGCCAAATAGATTTGGCGATTGCTAGAGATTCAAACAGTGTATTAAATTGGGACTTTTTTAAAATTGTTCACAGTACAGAGGAACTGATGAGCAAGGTTTATCCTTACCTATAAGCTAATAATAGGAATAGAGATTGTTTGTTGATTGGGTAATTTTGGCACTAACTAATGAAAGTTTAAGTCAGATAAATAAAAAAAAATGCTTCACAAATGGAGGGATGTATTACAGAATATCTATCTGTAGATACGGTAATGGGCAATAACAAGTAAAATCATATCCTGTAGAGTTCTTCAACCCCATAGAATTGTCAGGGATACCTTTCGACAAGCTGAGATTAAAATTCGGTGTGCCAGAATTATTCATACGTAACCTCGATGTACCGAGACTGCGCAATGGCACACGGTTTCAAATTACACACTTAGGACCAAAAGTCGTACTAGCTACTGATATTACTGGCATAGCGAGAGGTGAGAGTGCTAAATTCTACGAATTCCGATAATACCGAAGGATTTACCATCCCAGTTCAAAAGGTAACAATTCCCTTTAAAATTAGCATTTGCCAGGCTCAGGGTCAGACACTGAAAGGGGCAGGCGTACATTTGGAAAAATAATATTTTTTCCCTTGGTAACTATGTGTGGCATGTTCCCGTGTGTCCAGCCCACTAAACCTCTACATCGGTGCAAAAAACGTGAAACAAAAAACGTCGTATACAAAAGTGTGTTGTCATATATAAACAATTTACTTAACTGTAACAGCAGACACATGTACAGTACACTCCTGTTAGTCGTCCAATTATGTATTATCAACCATCAGAACTTTTAATTTCCCCTTTCTACATATAACGAAACATTTACATTCGTGAATTTTAAAAAAAGTAACAATTCAAATTCTTCGCGCACGAAGTCGCGGGTAACAGCTAGTATTAAATAAACCCGAAACGTATTGGAATAATGTCTTATTTACAGATGAAAGCAAATTTAATATTTTTGGTTCCGATAGACGAATATTGGTATTGAGAAGAAAAAATGAGAAACTTAATCCCAAGAACTTAGTTGGAACAGTTAAGTATGGCGGTGGAGGTGTCCTTGTGTGGGGGTGCATGTCAGCATCAGGACTAGTTAATTTGGTATTTATTGATGGCATAATGAATCATGCTCTTTATTTAAATATTTTAAGAGACACTTTAAAATTATCAGCCCAAAATTTGGGTATTGGAAACAACTTTTTTTTTATCAAGATAACGATCCTAAGCACACGGCTCTCAACGTCCGCCTCTGGTGTCTCTATAATTGTCCACAAAATTTGAAAACACCACCTCAATCGCCAGATTTAACCCCAATAGAACATATTTGGAGAGAACTGGAAGTTAGAATATGAAAACACGACATTAAAACAAAAAACGAACTAAAAACAGTAACGATGGAAGAATGGATGAACATTCATACAGAAATTACAAAAAACTAGTGAAATCTATTCCCAAACGTTTAAAAGCTGTTGTGGATACTAAAGGATATTCTTCTAAATATTAATTTAACGAAAAATTAGAATATTTACTAATATGCAGAGATTTTTTTAAAGTGTACGAAGACTTTTGTGAGATAACATTTTTGTTACTTTTTGATTATTTACTTCTTAAAAATAAAGTTTTACTATGTTTTAAAACATTTCATGTAGTTTTGTTAAGAATAGATTATATATCTTATTATTAAATACCTATTCTGAAGTATTAATTTTAATTAATGGATAGAGCCCAATTTCATTGAAAATCGTAAGTGTACGAACACTTTTGGAAGCCACTGTATTTTGTTGAAGTAATTTCTTTCTACATGCAGTTCTTGAATGCCGTAACTACGCAGATGGATCAAAAAGCTCGGTTAACTAGCTCTGTAGAGTATCAAAAAATCTGAACATGATCTACATACAAAAATCTTCAGATGGCAGTAAGTCAAGTGACATCTCCGAGTTAACATCGAGTTTAGTTTGGATATTAGCGTCCCGTTCTGAAGCAACACGAGGGTTATTTTGGGACGGACATCGTAATTTTGGGGTCTATTCTGGTACCCCCGGTTGGGTTGGCTTCCGCACGTTAACAACGGAACCCAACCCAACTCCCAACCCAACCGGGGGTACCAGAATGGACCCCTTTGAATCGCGGTCAGATGACAAGGACGACGCCTGACCTCACTCCTCCAAACCATCAGCATCACCCCTGTGATTTAGCGTGCAGATTTCGAACTTCGAACCCTTCGGCTACGAGGCCGACACCTTACCACTAGACCACCGCAGATTTGTGTTAACATACGGAGTTATTCGATTCATTCTCAGGTTTATCATGAGAGTGCAATTCACGCAATCACTTCATTAAAATTGTGTGTTTTTCTAAACTAAAACTGACTTTCAACTATCTAAATGAAGTCGAGATCTAATTTATTTCAGTGACTTGCAGAAATCTTTTTTATCAGTTTTATGCTATTTCCTCCGAAATGATAAAACGTGGAGCATTTCAAAGACATGTAGATATAGAAAAAAACCATAGCTTTGAGAAAAAGTTAGGTAACACCCATCCTTTAACTAAAAAACACATATTTTAATGCTATTTTATTCATATTATAAGCATAGATTTTGGAAATAAAATGGTAAAGCGGAAATTCCAATTACTTCCAATTTCAAAGAAAACCATTACTTTAGTATTGTTAATATATATATAATATAAATCCAAATATAACTTGTATATATTCATACAGAAATAAAGTAAAAACATATCAAGAATCAAATCCTATACTAAAAAGTCATTATTTGAACAATACATCAATTTTAAATAAAATCTAAAAAATTGAAAATACTAAAGATACCATGAACAAAAAAATCAAGTTTAAGCATTTATATGTCAACAAGTAAAAAACACTCTGTTGTTATTAAAAGTATTGAAATAGGCAATCCAAGTAAATGGAGTTTTCAACAATTAATATAGCAGCTTGGCTGTGGACAAGCTTTTAGCCAGGTTAAATTAATTTTGCTGTACAAACCATCCCTGTTACTATTGTTGTCGAAAAAACAAACAGGGTAATTTACCCTAAAATGAAAGAATTTAGAAAGAAAAGTCTTATACTAACCCTAACAATAAAACATAACTGTATAGAAACGACTAAAATTCAGGATAAAAATATGTAATATAACATTATGTTGCACTAAAGACAGTAAATATATAATTCAATAAAATACCCATACTTTTCAATAAACATGAACTAATCAGTGTCTCCTCTTGTACTTGCCAGAATTCATCTCTTTCAATATAACCCGCCACTCATATTGACATCACATGTTGCCACAACCAAAATTCTTACCATGAAACAGCATAATTGACCAAATAATATAATTAATTTTTGATATCAAGAATTAGTAAGATACTTAAATTAAAATTCTCAAAACCATTTTAAAAAATGTAATACAGTTATTTATCTAGATAACATTTGAAAATTGGTAAAAATGTCTATTAAAAAGGAAATTTTTTTTATGTTCTTAATTCTAATATCAATGTCTGTTACTAAATTATTATTTCTAATTATATAATTTTTTACTAAATTCTTGAAGACAGAAATGTTAGGATTACTATTCCAAAAAGGGAATTTATTAACTTGAAAATTAAATGCATTTCTTTTATCAAAGATATCTGTTACTAATTTATTATCTATGATTTTAAAAATTCTGCAGCTAATTTATTGTCATTAGTTTTTATAAGTTTTAAATAATCAGGATAGAAGTCAATATGTGGCTTAAGGTCTATTTCTTTATTGAATAATATTAAATCCTCTATATAGCGGAATAATATACTATGGCTATAATTAGTCAAATCTTTCTCATAGTAGTGAAGATAAATATTTGCTAAACTATTGCTAGCTGGACCTCCTTGAGGTAATCCTTTAATTTGATGGAAAATCTTATCAAAAAAGAGATAATTTTTTTAGAACAAGATTAATAAGATTTTTAAAATTATTAATGTTAATATCTTTTTTACGATCATAATCTTTATTATATTTACTAGGGCATTAGTCAAATCTTCAATATCTATACTATTAAATAAATCCTGGAAGTCAAAAGTATGTACACTAGTTATTTCTACATCTTTAATTACATTTAATATCTCTACACTGTTATTTACTATAATTGTATCTTTTTGCTTATTTAAATTCTCTATCACTGTCTGCATGTATTTTTGCAAGAGTTTGCCAGATTTTGTAATATAAGTATTGCAGCCATTAGTAACACTTCTAAATTTAAGAGGACTCTTGTGAAATTTTGGTGTAAGAAAGATGTAAGGATAATCTTTTTTTATATAATTAATTCCCAATTTTTTATGGAAGGCTTGAATTCTATTAGAAATTTCTCTTTCACCTAATTTTGTCTCCTTATAAATATCACTATTAATAATATGATCATTAAGTATTTTTTTGTAAAAATATTTACAAATTATAGCAAAATTACTGGGCACTTTGTCTATATAGACTATTACAAATTCTGTTTGCAATTCTTTAATATGTTTTTTAATATCAGGATATCTATTAAAAATCATTAGATTTAAAATTATAGTTAAAAAGATCTAATAATGTTTTAAGTCTATATTCATTAAGGTATGTGACTACCCTAAATTCCTCGTTTTGCAGAAAATTTTCGAAATTTGTTTTATTTGTTCATTTTGTAGTCCATACATCTAGGTATCTAAAAATGCTTTATTTTTGTTTCTGCTGTAATTACAAATAAAGTTATAGCATAAATAATAACCGGAAGTGACAATTCTGATACCGGAAGTGGCAATTAAAAGAGCCTTAAAAATACAAACAATTAGTTTAAACAACTATATTTAAATTCTCAAGCAATATATTGTCTAAAAACATAGATTTAAGCTTCCATTTCTTATTTTTATTGTTTTATTGGTTTTTGGCGACGCTTTTTTAAAAAAATACAACACAACAGTAATTACAACAATAAAAATTACTTTTTGGCGCTCAAATTGCTGTTTTATAATTTAATTCCATTTATTTTGAACTGTTACCTGTTCTCATGTGTTTTGAAGTGTCAATTTATCCATAGATGCTTAAAAATTACAAGAAAATTGACAAAAAGCTAATTCAGATATCGAGACGCCACTAACTATCTACTATACAAAATTATTCAGAAAAAGTCTGAAAAGCTGAAAGAACACAAAAGTCGTTTAAAATCAACTAAAAGAGGGCTTGACTTGTAAATATGGCGAGTTTTAAGATTCTAAGATGTGTGCAAAATTTTTTGTACTCTATGAAAATCTTTAAAAGCGTTTTCTGAGAAATTGGAATTTTCGATATTTTTCTACACGGCAAACATAATTTTGGAATTGATGAAATTTGGCCAAAATGTTTTATTTGTTTCCAGCTATGTTATGAACTAGAATCTAAGCTCTCTGCCTATATTTATTTATTTTATTGACTTTTTAATGAGAAAAATCGATGATTTTTTTTAAAAAATTCGACTTTGTTCGCAAAGTTTGGAATATCTCCACCACCTTTCGAGGTATTAAAAATATCCTAGTTCATAACACAGATAAGCATGTTAGCTATATACTGTGCAAATATTGATGAAATATATTCGATACAACTTCTTATAGGAGGTTTGGCGTAAGGGCAAATTTTCACTAAAATTTTGCTAAAAATTGCCTATAATTTGAAAGTGAATTAAATTTCCAATGAAATTTCATTGTAATTCTCAGTTTTATAACTCATTTTAATTAAAAACATGAATGTTTCATTAAAAATTTAAAAATTTGAAAAAAAGTGCTCCGAAGGTAGTCACATACCTTAAAATGCCTCTAGAGGCAGTTATAATTGATAAAATTTAACGAAAATTAAATTAAATATTAATAGAAATTGAATTAAAAATTAATTAAAATTCTTTTGCATTATACAGAAAGGCGCATATGCAGCTGCTTCTGATAGAATACACGAACACAAAATTAGAACTTCAAAAATTAAGTTAAAAATTATAAAAAATAAACATTAATAAAACCTTAATATAAAACACAAAAAAGCAAATTAGAACGAAAAATACAATTAGAAGGAAAGCAAAATGGAAGAAAATTGGGAAAGAACCAAAATGGCGATTCTTCCTCAGAGGCCACACGCCATTGTAGCTCTAAAACTGGACAAAAATTTTTTGAATAAAGGAATGACCATTAGTCAAAAATTATTCCTTTATGTGGCCTGAATTTTGTCCAACATCTGAAAATAGGATAAAAGGAAAAAAAGAAAAAACATAACAGATACCTTTACAACAGAAACAATGAGACAGAATCCAAAAAGCAAAAAGTCATCCTCTTTCAAAACAGACGCTCTAGACAAGGAAAGCCCAATAACATCAAGAAGCAAGCCCCTAGCTCCATCTATGTAGAAGAATTCGAATTATTCTCCAGAAGAACAGAAATTCTTGAAACTATTTTTTAATAATTTATTAACTTTTGGGAAATAACCAGGATATCCGTTATCTTTTAATATATTTTTTAAATTATCTAAAGCCTTAACAAAAGTATATTGGTTATTACAAATATTTTTAATCCTATTAATTTGAGAAAATATAGAATTTTTTAAAATTTTAAACTGAAGATATGTATGAAGATTGCAGAGTGTAATAGCTTTGAACTTAAAATCTTTTCGTTTATCATAAATTCCGACAGAGACTCCTGAATTTATAATTTTAATTTCCAGATCCAAAAAATTACATTTGTTCACTTCATTTTTAGTTTTATTTAATTTAAGCTCCTCTGGATAGCAGTTAAAAATGGAATTAACATTATCATAATTAAACAATAAAAGGTCATCAATAAAACGGAATCCGAACACAAGTTCATTCTTAATTAATTCTCTCTCAAATGAATGAAGAAATAAATTGGCCAATGCACTGGAAAAGCAACAACCCATAGGAATTCCAAGAACTTGTTTATAGTAGTTAATTCCATTAAATAAATAATTTTCACAAATATTAGCTCTTCAAATTTCTAACCATTTATATTTATCAATTAAATCAGTGTTTAGGTATAAATCATATACATTTGAGCAAACTTCAATAAATTTATTGTGTGTTTCAAAATCAAATGTATAAATATTATAAATTTTATTTTCTTTGATAAGATTCAAAATTTTAGTGTTATTGTCAATGATAAAGTTCTCTTCTTCTTTTATTTTGCTAAGAATAATTTTAAGAAATTTGAAGAATAATTTTCCAAAATGATAATTATAGCAGCCAGTGCCACTAGAGGCTGACTATATTTAATTGCCATATTTAATATAAATTTCTCAATATCTTTTTTAATTTGCTTTTTAATACTTTCATTACTATTAGCTATAGCCATTCGATGCCTATATATATATATCCTTTTATAAAGTATCATTTAAAGTCATAGGGGGAAAAACGAGTTCACGATGGCCATTCGAGTCCCCATGAATAAATAGTTAAAAAATATCTAACCATTTACCCCCTACCAGTGTGTTTCGAAATCAGTTCGTGCAACGAATTATGAGTTTTACCTTGTAATCTAAAATTAAATCATTCATAGACATTATCATTCGATACAAAAATGGATGGTAATCCATTAACATCTCAAATGTTCGATAGGGTCCTAGTTGGATCAATCTAACAACACATTCTCAAAATAGAAAAGGGTTATGCAATTAGACTGTACAGAAAACTACACTGTTAATCGGTTAACCTTCTAGCGGGCGCTCGTATGCAAGAGATACTTATATTGTGCATCGTATTATATATTTATATCGTTCTTTTATAAATTTAAGTGCAAATTTTATTTATAAAATCTTTGTTTACTATTAAGCTAATAAATACAGATAACATAAATAAAAGTTGCATTTATTTTTGTAAAACAACACGATATATATATATGTAATAAGATTCACGATATGTCGTAAAATTTGTGCAGGCGCGCCCGCTGGAAGGTTAATAATCCAGATGTATTTTAGCCACCAACTAATACTGCTTAAACGGATATCACGTGGCTAAAATGTTAACCATTTTTATCGTACCTTCTGTCTACCATTCTTAATAAGCGGATCTTTGTAAAATATATTCTACAATATTAAAATAACTACTGATTCTGTAAAGAAATACAGCGGTTTTAAATGAGGTACAAAATAACTTACTTTCATTATAAAAACTTCAAAATTCGTGTGCCTCTTGTACTTGCTACGAACTTAGATGCAATCTTTCTTTACACGTAGAACTGTAAACAAATCCTTTCACTTCCGTGTATATTTAAAATACGTCACTAGTTTTCGAACCAATCACTTCCCTTGTCATAAATTCCCTGATCTTAAATTGGATTCGTATTTGATATTGTCTATGCGGTAACCGCAGTTGGTATGTACATGTCTCCGTTTCGTCTTGGATAATGTGTCGGTACTTGCTGTGTGTAGATCAGATTGCCGGTTAGATATGATCAGATCGCAGAGCAGATTTGATTCTATCAGATCTCGCTGATCTCAGATCGGAGATGCAGATTTAGACATCTGCGCTCTAACCTAGTTTTATTTTGCAGCTCATTATAGCTCAAATTTGTAAACAGCTAAATTACATAACGTTGTTGGCTGCTAAAAGGATGTTGCACCAAAGAACTGCTTGATATTTTTTATGTGAGTTTGTTGTGTTTTACGATTGTTGATGCCTGAAAATAAACAAGATATTTTAGATCACCATTTGAATCATGACTTAGGATATGGGCGATTATTCTAAGGCTTACTGTATCAACTGTCTGCTAACACTGACAGATTATAACTGTCGCAACAGATTCGAAACATCAATCAAGGTCTCGACCGTTGCCAATATGATTTTCATGAAAAAATTAACAACAGTAGAAAGGAAACAACAGTCCTAAGGGGTCTATTCTGGTACCCCCGGTTGGGTTGGGTTCCGCACGTTAACAACGGAACCCAACCCAACCGGGGGTACCAGAATAGACCCCTTAGTCGCAGAATTCGATTTTATTATGACCGTTAACGTTACCAACATATTTTTTTGAAAAAAATAATAAGCACTCTAATTTCTTCATTAATTTCTGGAATCTTTAGTATGCTATTACGACAATCGTTTGTAGGTTTATACTACTCGTTTATAACCTTTTAAGTCATATAGAAAACATATTTTAAGTAAATAGATTTAAATAAATAAAAAAACCTCGGAAGTCTTCTTCTGTTTTCTCGTATACTTCCACATAAGGATAGGGCCGCGATGGCCTAGCGGCAAGGCCCCGGCTTCAGGGTCGGAGGGCTCCAGGTTCAAAACCAGATTCCACTAAAGATCCCGGTGCACGCTAAATCCGACGCAGCGGGTCAAAAGCCCTCCTGCTGGTGCGATGCGGAAGCTTGAAGAGGCTGGTGCCAGGCGCCAGCCCCATATTTACGGATCCTACATAGCAGGAAATGAGGTTGCTTCTCATTGGCTCTCAGCGTCACGTGACTTGGCTTGTTTGTTAATGATGTCATAGCACCATGTTTAGGCGGGATTTTAATTATTATTTTGTCCTCTGCTATCGCATCATGGAGCAATCTAAATACCTTCTAATTATGATCATTTGGATGTTTCTCAAGAAAATGATGAATACATTTTTAGAATAAAACAAATAAAGGACAAACCTTTAGCATTGGTAAGTACCGTTTAGTTTCACGACGTCATTTAGAAGCGAGTCAAGTCGCGTGACTTTAAGAGCCAATAAGAAGCGACCTCATTCCCTACTATGTAGGATCCGTAAATATGCGTGCCAGCCTTTGTGTCGTCCTCGTCATCCGACCACGGCTGAGAATGGGTGGTCCGTCCTAAAATAGCCCTTGTATTGCTTCATAACGGGGTGCTAATATAACTAAACTAAACTAACCACATAAGGATGTAAATTATAATTAGTGCTCGAAAATAGTTTTCCCAAGTTGTTACGCAAACTAACGTTCTCAACTGAAATCCTAAAACAGATACAAAATTATCAATCCATAGACGGTTTGATGAAGTTATTTTAAACTTTGACGTTTTCCGACAATAGTTTCGGAAACTGTAAACTGACAAAACGATTTTCACTCCATTTTAAAATTCAAAAATTTATTTAATATAAATGATACCGGTTTTATTGACCTGCTACGTTTTTCTCATTTCCACGAGATTTGTAAAAATTTATTTTCTATTATTTTTTAGAGTAACGTGCGCTTCATTGCATTTATTATTCATTCATTGTATTCAACGTATTTATTATTTTCACCGAATGAGGTGGCCACCTGCAGGCAAATCAGTAAGATAACTAGTAATAAGTATAATAGTTTTATTGAACGCGAATGGCAACACGCATGTAAATAAATCTTTCTCAATATGACATGTGTAAACTGATACTGATCAACAATTACATCCATCTGGTTTACTCGAGTTTTCTTTTCCATAATGACGGACAGACAGATATAGTTTCAAAAATGTTTCATTCAGACACAGGAAATCCTAATACGCTGAAATTCTTTTTTATCTTTCGTGTTGCATTTTTGAGTTGCCCACGAAAATACAAGCAAACCAACAGACCAAATAAACAACCAAAATTAGATATAGATCTGCATTTTTTGTGTAAATATCATATACTATAGTTCCTTCATCTATCTTGTTGCGTTTTTAACCCTTAAATGCCCTATTTTTTAAAAAAATGATTTTAAAATGTTATTTGGCTTTTATTTCTTATATAAAACATGGGAAAAATACTTTAAAAAATTCCATGTTGTTTTAAGTATGGTTTATGGCTAAAAAACAGTTTTTTACCAATCGGCAACACTGGGCTTTAGTTGGGAAAACATCCCTTGATTAAAATTCTATAATATTCAACACAGATGAATTTAAGAACTAATAATAAGAACAAGGGATTTCCTTCAAAATTATAGAATAAAATATGGTATTCTCAAGCCTACAAAAAAAAAAGAAAATAGATGCGGCCACAAGGGGAAAACATCAATTAATTTTTATTCTTCATCAGCACTCAGACTGTCATCTATATGTTGTAAAGTGATGTAAGAGCATTTTCAGTATGTATCCTATTGGCAACAACAGGCATTAGAGTACAGTCTAATTCTCAATATTTTGGAAGACAAAATAGGGTATGTTGCTTAAAGGCCACAATGGGCATTTAAGGGTTAAGTTATCACGTTCACAATTGACACGCACAAACAGATCGACAGAGCGCTAACCATTTGACGGATTAGGTCCAAAATTTTATACAGATGTACAATTCTTGTAATTCCATATTCTAAATGCCATCTATCTAGTTCGTCGCGTTTTTGCGCTATCATGTTCACGTGCACATAAACGGACAGACAAACATACTTCCCGGAGACAGATTTCGTCGAAAATTTTATACAGATGTACAATTCTTGTAATAAAACCATATGCTAAATGCCATCTGTCTAGTTCGTCGCGTTCTTGTGCTATCATGTTCACGTGCACATAAACGGACAGACAAACAGATTTCCCTGAGACAGATTTCGTCCCAAATTTCATAGAAATATACAATTACGGTGTAAAAACTGCATATCAAATGTCATCAGTCTAGATAGTTTCCTTCATGAATTATCGTGTTCACATTCACATAGAAGAACAGAGAGACATAATTTTGAAAATGGTTTTTATACACTCGGGGATGTCTGCAAAGTGGAAAATCATCAAAATCTCGCGGTCGAATTTTTTGACTATCACAATATTTTTTCTTTCTATACCTCGTATACGTGAAATAGTCCAGTCGAATGGTACATGGACATGGAGAAAATACTTTTATTGCATTAAGTTCTTTTGCATTTTTAAGTTGTTGGATTGGCCATCCAAAACATGCCACTATGTCACGCGGACGGACATCGGGTGGGAAAAGAAGAAGGGAGGGAGGAAAGTACAAACCTCGGTTTTTCGCGTTTTAATAAAAGACTATTAATCTGAGAGGAAAAGATTTATATGTTTATATAAAAAATTATAAAATAAGCTGTCGAAAGTTAAGATAGCTTAATTAGGTCAGGAGTAAAATTTTTAAAAATGCAAATCTTGAAAATTATTTAATTTTTTTTATTTGAGCAAAATTTTTGCAATTCCATTAAATTACGTGTTACACAGGAGGAAATATCTAGTAAAAATTTCAGATAGGTATCTGCATTATTTTTCGAAAAATCAATCTTTTTCGAATAAAAGGGGGGGGGGCTGTTGTCAAAAATGCCTCTAAGTACTTTTCTATCTGTCCGAATGCACGGAGCGAAAAAAAAAATCCTGTTCTAAAGGTGTTGTTCTACGATTTCAAATTATTTCTATGTGGTCGTTATTTAAAAAAAGTGGAGAAAATTAAATTTCAAATTAATATTTTGTCTTAAGTATTATGCCTGAAAGCATTTTCCGCGTGGACATTGAAAATGAGACATTTTGATACTTTAGATGACGGTTTGACTGGACTAAAAGTAGAAATTTAGCTATTTTAATGAACTAGATTTAAAGTTTCAAAAATTTGCTTTTAAATTGAATAATTGGATCTTGATTGCGTTCATTCAAGTCTCTGACAATCTTAAGAATATTTTATCTACAGTAGTTTAAGAAATTATACACATGAACATGAATTATCTGCTTTTGAACGCAATTAGGAGAAACGGAAAAATACGTGCGAAACGCTTAGAGGGTTAAATAACGCCACAAAATTAGATATTGCCACACCCGGTTTAAAAAGAATATTGTAACAGACGAAGATGTTGACTGCAAACGGAGGAATGAGTACTAGAAAGGTTTTTTGCTGGCTTTAGCAATCAGATAACTCATTGAACATTCTGATCGTTTTTCATTGCATTCAACCTGTAACTCTGTTCTCTCTAACAAGATTAAGAGATTAGTATCTTTACCGATCAATACCGACGGAAAACCGGTGGGAGGAAGACGCTGTTTAGGCATGATTGGCCGCGAACTCTTCACAAAATGGTTTTGCAGACTTGATTTCAGTCTTTCATTCTTTTAAGTTATTTAAAAAGTTGATTTAACTCAATAAACTTTTGCTAGGAAAATGTCCACATCGCCGAATGGAATTGGGAGTCAAACGCTAAATATTTGAACTTCAAAAATCATGCAATTTTCTGGAGGAGGCAGAAAGTCCTCAACGCTAAATTTGCAAGATTGTTCATCTACAACTTGAGAGTGAGTTTGAAAAAAATATGCATTTATTTTTTTAAGTAAATAATATTTTTTCAATGTTTAATGATTGAAAAATTATATTAACATTTTTCAAATTTCTAACCGAAAAGCATAAAGAAAAGAAAATTATTATTTTTTTTTATGAATAACATGAAATTCGTGAAATTTTCAAGAAAAATGTAATTTTAATAACTAGAAATTATTTAAGTTTTACTTGATAAATAATTGATAAAAGAAGTAAGTGAATTATATTTTATATATGTTAATTTATATAGTAAATTCTGCATCTGTGAGTTGTAATATTTCTACGAAATATCAACTTTCTAAAATTACTAACATTTTCTAATTTCGTAACGTACTAATTCCGTCCAGATGTTAAGTGAGTATAAATGCAAATAAATTCAACTAATTCAAATAATTATTAGTGCAAATAAATTCAAATCCAAATAATCCAATTAAAGAATAATAGAAGTATCTCGATGCTATGAGAAGGTAAGTCTCAACATACTTTCTCATTTTTGAATTATTAAACTATCCTTTTTTTTTATCCTTTAATTAATATAGCCATAGCCGGTTATTTTGCAGCAAGTTTTAATTTCTTTTGAATACAAGAGCTAGATGATATAGAGTACTGTATAAATTACAGCGCTAAATAATGAAAATCCGATATACTGAATCTATGCAAAATGTGTCTTTATTCAATAAAAGTAAATTGACATTTTTAAACATTAATTTTCAATGGCTGATAATACTTATTAATATTTTTGAACTTTATAAATGAATATATTTTGAACTTTATAAATCCAAATCATAATTAAATTGTATCTATGAAAATTCATGAAATGTTCAAGAAAATGAAATTTTAATAACCAGTACTTATTTAAGTTTTACTTGATAAGACAGCAAGTGAAGGAAGTTTCACTGATTGATAAAAACAATAAGTGAATTATCTTTCATAAAATTTAGTTTATCGAGTAAATGTTGTGGTTGTGAATTGAAAATTTTCTACGAAATATTAACTCACTAAAAGTATTAATACTTTTTAATTTCCTAATGTGCTAGTATAATCTAGAATTCAAATATATATTTTTATTATAAGTGCAAATGATTTTTATAGGATAATAGAAGCCTCTTGATACTAAGAAACATCAAAATTCTAAAAACCTTATCCACTTTTGAGTTATTAAACATTCCTATTTTTTCCTCCCTTAATTCAAGCAGTTACAGCAGTTCTTTTGTTAATTTTTTAAAACTTCTATTAAACACAGGAGTAATAGAAACAGGATATATATATATATATTATAATAACAAATAATTGCTGGATAATTAAGTAGAATTGTGTTTTGTTAAATCTCCAATAACTTCTTTTAAGAAAGCATTAACTCATAAATTACATTTCAGTGAATTGTGATGAAAAACTACAAACCATAAAGGTTAAGAGACTATAGTTTTATATTCGTTTAGTAAACAAAAACGAGATTATACGCCTCTTTTTTATTCAGTTAGCCATTGTTATGTGATTTGTGCATTTTATATCCGCTATTACAAAAATTTATTATTTATCTTTATTTGAAAATTTATTATAATCTTTGACACAAATATTTGAAAAATGGAACTCGATCTTTAAATTTATAAAGAACGAAAATCAATATCATATATAGGAAGGGAAGATTTTACGAACCTCTGAATTGTTATTTAAAACAGTGAAGCATTCAGATTTTTAAAAATAGAGTAAAACTTCCTAAAATGCGAATAAAATAAAACAAAATCTTTTATAGCATCCAGGAACTATAAATAAATAACTCTTAAAAATAATTAATAACACTCGCATGAATATAAGGGAATGAAAGAAGTTTGCATATTTCCGGGAAAACAATTTTCTTTAATATTGAAGTTTTAACTTAGATATTTATTCATAATGAAATATGGCTTCTTACATTATAATTTTGGCAGAATTTTGATTTACGAAAAACAACATCATCAAAATAATATGTATAATTTTTTATGGAATCCAAAAAAAATCCAACTTGCTTAAATCCAAATAAAAATATTATTTGTATTTCAAAATAAAATTTAAAAATTCCCCAAATTAAGTTCAAAAATGAGTTGCATCATTCTAAAAAGTTAAAAGTTAAGAGCGTTTTCTTTCTTTTTAAGATATTGATAAGATGCCTCCTACCGACCATTACGATCGGAATTTAGATATACAAGCCATAAAAGGAACTATGCGTTCTTAAATGAATACTTAAAATACAGATTTGCATTTATATAGTCCAAGAAATAAAAACTTCCCAGTATATTTTGAATTTTGAAAAATCCAAAATAAACATGCTTCATACCCATGTAAATAAATCTTATTAGCGTTTTTATGTCTGTGTTTTGTTTTTCCTCTTTCTTTTGAAATAATGCTTTTTGATGTACAGATCTCCTTTGTCTTTTGTTGGGAAATTTCGGGCTAACAGAAGCTATATTTGGCGTAATGCAAGCTTCTTACAGAAAAATTTCCCATTTAATATTTTGAATCCATTTCAAATAAAGCCCTTGAAAAAATGCACTAGAATGGGTTCCTTGTTTGCTTGTTTTCGATTACCTCCGAGTTTATTTTTGTTCTTTGGCTTTCTTTGTATAATATTGATTTCCATGTAATATTCACAATGTTTTAGAAATAGAGGATAATAGTCAGCAAAATAGTGGTATTACTTCTTTGAATAAATCACATTTCTCTTAAGTATAGTATAAAAATGTTCACCACAAAAATTCTGTGAGAAATTTTACCGATTTTTTTATAATTGTTTTTGTAGTATATAATAATAAGTAATGAAATCGTAAAAGCAGCTGCAAAAATTCATTATAACACTGAATGCATACTACATGGCTTTCAGCTATTGTGTAAGCATTCCTGTAGGTTGGAATCCTCCCAACTCAGGCATCAGGAAATTTACATTCCGGTTCAGGGTATAACGAAGAAATCTAAATAGAATATGCGGAGAATCCAACTTACTATAAAAAGCTTTTTTAGGCAGAGTAAATTTAACATGATTTAATCTTTTAACTTTCTGTATTTCTAAAAGTTTCAGTTACAGAAAAAAATAGTTCAAAGATATGTTAGTAAAAGTTTGATTTCTAATGACACAAAATGAATATAAAGATATAAATTGAAGTATATTTCCAATATTTGAATTGTCAAAAATTTTAATCAAAAATGTTCTGTGTTCTATATATTACTATATTTATATATATTAAATAAAAAACATGCATCACACTTTTCAAATATGCAAGTTTTTGTTATGCAAATATAAAACAAAGTTATTTCATAACAATAACATAAAACGCATAATACCAATACATTAATAATAAAAAGGTCAATTTTGAAAAATTCAAAAACTTACATAAAATATAATTCAATGAAAACTATAAATAAATTACCACAAAACATATAAACATCTATTAAGTTTTCTTTAGAATACAGAATTTCGGAACAACTTTGCAAACATAGTTCATCTTTGTATTTTGGACTCACATAATCTAGTAGTCACATATTTTTATTTTTATCCATATAGATGCTAACTTTCCTGTCCGTAAATATTTTTTTACTTTTATAGCTGAAGAGCATATTTATATTGCTTCAATAACGCAACACATCACAAATCGTTCACTAATCGCTAAAACAATTTATAGTTAAAGGAATAATCAGAAAAAAATTGAGCAAACTTTCAGAAAATATCTTTCAGTCAGAGCCCAATCATGCAATGATCATTTCTCTATCTGTTTAATATTTGCGATTTCCAAATAAATTTTTTTAAAAACTGAAATGCATCGCTCTTCCAGGAGGGGAGCAAATTTATTTTCCTATGTAGCTCCTAATTTAATCCTAATGAACTGGTGAGTGTTTTTCACATTAATTTTTATTTAATACGATCTTAACATAGTAAAAGCGGAGACGATCTATAACTAAATATCTATAAAAAAACTTTTCAATTATACTTACCTCGCGTGCAATGTCATTGAAAATTTAGACTTGGAAGAAAAAGTGAAAAGAAACCATGGAAAATGCTCAGAAGAAACATCTAGAAATCTCTCGAGTTTTCTTTAACTTTCTTTTCATCTGAGCAATTTATTCAAATAAAAAGATAAGATATTTCGATTATTTGTATTGAACACGATCTACTTCACATCATTTTATCTGTTGGTTCATCGATGAAAGCGATATAGGAGCTCCCGATAAATCTGTTGAATTTAAGTTATCAATAATAAAAATTTTAAACTTCAACCCATTAACGCCCAGCATTTGAGGACAGTTGCATTTGCAATTCCTTGGCTAAACCGAATGCATTCCAATGTTTTTTTTTGTCTATGAAGCCAATAAGTATTCCAAAACTCCTGATTAGTTTCCAACGGGCATAAACTACTAATTAGCTAGACTTTGAAGTCAAAATGTCGTCATATTGAAATGTTTTGATTTTTCCTTTGATTTACTTTTGAGGTCATGCAAGGAATTAGCTATGAGTTTTTATTTTTCGATATTTTACTATATATTAAAAATCTTTAGTATTTAAGCGAAAACAGTTTCTAAAAAGGTATTTCTATTAATTATTTTCATATTTTTCCTTAAAAAATTAACGAAAAGAAAACCATAAAAAATTTTCTCCGAATTTAATTTTTTTTGCAGTTATCTTAATCTTGGTGTTGTATGTATGCCTTAAATTAATACAGGCGTTAACGGGTTAAATTGCACAGAACATTTGAAAATAAGATGAGAGATAAACACAGATATTTTTTTATTATGGAATGTTTGGGATGAAAACACATAGCTACTTTTTTTTCAAGATATCTGATAATTTTGTATAATATTTAATCTAACAACTTGTCTCTCTGCACACTAATTTCCTTTAGATCCTCATATGGAACCACATTCTCGTGAAAATTCATTTTTTATTTCGATCCATATACTTAAGGGCACCTGACTTGCTAAATTGTGTCTTTAAGATATTCGTCTTTTAACCCTTAAATGCCCGATTTTTTTTAAAATTGATTTTAAAATGTTTTCTGACTTTCATTTCTTATATAAAACATGAAAAAAATACTTTAAAAAATCCTATTTTGTTTTTAAGTATAGTTTACGGCTAAGAAGTAGTTTATTACCAATCGACAACAGTGGACTTTAATTGAGAAAAAAAATTTCTTTGATAAAATGCTATAATATTTAAGACAAATGAATTTTAAGAACTAATATTAAGGATAAGAAAGTTTCTTCAACATTGTAGAATAAAATATGATATTCTCAAGCCTACAAATAAAGCAAAAAAGACACAGCCGCAAGTGAAAAACATCAATTTATTTTTGCTTTTCGTCAGCACACAGGCTGCCATTTATATGTTGTAAATTGATTAAATAGCCAATATGATACATAATTCAGTATGTATCATATTGGCAACAACAGGCATTACAGTTTCAGTCTTATTCTCAAGATTTTAGAAAACAAAATTGGGTATGTTGTTTAAAGGCAACATAGCGCATTTAAGGATTAAGCCTAGAATGGAAACTTGGAATCATGGGGGTTTCATTTTACAGTCTATTAGCAATTCTGCCACTACAGAGAGGAGAAAGAACCCTTCTCCTAGATATGCTATCTACAGACATTCAGCTATTTGAAGACCATATATGGTCTTCAGCAGGGTATTTTTTTAAACCCTCAAACCCTCAATCATTAAGTCAAAATGATTCAATCCATGAATTAAAATTGAACCATACAAAAAGTTTCAGCACCTCAAGGGTCATCGGCAGAAATCTTAGTAAATAAATTGGTCGAATCAATAAAAAGATATTTCAACTAGTTTTCAAGCTTTACCCTCCTATTGCAATTTGGAAATGATCTGCTTTGTATTGATAGTTTTTACTTTCTCGTATACGAAGTATACAAAAAGAAAGTATCTTAATCGTAAAAAAATTCGAACTCGAGATTTTGACGAATCTCCAGCGTTTTAGACCTCCCCGAGTCCGAAAACCACAATTTTGGAGTTATGTCTGTCTATGTATCTGTGAACACGACAACTCAAAAACTATTAAAGCTAGAGGGATGAAATTTGGTATGTGATCTTAGCACCTAATTTGTAGGTTTCTATAAAATTTTGGACAGAATCCGTGAAATGGAAGTCTGTCTGCCTGCCCATGTTCATGTGAATAAGATAACTCAAGAACTTAAATAGCTATAGAGATAAAATTTGATACATAGTTTTATCATCAGGGATATAGGTCCGTATATAATTGTGGACCAAATCCGTCGAAGGGATGATTGCCTGTCGGTCTGTGTAATTGCATACTTTTGTACACGATAACTCATTAACACAAAGACTTTGATAAATGAAATTTGGTGTGTGGTTTTCTAACCTTAATTGTAGACCCGAGTCTAATATTGATTTCAATCGGTTGAAAAAAAGGCGTTCAAATTGCATATTCCGCTTTCTTTATCTTACTATGATGCAAAAATACGCGCCACATCGTATATCAGCGCACGACCTTCGTAAACTTGGCGAATTTTATCTCGCTTGCATTCTTGACCCTTTCGTATTGCAGCGTTCTGCAAAGACAATATCAATAACACTAGTGGCATTCCACAATTTTTAGGCGGGGGGGGGGGGGCGGGTTGGCCCCCTTTGTTAGAAAGTATACGAGAAAGTTTAGGGGGGACCAGTCCCGCTGGTTTAAATTACAGTTCATATAGAATTTATATAAAAACAGCATTTTAGTTAATAAAAAATGTTCTTATCTAATTTCTGTGTTCAAAAATTCGTCAGCACTTTCGAAATGGCTAATTTTAGAGCCGGAATCAAATTGTCTCTGTGCTTCCACTGAAGGATAATTAAAGTGACGCTTCCATTGTAGGATTCATGGATTTTACTAATGACTTCATTAGTTTTACTTCAGCTTTCAGTTTCAAGCATTTTGAAATGCGATGCGCGATTTAGATTTGTCATTGTACACAAACTGTTTCGTGAAATTCCTCTGAAAGTATATACAGACGAAGCATCTTAAGCAAGAGGCAGAAATGTCTTATTTGCCTCCGAGAATTTCATTATTTTTGCCGTTAAGATATTCAAATATTGTCCATGCACTCCTATTTCATGAACTTCAAATTACCTCTGAGTGAAATGTCGAATTATCCTTTTAAAACAGGTGTCGGCGAAACAGGGAGGGAACAACCATCCCCCTTTCAAGTAACTGGAAGATACGGCCAAATCGTGAAATATCGAATTATTCTTTTAAAATAGGTAAATCAACAGAATTCAACATGAGCAGATCTTAATCTAAGCTGGAAGGAACTACCCTCCCCCTTCAAGTCATTGGATGATATAATCGGGGGTCCATTTCACCCGCCTGAAAATTTACTTTTTCTTATTTTCCTCATTATCAATAAATTCGATAATGACACATGGGAATGGAGAGTAAAACTATCAGCTGGGTTATAAGAGAACACGCAGATCAGTTTTGTGGGAGATGATGGTGAAATCCTAATTTTTTAGAAGTAGAGCTTATATACCACCTCGCGCGAAAAGATAAAATTCTACAGGTACAGCATCTGTGTCCCCTGTAAGAAAAAGGGTAATCAACAGAATTCAACGTGAGCATATCTTAATCTAAGCTGTGAGATAACATTAACCCCTTGACTAAAGAATTTATATTACAACCTAAATAGATGAAACATCTCATTTGGGGCATTTACTGATATTTCATTCATATATAAACGTAAAGAACGCCTAAAATATTTAAGCTCGCCTAAATGACTTTTGCCTTTTAAATTAATCGCTACTTTGACTTAATTACAGACTTAAGAATCAAAAATTCCTTAATTCGCTGCAATAATAATAAATAAACTAGGTTCTTTTGGGGTCAAACTTTCGGTAAGTTTTATTTTGCTGGTCATACATGAATGGTTTGTGTATAATAAATCACGGGTATAAAAAAAGGTTACTTGGAATGCTACACCAGCGGGGTCCACAGTTTTAAACTTGAATCTGATTGAACTATTATTTATATACCTGATGGAGAAATTAATTTAGTAAGGATTTCGAATTTTTAGCAAGATAATAATCTTGTTCTCTTAATATTGTCTCCCTTTAATCAAAATATCTTGTTCCGTATACATTGCATACATTAATACTTTGTAGCTAGAGAATATATAAATGCATTTCTTTCCAATGTATTGTACTTATACCTTATTTCAAGCTTCTTTATAATACTATACTTTATTTCATCACAAATTAGATCAGAAAAATCTTAGAAATTTTAACTTTCCGTCGGCGTAACCGATCTAATAGGTACACTTCTCATGCTTTAGTATAGCAACGACAAATATTGCGAACGATCCAAGTTCAACAGATGTATTGTTTAATGATTTTATTCTTTTCGTTTCATGCTTTTATGCGAGCATAGCTACTCTTTTTCTGAACTTGAATCCATTTCGTACACCACAGACAATGTGTTAATTTAAATAATTTACATTAAACAAGTTTCTAAATTATTTTATTGAATTTGTGATTTTTCTCATTATATATATTGCTGTTAAAATGTTCTGTGATATGTAAATATTTTTTGTATTTATTTTGTGATTTACTGTTCTTTAGTATGTGTCACTATGCTTATTTTGTTTCATGCGCCACTATACTGTGTATTTTCAAATAAATAAAAGATATAAAGCTTAAAAAATATTGGTTCACAGCCTTTCAAATACATTATCGTTGTATAGCTATAAAAGTTCCTTTCAATTACAGGATCATTCAAAAAGTTCCCAAGAAACTTTAAGATTACGTCAGACATACCAAAGCAAATCACTTTGACATAGGAACATATAAGAGGGAGCGTCATGTGTGTGTCCTAGACAGCATTGTTTGGTCTAAAGTTAAAAGAACAATACGGCTACAATTATTCCAGGGAAAGAAGTTGTGCTTGTGGAACGGAAATGAACAGCTATCCTGAGATGACAGACGTGTATTTAGTCTACGGGATAGCTAATGGAAATGAGAAGGCAGTGGATGCTTTTGTATCGTGAAAGATTTCTAAACAGATGCGTGCTGCATCGTGAATTGCTTAGGAGTTTACATCGAAAGTTTTGGAAAATATAGATGATTCTTGGATTCCAAAACCCTATGCGCTTTAGAGCCAGGCGGAGTTGATTTCACTAAAATAGGGGTGAAGTGAGAAATGGAAGGGGAGATATTTACATTTCACTTAGCGTGACCTAACAAAAACCTCCGGAAATGAACTCAATTTACTCATTGCCTGTCACCCCCTTTCTCGAGTAAAATCGTCAAAAAGTGCTAGTCTTGGCACTTTGAAAGGATCAGTAGATATTTCACAGTCAACAATCTTACCTGTGGTCTCTAATAAGAAAAGATCATGTTTCAGAAGACTTATAGTGCAAATGGTTAACTATTTTACAATCATTCAACCAGGGCTGTCTTATCCAATTAGGCTGTAGCCAGGGGCGTCGTTGATCCAAGAGCGCCTACAAATTTATTTTTCTGATTTTATTTCAATTTTGAACCAAAAAGTTATTTCGTCTTAATTTTAAATATGAAAAGGCACCGATATGTCAAATTTTGAGGATTTAATCAGAGATCAAGTGGTTTTAACGTAGGACCACGTTCCTCCCTGGGGTCTCAGGAAGGAAATTGATTCACACGCCAAAACGCCACAAAACCTGGCATGGGCAATCCTCTATATCTCGGTAACTACATATGTTAAAAACATAAATAATGTCTTATTTTAGAGATAAAGGGAAGAACAACAGAAGTTACAAAAAAATTTTGAAAATCGAAAAAGAGTCACGCGAGTAAAGTAGTCCTACGCCTTTAACATCAGCGACTGTTTGAAAAGACAACCTCCCTTAAACATGAGTCTGCTCGGAAAGCGTTCACGACGCAGAAGTACAGCTGCTCGCCCATTTTCAGTATCTGTCCTATGCACTAAATGATTGTCTGCCACCTCAAGATAGCTTTAGAATTCCATAATGCAGGGTAGTCATAATTTATTGGACCCATTTCAAAAATTAATAAAAAAACTAATAATGTTACAACTACGTTTTTTTTAATGAGAGTGCATTTCAAAAAGTTTATTTTCAGACAGATAACGTGCCGTTACGGTGGTCATAAATTACTGAAAATGTCCCATTTCTGAGAGCCATTATCTACGAAACTATTAACGCCAGAAAAAAACTAAAAGCACGTATTTGTAGGGAATTTTACGCTCTTTAATTTGCTATATCAATTGTAATTCTAAAACTGAATGGTTTTTGAGATATTCAAGAAAAACTAGAAGAGGAAATCAGAAAACGTGCATCGGCTTCTGCTCGGCAGCCACTGCATACGGAAATCTCTCGCTGAAGCAAATTTAGAACGCCGGAAAAAACGTTGTCTGCTCTCTCAACTTAAACATTTTTTTAATTTTTGAAATGGGTCCAATAATTTATGACCACCCTCTACATTCACAGCATCTCTGACTAGAATAGTTATGGTTGGATTGCTCATTTGACTTTTGGCCAAACAGATACCTCTAGTATGCACACCTGGTGTTTCCACCTTTACGAGATAAATGATTCGTTTTGGTATGCCTGACCCTTAAATTTTGTCGGAACCCTTTTGGATCACCCTGTATATTGCTTATAAAACTAATATGTCGAGTTTTCAAAAAAATTAACAATTTCATGGTCATTTCTAAGAAAAGGAAAATAGTGGGAATAAATAAACAAGTCCTTTAATAATTGTTACTGTTTTGTCTATATATCCTATTTCGCTAACAAGCTATTAAATGGAAAAAATAATGATACAAATAAATGTAATCTTCAAAAAGAGTTTCCTTTCTAATGTATTTTTAAAGTTAGAAAGATTGTCAATGCCCAATCATTTCATTTCGATTTCTTATATTTTTGATTAGGTTGACACTGATGGCCACAACTCCGCAATCACAAAGCAAATGAAAGCTATCTGTTCAAAGGAATGACGAATAGTATTCAAGTTTTTATAGTAGTCGCATTGCTCTTATGTTCAAAATTCTCCAATGGATTGGCCTATTATACTGAGTAAGTGAAATTAAAGTTTCAGTTTTAAATAATGAAACATTGGGAAAGCTTTACATCAGTTTTAACCCACTTATGCCAGAGTTTGAAATTTAAACTTTTCAGTATGAAATTCATGTATTTAAAGGTCTTGAGCATCAGTATTTAATAACTTCCACGCCACTCTTGTTCCTGAAATGAAGCATCAGCAAGTAATGAGTTAGTACGAAGGACTTGTTTAGATTGCCAAAATGCTGTAAAGTAATTAACAAGAGTAAACTATTGGTAAAAGGCTTCAATTTTTAATACATTTTCAATTGAGTAAAATCGAGGTCATTTCGGCGGAGTAAATTGAACAAAATTTCTAATTATAGATTGCTTGCAAGTTCGGTTTAGCTGTCTAATATATGATTAAGCCTATTGTAGGTAAAGTACTAGTTATATAGCATCTGTAATTGTATAGCTAAAAGAAAGTAAATTATTCTACGCATATTAATGTTATACACTATATTAATTTATCCTTTATCTATTATGACTTTCATTTCTATTTTCCCGCTATTAGCACCAAAGTAAAAACAATTTGACCAGATCTTTTAAATAATAGCGAATAAATAAAATAGTTGATGAAAAACTATATATATATATATAAGAAATAAGAAACAATCATAACGGAATTGTAAAAGCAACATAATCAACATAAACATTCATAATTCACAAAATGTAAAGAAAAAAAAGCTGCGGAAAGAAAATGCCGAGAGTTCTTATAGGGAGAAAATAAACAAAAGGGGAAGATAATATAAAACATAAACTCTTTAATTTTTTAGCGGTTCGTATAGATTTCACTTATTTACCCCTGATGTGCATCTATACGCTTTTACCGATAAACTACAGTCTTTCCACTTAAATTTAACATTGATTGATTTTCATGACATTGATATATATATGAAAAGTATACATGGTTGCAGTCGGTAAAAAGTCGAGTTATATTCTAATTTTCATTTATTATGGGAGAGTGACGGAATGTACGTACATCTTGGTTTAAGTTTTAAGTCAAAAGAGAACAGAAAATCCCTGCATTTTCTCAGGTAGGGATTTAACATATAGACACGTGATAAAAGTGAAGGGAATAATAGCTATTTTTAGTAAATTGCGTAAGTGTTTTAGGGAAAAGCATGGCGGCAAAAGGACGCCGAATTCGCGATTTATATTTGCGCGTGGAAACGATTAAAATATTCTTTTAGTAATAAATATGCAAAACGAGAGATTTAATATACCTCCAGAGCGGGAAATAAAACGAAACTGGAGTTTAAGAAAAGCGATTTTGGAATACATTAATATAGTACTAAGATTTTAAATTATATAATATTAGAATTAAAAACTAGATTAAGTGAGATTATTACATATATATAGAGAGAAAGAGACAAAGAGAAATATCATTATTTCAACTTCCAATATAAAATAATTTAGAACGTAACAAGCAAAAATTTACTTATAAACCCGTCTGTAAAATACAAGTTTATATATTAGTGCATAAACTCCTAAAATCAATTCCTGTAAATCTTATATTTTTGAGTTCACTACTGAGAATTTCTTTTTCGAGTTTCCAGTATTTTAATAGCACTCATATAAACTTGAATTTTGAGTTCTGCTATAAGAGATAAGTGAAAGTTTTGAATGAATTCAAAAATTGCTACCACTATTAATTTTAAGCCATGATACCGAAAAGAGGAGAATTGTATTATTTTTTCAAATTTAAATTATTAGCACATAGCCCAGTAAAATAGACCGTCCTCTATACAGAATTTTTTAAAAACAACACTTCAGACACTGAAAGGTTTTATTTTGAAAATCACAAAACCTTTACGCAAATAAAAAAAAGCATCGATCTAAAAATGAGTGCAGCAACAAAAAATTCTTCAAATAAACCTACCTGTAATAAATTTTTAAGGAACGATTGCTTCGAAATGACCATCTATGCATAACTCCAATCTATTCTGTTTGAGCGCTTTAGGAACACCTGTCAGGTAGAATATAAACGGCTCACTTTGAAAAATTACGTAAGCTTAATACAAAATCATTCAAATTCTACGCCATGATTATTTCATTGAAGGTCTGCAGGCGTCTAAAGTGTCTGCTAGCTAGGTGACCGGTTTTTACACCGATTTGATTACATACATGCTAAGAAAAAATAACGAGTTTCATGTAGTAAGTAACCAAATGCGTAGTGCGTCATTTAATGAGACTGGATTTATTTTATCTTAATGTAAATAAAAGTCATTGTGGGTATGTATGTTTGTATGTATGTTCACATCTCCTCCTAAACCAAGGCACATATTTCAACCAAACTTTGCACACTTATTAATTAAGACAAGGGGAAGATTACTGTCAACTTTTCAAAGCGCAAAAGTTAATTAAACAGTCAGTGAATTAAAAATTAACCGAAACCGTTTTTGTGCAGTAAGTTCGGAGCAAATTATACTCCAAAAAATATTTATATACCATCTTAAAGTTCAAACTTTTACCTTTTCAATGATATCAATCTTATATCTGTGATATTTTTCCTTCAATTTGTATTAATTTTTCAAAATTTAATAAAAAGTTGATGACACGCAGACGATTTTGAAATAAAGCAAATGTAATGATACTCAGTTGCTAGGCAACGGTGTAAATACTTTACCATTATTTTTCCTGTTTATTATTTTTTTTCAAATAGCGTTTGGTAATGTTTTCATTCGTTCTTAAAGAATTCTAAAGCTTATTTAATTAGATTAAAAAATCGCTGCAGCTAATATCACCTGTCATCTTTACCTCTGTTTCCTAAGAAATAATAAATAAGTAATATTTTAATTGAAAATATATAAGTGTGAGTATTACGAGATTCGGAGTTGTATTTTAAGGATTCCTAAAAGAAAACATTAATCAATCGCTCAAATTCCAACAAAGGTGAAGATAGTAAAGCTTTTGTAAGCAGATGAAATAGATGTCTGACAACAGCACGCTCCAGAAATATAGTTTAGAGGCAAGCATTGGATTAATGTAAGTCGTTATAGCCGTAACCTCTGTAGTTGGGAAACTGTGGTTTTGAATATTTTTTGTACATATTTTTATGCACAAGAGGCCTTAAAAACAAGATAAAGGTCACTGTCAACTATTCAAAGTCCAAAATTTAATTAAAAATTTAGCAAGATTTTGGCGTTTTACCGAATATATTTTCCGAAAATGTTATCTAACAAAAACTGATTTTACACCATATTTTTTTTAAAAAATTAGCTTTTCAGTGACACTAATTTCATTTCCGCACAGTTTTTTTCACTCTCATTTTTTAATAAATTTTTCAAAATGAATTTTATACACAATTTGTAACAATCTTTTATAATGTTGATGAACAAAAATGCACATACGAAGAACTGTTGCCAAAAAACTTTAAAAAATTTTTGGAAAACACTAAAACAAAAGTTTAAAAGCAGACAATTCACAATTTATACCAGGAAAAACTTTTGATTTGGTTTATTTTCATGTTTTTTATTAATCAAAAAGTAATTTATCGTCCCAAAAAGTCCATTAAAACCTTTCTTATACTTCAGTATTTGTGAAAAAATTGAAGTTCTTATATAACAAATATTACGGAAAGAATTGGTTTTCGGCGTTTTTTAAAAATCGTTTGCTTCAATTGTTGTTCTCATATAATTTAAAAACGTTTCACACGATAAAAGGATTTTGTGTATCATAATATTTTATACAAAGGTATTTTAATCCTGAGCAACGCCGGGTATATCAGCTATACACAATATGTATAATTTTTTTAAAAATATCAGACATGAAAATATAAATAAAAAATATTAGACGTGAAATTAATTTAAGCACAAGCAAGGCCGGTACATCAGCTAGTTTTCCCTATGAATCTGAAGTATGAAAATGCATATGATTTTTTTTAAAATCATTCATTATATAACAGCAGATATTTTTAAGCATAAAGACTAAACGTAAGTTTTTTTTCACATCATTCAGTCGAATACAGTTCACACACATACGCGGCATACAAAAAGACATAGATACAGTACTCATCTCGGAATAGAAATTTTTCTAGTCACTAGACACCACTTGGTATAACATGAATTAAATATATTAAGAGAGGATGTTAGATAAAGAAATAGGAACAGATATTAAAAAGAGAGATGCAAAAAGAGGAATTAAAGAGGGATACAGAAACATATAAATTGAACGATTACACACCGAAAACAATGTGAATAATGTCTGAAAAACCAAAATAAAGGATTTATCTTATAACCCTATTCATTGTTGATTGGTTACATCGTCGCTCTTATAGCAAAATGTCGTATGTCAAAAACAATACACGGCAGAAAACATACTAAATTTTGATATAACAGTTGGAGCCACTAGCGATATATGATGTTTTGTGACAGCATAAAACAATTTGAGAGAAAACGTAGCAAACCCATACAAGTCTTTTGTATCAATAATAGGTTTTGGAAAATTTGACATACATTTTAATATAATAGTGGTGATATGTCATAAGAAATGCTATCGGTATGTGAAGCATTTAAGCCAAAAATAAGTTATGTTTGTACATTCTTATCACAATACAGCAGGCGTCTATGATATTCTTTATAACGCTTTGAGGAATAAGAAATTAGCCCTCTGACTGCCGATTTTATTTTTAGTCATTATTTAGATGCAACGCTTGCAAACATGTTCAAATGCCGTTGAACCAAGCGGATTGTTATTTATATGCAAAGCTTTATTAGCATATGATTCAAAGCTATAATAGTGCTAAGTAAGCACATTAGCTTGCGAAAATCGCAGGATGTAGCAGAAATCGCGGGATAAGCAGTCAGAAGGTTAATCGCCATAATATAAAGAATAGTAAGTTTGCTTAATATTTTATATTTACTATGTTTTTATCTTATAGTCACAAATTTTCTCTTGCCCCAAACACTCGGGACGAAATTCACAAAAGCGACCCAAAAGTCACCATACCAGAATTTCGGGACACCAGGGTAAGAACGGAATACTACGAGCTTACGAAAGAAAAAATCGCTCACTTGTCCGATGAAAACTTTGGGAAAGGAAAGCAAGTCTACGCGTCGAAGAAGAATCGGGATGCTTTTGGCCTTAATTCTTTCCGAAATCACAAGAAAAAGAAAGACTTTGGATGTCCCTGCAACAATCCTCACGAACCACCTAACGAAGCTTGCTGTCGGAAAATTGTTCCTCCAGCTATCGACGACTGGCCGAACACTTTGAATGAAGACTATATAGATGAGGAGGTTATGAATGATGTTCATGTGCATCCCATTCCGACGCAGAATGATCTACTTTGCCAAAGAGGTATTAAAGAATATGGCAGAGCTCCAAGACCCAGAAGGCCAAGAGGCAAGTTCAATTAAAAATGTAATTCTTTTATGCTCCTGTTAAATTGTTTTTTTTATAAACTTATATTCAACTTGACTGTCGTATCCTCAAGTCTTGAGATCGATTTCTTACCCACTTCCAATCGAGGTACAGCTTTCAAATGTAGCACAGTGGTGGGTTTCTGATCACAATACAATATTGTGCAAAAAAAAATGTGCAATCTATACCTATTTTAAACCTTAAAAAATGATATTAAAATTGTAGCCCTATATTTGGGCGATAAAGTTTGGAAGGTGGTAACCTCACGTTACTTAGGGTTGTAACAACACCACGAAGCTAACAGAGAATACGCTATATTTCCGGCGCTGCACCGCTGAATGACGTAATAGCTCGTGTTTCTATGCGTCTTGGGTTTACTTTCTATTAGAATTCGCCAACAACCAGATTTTTTTTTACTTCGTGTGAGCCAAACGTTTCGCATTCAAAGCAAAAAGAGAAAGTTGTGTAGATCGATTCTCTTTATTTTCTATCACATTGTTGATAATAATTGTAAGTCATCACGTAATATATTACGGATTTATATTTCAGAAGGTTAATGTCATTAAATAATTTTTTAAATGTAATTGTACATATGTATATAATAATTTTAATATGTCGTCGCTTAACAAGCAACACCACCTATCTCAATTTTTTGAAATTTCAAAGAGGAAGATTCAAATAAATTTTTCGCAACCAATAACGAATATTTCTAAATTTTTTTCACGTCTGGTTGGAACATATGGTCTCATGTACATAGTAGATCTTTAAAAAATTCAGAAATATTCGTTATTAGTTGCGAAAAATTCATTTGAATCTTCCTCCTTGAAATTTCAAAAAATTGAGATATGTGGTGTTGCTCGTTAAGCGACGATGTGTTTTATATGGAAGAATTCAATAATTGAATTTGGTTACTAGGCCTAACATGCCGTGTGTATTCGTGTCAGCCGTCACTTAAAAGTAGAAAATAAAATAAATAAAAAATAATAAGGTAATAAGCTTTTATTCATGCGAAAAAATGAATCTTTACCTTCTAGGAATATTCCATTTGTTTAAGGAAATACACAGAAAATATAAGGTTCTATATAAGGCGCCCACGCATTTATTCGAACCATGCATTTTATTGTAATCAGAAAAATTATTTTCAATTTTTGCGTTCATTTTTTCATGAATAAAAGCTTAAACCTTAAAATTTTTATTTATTTATTTTTATGATTTTCCTTGAAATGATAGATCATTAATGCTTGGACGACACAAATCCTTAGACTTGATTGAGGATACACAGTAGTGGCTAATGAAAACTTGTGGTAACAGCGCTTTGTGTGTGCACCGTGCACTTTGCGCTATACACAGTTGAGATGTATAAAGGCTTGGCATCGTCTGTAGTTGGTTGCTAATCATCTGTATTCAGTGTCGACATGTTCAGTGCTTGATTCTTTAAGTTAACTTTGCTTTTAACCATTTTTTATACTTATTAAACTTTAAATTGCAATCATTATGAATTAGTTCCTTTGAGTCCTGCACAACTCAGTTCTACACCTAAATAATTTGTGGAAATGCAACATCCAATAGTCATCGCAGTCTGCTACCGATGTAGGGCACCCCCAACTTTCCCATAAAACGCACCACCCTAGATTTCTTTAGATACTTTAGATTAGATTTTTTACCACCCTAGATACTTTATACACGAAACTGACGCAATCACTTAAAGAATGACTCAGTAGCAAAAACGATGATGAAGTCGTGTATTCCTACTACAAACCGATTAAATCTACTTTCTTTTCAACAGTATTACTAGCCCAATTTGAAATATATAATACTATTTTCATAGAAAAATATAAGTAGTGTGTTTTTAATGGCTACTATTGTATCTTAAAATCCACATTAACACTGAAAAACAAAATTATAACACAAAAGTTAGCAATGATAATGATTTAATTAAGGTTATCGTCATTTATGGTTGTTAAGTAATATCTATAATCTCTTCTTGACACAATTCTTTACTTTATCCATGCTTAAACCTCTGGCTGCTTATCCCGTGATTTCCGAGGGTTGGAAGCAAGTCTATTCTCTGCTGCATCCTGCAATTTTTCTACGTGTTTACTTGGAAATATTACAGCGTTGAATCGTATTAATACTAATAAAGTCTAGCGCATAAATATATTTCGCTTCGTTCAAACGTATTTGGACATGTTTGCGAACGTTGCATGTAATTAACAATTTAAAAAAATTCGGCAGTCAGAGGGTTAATAATAATAATATAGTATAATAACTTCGCGCGTCATCTTGCATTCGTTTAGATAAGGGGTTCCAATCGTTTTCCCCTCACGTACCCCTTGATTAGATTTTTTTTTATTTTCTCGTACTCCCTACTGTCATATCCCCCTCGAACCATCCGTCTATACAAAGACGTTTTTATCAATAATGTTAAAGGCTTAGGTAAGCTTAAGAGTCAAATGACTGGAATTTATAACATTTACAGGACTTATTTTTGATTTTACATTTTATTCCATTTTTACAATAGTACAAGGGTAAGTCATTAAGTAAGTCCCAAAAGATAAGAAAAAATAAATTACCATGATAATCACTTGGAAACAATTTTATTTTTCAACATGATCTCCACCAATGTTGATGCACTTATCCCATCGTTTTATAGCTCCCCAATTCCAGCTGCATAAAATTCTTTGGGTTGCTGTCTCATCCACAGCAGGACTTCTTGTTGAACGTCGTCATCATCTCATCGTCATCGTAGTCGTCAGATGAAAATCGCTTGGGGCTAAGTATGGATGAACAACCAGACTTAGCCCCAAGCAATTTTCATCTGTTTGGTCCACTAAAACAAAATCTTGGAGGAAAACACTTTGTAGGTAGATGATGACGTTCAACACGAAGTCCTACTGTGGATGAGACAGCAACCCAAAGAATTTTATGCAGCTGGAATTGGGGCGCGGATAAAATGATGGGATAAGTGCATCAACATGGGTGGAGATTATATTGAAAAATAAAATTGTTTCCAGGTGATTATCATGGTAAATTATTTTTTCTTATCTTTTGTAACTTACTTAATGACTCACCCTCGTATTAGTTCAAAGTAAAAACAAATGAGATCAGTATTACAATAATTTTGAATTAACTTATAAGGATATCTAAAAATTACTCTTTCTTTTGCACTTATTTTGATGGTAGGTTTAGGACTTGCACAACTTTCACTTGTACTTTTTACACGAACTTGGGAAAACAAAATTCTGTAATGCTTTTAATCCCTTATGTTTTCTTGTGTCCGCCATTACCGACTTTGAGTTCGCGTAGAAATTTGAGGAATATTTTTATAGAAAATTTTGATTTTTTTTTATTCCAGAGAGATTAAACGTTTTAATCATCGGAGACGAAACAATGGATTTCTTAAGTGGCACAATATTCCGTGGAAAATGTAAAGTAAGCACAGAATCCTATCCTGGTCTGACAGTCACAGATGCTCGTCAGCGAATGTGGGATGTTTTAAAAAAGGTTAAGAAAGTTTTCACTTTATATATTGCAATATATTAACCATTTCGAGTGTAAAACTGCTGTTTATTTTTTGTAATTTGTACCTTAAAATCTATCAAAAACTACCCGGTGGGGTTTCAGCACACAAGAAACCTATCAGTCAAGTAATCATATGTATATTACAACTGAATGGAAATCTTTAAAATAGTTTCAAAGTATTAACAGACCTCTTAATCAAAAGTTAAACAAATAATCATAATTGATGGGTGCTCTTTGCTAAAGCATAATTAATAGTTATTTAATTACATAAAATAATTTTTTAGTGAAATGTTTGAAAAATAAATGTTAAAAACAGGAAAAGTAGTAGAGAAATAATTTAATTTTATTAACATAAATTACTGATTTAAATTATTCCAAAATTATTTATTTAAACTTATGCTATGTGTTTAATGGCATTATCTGGCGCCTGTCATTATCTTTAATGGCACTTATCTTATCTAATAAATGCTATATATTTCATGATAGCAATAGACTTTCTCTAATAAAGCAAAATCATAACTTATCGTAAAATAAGTCAATTACTTAAAAGTTATCATCTGCTTTTTCAAAATATGGATTTGCAAACGTTCTACGAGTAGAATTAAATAGCCCTTACCAGGCTGACTAGTGGTTTGTAAGGGCTCTTGCTTTGTTTAAATGCATGTCAGTTATTGAAAAATGGCTTATTTATTGAATAAAAAAGTTTTGTAATACTGAAATTAGTCTGTTTTATTGGTTTGGGTATTTTATTTTAGTGGGAAGTGAAGCCAGATAAAATGATCATCCACGCTGGGGCCAATGACATCATTGACGAACTTCCAGCGGTTACATCCCTCGTTATAGGCAAATTAAAGAGCTTGGTCGATGAAATGAGGATTTCTCAAGAAGCAGGGACTGCAGCCAAGTCTTATGCATTATCGGGCATCATACCAAAAAATGATCCATTGATGACGTTTAATAATAAGGTTTGGATTCTTTGATATATTTTTACAAGCTTTAATTTAACTTTGCTTCTTTCATGTTTGTGAAGATGGAATTTTGCAGTCGATTTCTCACGCACCTCCTGCTGTACAGTCCGTCAAAAAAGTATCCGAACGCTGCTCTTTATTCCGACACTAATTATCGCACAATAAAACTGTAGATGTCTTTCGCCTTAGAAATGTGTCCTCGATAAGTGTAGAAAATATTTTTTCATGAAAGGGGTCGTATTCACATTTAGATTTACACAAACTCAATTTTTTCAAATGGCAACTTCTAATTTTGATTACATACCCAGATTCTCCAGATTAAATTAGCTCTAATACATGTAACCTCTTTGTAATTTTGAATAAAAGGTTGATGAGTTATGAATAATTGAAATTTGAAATTCCTAACGTTAAATGGTCAAGTCCGTTTCTTCAATATAATGAACCAAAATATAATGAACCTTTAACAATAAATCTTTTGTATATTAAAATACTTGATAAACAAGACAAACGTTACGCATTTTTTAAAAGATGAAAGTATATTTTATAATTTATATTAATTTTTAAATTTGTTATTTAAAACATTTTGAATAGAAACACAAAAAATATGATGCCAATCAAAGGAGCATGACCTAAAACCTCACTGTCCAAAATTTCAACCTTTTACGTCAAATAGTTTTTAAAATATGCAGCAATAACCAAAAGTGTTCAGAACAGCCTCATTTTCTTTCTTACGGGGGGGGGGGGGGGGGAGGGGAAATTTAAAAAAGGATTCGCTGACAGGAAAAAAGCGCTGAAATCAAACGCAAAACAAAGCATGTCTTCCGATGTTGCTTTAGATTAAGAAAATTTGTTTTCTTTTTAAAATAAGTTTAAAGTTGAATAAGAAACGAAAAGAAAAATCGATGCATGTAACAGATTTTACTCCTCTTACATTTCCAGGAGCATCATGTTTAAACCACTAAAATGAAAAATTAAAGCCGTTTATGGTTATAGAAATGTTTTGTAAGATCTTAAATTGATAAAAATGCAAAGAAGCAAAATTCTGTATAAAGTATGAATTTATATATTATTAAATGCATGAATAAATAAGGCATTATTCAAAGAAATATGTAGTATAGTAGCTCCTTGTGTGTGGATAATACAGTACTATGAGACTTGGACAAAATTCCTTTTTTTAAAATTGAAATAAAAGCTTAAAATGTTTCGATAAATTAATAGTTTTAATTTAAGACTATTACTGGTAGAATGCGATTAAGCATAAAAATTTCAAAGTAAAAAAATTCTTACAAATGACTTTAAATATCGTTTGGTGGAACTCTTTTTTTTTGTGGAAAATCGTTTGATATCGGTCAGCAACGTTACACTTTTTTTTGTTTAGTTTATAAAACAATATTTCAGAAAAAAAGCATCTGTCTTTCATTTCTCAGCTGCCCAAAAAGTTTCTACGTCTAAGATTTCTTTTTTAAATATTAATCGTTGAAATTATTCAGAATTTCTGATTATTTTACTAATTTGCCACGAGAAATTAATGTGTAATATGTAAATGTAACAAAAGGCCAAATAATCGATCTTTATAAATCTGGTTTTTCGTACATACAAATAAGTTTCCAGCTTGAAATCAATATATTTACGATTTCATTATGGATAAGAAAGTAAATAAAAGATTGAGATGTCGTTAGCAGTGTCATAGATTCCATGTCAGGTCGCATGCAGCAGGTCATTGATAGAAATGATAGCTATACTTCTTATTAAATTTTAAATAGTTAATGACTAATATATTTATGCATATAAAAGTTTGTATTGTTTACCTGTTATATTATTATATCGGATATAATGTATAAAATTGTAATTATTGTAATTTTTATTGTGTTTTAATTTAAAATCATGCAGCTCGAATTCTTATTTAGTAATATTTCATTGCCCAAAACAGTAAACTTTGAAAAAACACCAAATATTCTTAGAGAACGTTACTCTATTAACAGCTGAAATGAACAGTTTTAACAGAGTGACCTATTTTTTACGTTTGTTTATATTGAAAGAGTCCCTTTATCGTTTTTCTTATATATCTCCGGTTAATTTGAACCGATTTACCTGAAATTTTATATCTGACGACTTTTTATTATGCAGAATCTTTTAAGAGATAAAAAAAAATTGGGGCTTGCCATTGGAAAATTTGAAGATGACTCAAATATAAATATGTAGATGGCCCCTTATGGGAATGCGGTTCACATATTTTTAAAGAGGACATGCTTCCTTGAATTTCCTTTTTATAGATTAGGAGAAATAAGAAGTGTCCGGATACTTTTTTGATGGACTGTACAAAAGTTCTGAATTTTTGTGTTACGAATTACAATACACTATTTTAATGTTTTCAGAATTTTATTTTCAGTTTATCGATTAAAGTTAATTAAATTTTAATTCCTTATGTGAATCGCCATCTTATAGTGAATATTTTAAAAACAATTGTTACGTAGTGTTTAAAGTAATGAATTATGAAATATATATATATATATATATATCCTAGCGGCGGAGACGTCTTTTCCTTTCCTCGGGTTCAGTTCAAAAGCAGATAGTTCGTATTTATATGTATATTTTTCTAAACAACCATGGATAAATAATTCTTAAGATTAAATTCAGGTTTGACATACTAAATACAGATTGCAAAATTTTTAACTTTAAAAGTTATAAATTACGGGAAAATAGACGTGAAATTTTAGTTTTCAAAGCTTTTATACTGAATAAATTTAAGATCTTAGCTTTTATACTGTTTAGGGAATTTTTTAGAGAAAGCAGACAGTTTTTACGGGAAAGGTCTCAATAAGTTTTAATTTAAGTTCAATTAAAAGCTTAAATAATTCGATCGAAGATTCTTAAATCAATTATGGGTACAGCCAGCAGTAGCAATTTATAAAAAAATAGATAATATTAATGCTTCAAGAGCATCAGAATGCATTTCCACAAAATCAATCTCAACCCCAACCTCCAAGCCAAATTTTTTCCCAAAGCCAAAATCAAAATTTAATTATCGCCCAATTCTCATTGCTCAACAGCACCAATTCTCCATGGTCCTGCCCTTTTTCTTCTCCTGGTCCATTAAGAATCCTACAAATAAACCTTGGCAAGGGCAAGGTAACCTTGGCAAGGGCCACAGCAAATCTTCCACAAGAAGCCAAGCCTCAAGGAACCTTATTCGAAAAACGGTAAAATTCTAGGTAATCCGAAATCCTGGAGTCAATGGCTTTCAAAAAACGGCAAAGTAGGCATAATCTCCCTGCCATTAGCCAATACTCCAATTTTTATAAGCACTAAAGAAAATGCAGTGGCAATAAAAATACAAACATCTATTGCCCACTTTCTATCATTTCAGGGTATTCTTCTCACTACTCAGAGATACAGGATACACAATTCAAGATATCTCACAATTTATTACTTCACTCACTCAAGCATCAGCGCTCATTGGAGTTGATATGAATGCCCACAGCACCCTTTGGGGTTATCCAAATGATAGCCCTCGAGGCAATGCAATGGGGGACTTCATATCCAGCACCAATCTTCTCCTTAATGTTAAAGATGCAAGTCCAACCTTTCAACAACGTAACGCTAAAGGTTGGCCTGACCTCACGCTTTCAATTGGCCAACATCTTTCAAATTCAACGTCCTGGGAAGTTCTTGAAAATTTTAGCTTCAGTGACCATAATTTTATCAAAATTCAACTTAACATTAAAATGCAATTTCATTCATATACTAGGTTTAAAACAGCCTATGGGGATCACCATAAATTCATTAAAAATTTTAAATCCAAAGCTCATTCCATCCAACAAGAAATTAATTTCTGTAACTCGAAGGAAGATCTTGAGAAGGTTACATCGAACTTGCAAACTTCAATTTTCCAGGCTTGTACACGTTTTCAAAAGAAGAAAAAAGTTTAAAAAAAAAAGAATTTTAACATCAATTGGTGAACCCAAGATTTTGACATTAAAAAGGAAGAGCATCTAAAACTTCGGGAACTCAACAACTGAACTATCAACAGAAATTAGCATTTAAAAAAGCGGTTTTTTAAAAAATTATCTCTAAGAGTTAAAGATCAATATTTAAGGACTCCTGCTTCAAGACCACAGATCCCTATGGTATCCCGTATAAATCTTTCATTAGAGTCAATATCCACCTTCGTAATTGTTTAATATTTTTGGCCAACCGGAGAAGGGCGACCCTAAAGAATTGGCGTTTAATATTTTAAAAGAACTGTATCCACGGGAGCTTATTTTCTTTCCACGCCAACCTACATTTTATCATCATATAGAAGAACCCTTCACTCAAAACGAATTGAAAAGGATTATGCAAAAGGTCCCAGTAAAGAAGGCTCCAGGGTATGATGCCATTGATTTTGTTATTCTTAAATCTATGTTCAAACATTTTCCAAATCTGCTCCTTTCTTTTTGTAATAAATATCTTAACCTTCAATGTTTCCCGACGCCATTGAAAGTAGGAATAATTGTCTTATTCCACAAAAAAAAGAAACCTAAGTCGGAAACGAAGTCATGCTGCCCTGTTTCACTATTACCAACATTGGGTAAATTATTAGAAAAATTATTGCTAGAACGTCTTAACTTTCATCTTAAAACAAATAACCTGCAAGCGGCTAATCAGTATGGTTTCACTATAAATAAATCATCCGAAGAAGCGATAGTTGACTTTATAGATAAAATTGAAATGGCAAGATCAACAAAACAACATGCAGTGGTGTTTTGACTTGAAATAAAAGGTACTTTTTTGACGGCTTTGATAATTCAATCAAGAACAATCCAAATAATATCAATTTACACTCCAACACAAAAGAAACCTTAATAGATCTTCTGTCAGGCAGGCAAGTAGCTTTAAAACCAGCTATATCCCCACAACATCGGGGCTACCCACAAGGCTCGTGCACTGGTCCGGCATTTTTTAATCTTGTTCCGAACGAAGTTCTAACTCAATCCGGGCCAGAAGGAGTTCATCTGCAAGCCTTTGCAGATGATTTCAGTTTTCTTATAGATGCACCAACAAAAGCTAAAGTTAAATCCTTTGCAAATGAAGCCCTAATTCAATTTAAATCATGAACTACAAAACATAATCTGGAAATTTCAGCAGATAAATCCAACTACTTGCATTTCAACAGAAACAGAAATGGGCCCCTCGCTAGTCATGAGGCATAAGATGGGAAGGTAATCTTCTCAAAAGGAAATCAAGCATCAAATATCTAGGGGTCTTTATTGACGATAAGCTAAATTTCGCCACACATCTGACCGAGTTAAAAAAAATAAAACGCTTAACCTTTATCAAAAAACAAAAAGTATCGCTGCGTCAAACTGGGGTCTAAGTAAAAATATCAGAAGGAAAATCTATTTTACAGTTATAGAAAGAATCTTCCTCTATGGAGCGTCGCCACGGCAAAAAATATCAATTTTAGGCAAAAAGGGCTTCTCAATTCCACACAGAGAAAATTCCTTCTCAATATCACTGGAGCGTATTCCATCACTCAAACAGCAGCTCTACAAGTGATTGAAGGAATTACTCCCCTACATATCAAAGCTGAAATGGAGTCAATTCTTATTAGAGTAGGTCGCCTTTGTAGGAATTTCAATTGGTAAGACTCAAGCTTTTTACATCAGGATTTTCAAATGCCACATCCTGCTATTATCATCCACCCAGCTCATTTTGATTTAGAGGATAGGATCTCAAAAGTCCCTGACCTGCATCCCCCAGCTGAGGCTATTTACTCTATGGTAGCCCTTATTAATGGCGAAAAATTTTCTTAACATTTTTTAAGCGCACGCCTCCTAATATTTTCCCTTTTACAATAATATGTAAGTATACGAAATATTTCATCAATATACAATGGTTAACCCGTGCCGCATCCAGCTTGATTAGCCCATTGCGGATAGCGGCGTATAGATTGCGCCAGTGGGTATGTACGATAAACTAAATAAAAACTATCGAAGGTGGAGAGGTCACAACCCCTCTAACCTCCTATTAACATTCTTCATACTTGCTCCGACACTTCTGCTGACAATGAATCAGTCAGTTTGGTCTAATCGCACTTGAAATTGCATGAAACGTTCTCCATAACCCAAACTGGCTATCACGAAACGGCGGGAAATTATTCCTGCAGATCAATATTCGGCTGTTTTCGAAGAACTAAGCAAGAAAAGACAAGCTGAGGACGAATCTGATGCATTATATCTCAATGGAGAAGTGACTGAGCACTGCGACTAAGCATCTAATTCTGAGACTGACGTGGAGGACAGTCCAGTTCACGGAGAATTATAGCGACTCAAACACAAACGTTTGTGTCATCCATCCATTCAACCTCTAATCTTATGATACCATAAAATAAAGTTGCCTTTCACTATTTAAATCTCGCTCATTTAAAATAGGTAGCAATTTACCATCCCAAAGAAAGGATACGAAACTAGGTTCATTTACTATAAATTATTCTTTAATCTTAGTAGTCTTCTTCTTATGAAAATCTTCCAGATACCTTTAGATATTGTTTCGATTGGTTGCCAGTTCATCTATGTTATGCCTTAAAGACTCATATACAGTTTCGAGACCAAAACGACATTTTACTAACTAATGTATCATCGATCGAATACAGCCATTAATTTTGGAGTTAAAAACATTTCCTACTAAGTAAGTTTTTTTATCCCTAATCTTATCTGCGCATTTTTGTTTCTTTCAAAAGACGTCTGGGTAATAAGTTGATGAAGGTCAGGTTGAACAGAAATATCCTGGATGCCTGAAGATTCTTCTGAAGAATTCATGAAATTTTCAGCGATTTCCGAACTACAGTGAGCCTTAATCTGTGTGTTTTCTTGTTCTCTGATTCGCAATAATGCCTTTTCTTCTCGATTTGCAAGCTTCATATCGATTCCCATAAAGACATCCTTTCCGCCCTGGCTCTCTTTGACTCAATAAAAATGTTATTTCCTCAATTTTTATAATTTACAAAATTTTAGCGTCAAAAGTGTCAAATAAATTATTTAAATCTGATGTAAACTTACGTTCTTGTTTTCTCTACGTTTCTGTCCTCACTTTTTGAAGATTGTGTCAATAAGAGTACATCTTCATAATTTTTTCTACACAATGAGGTGTCGCTCTTTAAAAAAACCTTGCCTTCTTCCAAAAAATCAGGCAATCGCGCACTACTGAATTGGCACTTTCAGTTAGGGACAGTTTAACCCATGGAAATTATAAAATAACATCGATAGTACTTGCCAGTTGGAGGGAAGTTCTCTTCCGTTAATTTTGTGACACTCGCTACTAATTAAATAGATATTTCGATCACCACTTCCCAAATTAGAAGCCATAATTAAGCTCGTATTTGACTCGGACAGCGACTAAAGCAGAGTGAGGCGAATAGCCAGCGGAGGATGGAACGCGCTTCCTTCACCTACAAGTTTCCCACTTCTACCACGATGCGGCGCGTGATCCCAACCTCTGATTTGAACAAATGTGGTGTCTAATTGTTTCTTAGAAAAAAATTTAGGGTGTGCGAATTGAAATTAAAACATAAAAAAATAAGGGCCATCATAATTTACACAGACAGCTCACATATAGAGAGAGAGGCTGAAACAGGTTGCGTATTCTGTGTTCTTTATAACAATGTCCAAATTCATCAGTGGACGGAAAAACTAAGCCCACACAATACCGCTTTTCAAGCTGAGACATTAGCCATAAAAGAGGCTATAAATTGGGCTAATTCGAAGGGAATCTCAACATCAATCTGGAATGACAGGGAGTCGCCACTCCGAGCAATTTCTTCCTTCAAAAGTTCTAATACACTAGTCCAAGAAGCACAACAAGCCCTCTTTCAGAACCCATCAATACAACTTAACTGGATTAAGGCGCATGTTGCTTTCCTAGGTAACGAAACTGCAGACAACCTTGCCAAACAAGCTAAGGGACTCACCTCCACTTCAGGCTCCGAAATGTCATCTGAAAAAGTGCTTAGGAACCTCTCTCTCAATAAATGGTTACAAGAATGGGATTCAGGCGACACTGGGAAATCTATCTATAATATACTCCCTAATTTCTCCTAATTATGGTCAAGAGAATTCATCCCTTTTGTTACAGGGCGTGGTCTTTTTCCTAGTTATCTCTACATATTCCAGTTTCATCGTCCAGATATCTGCGCATGTGAGGAAAAGGGAGACCATCTCCACTACGCAACTTCTTGTCCTTTTACGCCATCTTTTCATTTTACCAAACCAAGTGCAGAACTTACTCTTCTTTGGTGGAAAAACTTACTTTGAAATAAACTATCAAGAATAAAAATGGCTAAATTGATTTCTTGCCTCACTGATAATGAGGATCTTATAAAACAACAACCGGGCGCAATCAGTTCATCCAACCTAAGTAACCTAGACTCCGACCCAGATTTCTCTCCTTCATCAAGACCTTAGACTAGTGGACTAGCACTAGAGCTTCAATACCAGTGACTTTAAGCAGTCCTCCTACGAGTTTTTAAACGCAGTGCACTTTTGGTGCCTTAAAATTGTTTTTGCTACACGATATTTTCTTTTCACCTGTAAATAGCTCATTTCATTGTTCTTATTATTCTCACATGTAATTCGTCCATGTTTAAACACCGTATGTAATTTTTTTGTTCATAAAGATTCTGCGCACACCCATCCAAACTGCAAACCGGAGATTTTTATCTCTGGAGTCAGGGGTTGTTGTAGTGTAAAGTAAAGTCATCAATCCTCAGTTTATTATGTTCGTTTATATTTTCACGTGAAGATCAGTTAAATATTTTGTGCACGATCTTGAAAAACTCTATTCTCTCATGTAATTCGTTGTCATTTTATTTCGTTTGAGCATTCAACAAGATAATCACCTATAAATAAAGGATCCCTAAACATCTTTGAAGATTTTTTTTGAATCTGGCAAACCTGATGAAGTTTAGTTATATTAACGTCCTTTTGTGAAGCAACTCGAGGGCTATTTTGAGACGGACCACGTAATTTTGAATCGCTATCAGATGACGAGGACGACTCCTGAGCTGGCAAACCCAATCTCCGCACTAGAACACCAACGGGAGGACGTTTGGCCCCCTACGCATGATTTAACGTGCAGCAGGCCCACATACTTGGCGGATCATCAGTGGAATCGGTTTTCAAACCTGGAACCCTCGGACCCCGAAGCCGAGACCTTACCTCGGCCCTGCAAACCTGGTATAATGATCAATACCATCGTCATGTATCTGACTAGTTAATTATCGTAATTCATTCATTGATTTAAAAAAACTGGGTTAACCCCTTGCCTTACATTTTTATCTAACCTCCTAATTAAATGCCGCCACCCATTTGATATATTTTGTATTATTTCAATCCATTTAAGATGTTAAAGGATACTTGAGACATTTAAGAGCGTGATCAGGTGATTTTTGCATTTAAAATTAATTGTTACATTGACTTAATTACGGATTTAAATAGCGTACGGGCACAAAAGAGTCGAACTATGGCATGCAAGAAGTTCATTTCTCTTTCATTTTCTTAAATTTAACAAAAAGACCTAATTTTTTTCCTAATCAGTTAAAAATTTAATTCATTGAAAATTCGAATGCGGCACAGTATAATTATTTTTCGTTTTTACCGAATCTTGTTTAAGTAACACAACGATATTACGATATAAATTTTACGTATTAAGATATAAATTTTTTGATGGTCGGAGATTATTTTTTTGTAATATTAAGTCAAAAAAAATCTTGAAGTTATCGAGTTTTATTGTATGGCTTCTGCATTTCCAGTTGTAAGAATTATTTTCAAGTGAAATAATATCTGATATATGAGATTGAATATTAATTCATAAATATTGATATTGTAGGCATCACACTAAATTGGTATTTTAATAATTCTGCGTAATATCTCAGGATTTCAAGATTTTTTAATTTCTCTCATTTACTAAGAGATATAGCAGTATAATACGTCTGTTAATTTAAGTTTTATTAGAAATTCTTTATTAGAAATTACCTGTTCTTATAGTTTCATTCTTCAGTATGTTTGTAGCTAAACTCAGTGTAATAGCGAGAGTAATTGTGCTGGGAATATAATATGATTTTTTTTCTCCCATAGCCGTCATCAGTGGCTTAGCAAAGATAAATGGCGGCGTAGGCGTGATATCATTTTTTTGTCCTCTCGACATATTTGGCCTTAATATATAGCATAAGTGCACAAATGTTTTCTCTGCCAGGAGCCATTAAGACTGGCTTCCAGGGCATATACACCCCCATTACCCCCCATCGCTGCGCCATTGCTGCAACTACTAAAAACCTTATAAAGATCTATGCATATTTCAATTGTGCATCATATCTTAAACGAGCAATAATCAAATCTTAATACAAAATCACAAATTAAATACCATAACAATAATATAAAATAAATATAAATACTAATAAAGAGAATTTTTAATTGTGGAAGAGTTAAAAATACAAAACTAATAGCAGACAACGATAAGAAGTAAGAATCCGGTGGATGACTTCATCAGAGGCCATTCATCCATGCAGATTCAAAACTAGAATAGGTGTTCTGTAGAGGAAGAAGACTTTAAGGTCTGAATTTAATATTAATTTCCTCTAAACATATAAGAATAACAATCATATAAATGATATATTCTATTTTAATAGATAATTTTAAAAATCCCATCCGTATATTGGATTTAAGAAGTGACATAGTTTATTTAATTCAAACACTTTGCTTAAAGTATTCTAAGCCCAATTTCATCAATATTATTCAAGAAAACTTTTCTTCTGTTGACTGGAAAAACTGCACAACAATCTTCTTCTTCCAGGTGAATCTAATTAATTCCAACGTTGGCTGGTACGCTCAGAAAAATGGCATTGAGTACATCGACCATTCTCATGTTTTTTGGCATAACGGAGCTTTAAAAAAAGATTTATATCATTTTGACGGAACATTAAACGAGGATGGTTTGCGAAAAGTGGAGGAATCGATTTTTGATGACAGTTGGTGCCGGAGAAATGATGACGATTACCACGACCAGGCTTGGCAACTCAGACAAAAATTGAGGTAATTACAAAAAAACCACTAAACGATGATTATTTAGTCAACGGAAACCCTAAATTGCTGTGTGTCATGCGATGATCCAAAACACGCCATTCTTTAATTAGCGTAAATAGCTTAATTAATCCTGAGGTTATGCGAGTCAGACTTTATTCATTGGTTTTGCCCATAGAATCATTTAAGAAGTTAGCTACAAACACAAAAAAAACTAAAATGTTATTCCCACAGTTCACAATTTACCAGAATCTAGAAATAAATTCTCTATTTTAATGTGTATCCTTTCTTTCTGAAAATAATTGTATCAAACGTAGTAAAATTAAAAGTATAATTCTGAAGTAATAACTTTTAAGGAGCAATTAGCTTCATACTTTACTTTATATGCCATATCATTACAAAAACAAATTTAAATATTGTACTAAATATTAAAAAATGAAGAGTAGTTATGTGTAGAATTTTAAGGCTTAACATTTTACTTTCAAAATTATGGTGAATGAAGGTGCTCTTGTTCACATGTAGTATTAACTAAAGCATTTAAAAATGAGTTAATACGAAATAAATAATACTAAAAGATTAACTTTGCTGACATGGTGGTAAAATTTCTGTTCCATCATTATGTAAACTTTACATAAAACATAATTCTTCCTTGAAATTGCAAACAAAAATTATCAATAATAATTCTAGATTTTATAAATAACAGAAAGTTTCTTACGAAAATATAAATTTAATATGATTGAATTTTTTTATTAGTCAAATAACGTGTGGATATTTTACATGAAGTTCATACTTAAATTAAATATAAAATATAATACGTTATTAGCATTGCCTGGAAAGATTTCTAACAGCAATTCTGGCAACACATTGGGTAATTAAAAAAAATTAGAATTTGGAATACAAGATAATAATAATAATAATAATCTAAAAACGTGCCTAAAAAGAGAAAACCTGCGCAGAAAATACGAATTTAATACGACTGGATTTTCTATAGTCAGTAACAGCTCAAGTTGACAGTAAACAGAAAGCTACGAGTGACCGCATCACCGGTGAATAAAGCAATGTGTTCCAAAACGTCTTTGAGTTAAAGACAAAATTTCAAGAAATTAAACAACTTTCTCTTTAATTACAGAATTTCATTACACAGAGTATGATCTTTAGTGTCTAAAACTAAATTCTCTCCAAATACATTAACAACTTTCAAATACGAAACTATTTAACGTTCCAAATGATACAACGAAAAATTTAGACCAGTTATGGGAGGGGGAAGACGGAGCTCATGGTTTCAATGGGTCACAATCACCGAAACATAACACTTGATAAATATTTGGGACACATGGCAAGAATTGACTAAATATTGCCTAATAAGTTTACTTATCGAAAGGCTCTGGATTAAAAACTTTGTTAGTTACTATTATTGCATAAATGCCTCATGCACACACATAGCCAACCTCCTTTCGCTCTTAACATTCATTCCATATATTTTACTCCTTCAGAGGAACGAACATTTTATTTTTCTTGATGAAGTTTTTGTTAATGGGCATATAAATCTATTAGAAGAAAATATTAAGAACTGGTACTGCCATCTGTTGTGTTCATTAAGTATTAAAAAAACATTTTTCTAATAAATCATCGAAAGACTAACGCCTAGTTAAGAAAAATTTCTTAAAATGCGATTTCGAAAGGAAACCACCGTCCCTGAAAGGGGTTAAATTAATAATCCGAAAAACTTTTATCTTACTGTCAACGTGAGTTGTCGCTCTCTATGAATGAATCGAATAAAGTTTAGATGTTTTTCAGGATGCGTAAACGACCGTCTTTAGAATTGAAAGATATTCTACCGATGGAAAGAAAGGTCTACGACAAGCATTTGCCTCCAAAGAAAGATGGTACGTAGAATTGACAAAAAATGCATAATTGGACATTACAAATGCATTGCTTCCTCTCATCGTTTTTACATGCTTTTATTTACTTGCTTCAAATTTGTAAAGATGGAATTTTGCAATCGATTTTTTATTTACTTCCTGATGTGCTAGTAGAGTATTGATATTCTGCACAGTTGTGCGTTCCCGATGACAATACCCTATTTTAATATTTTCAGAACTTAAAAATCAATTTTATTTAGTTTTAGCTCAATACAACTGTTGCTATCTGGTAGTGAATTTGAGAAAAATTGATTGCAAGATTTCATAATAATTTTAACAATGAATTATGAAATATATTTAAGACTAAAAAGTAGAAAATAATAAAAATAAATAAAAAGTTTTAAAAAAATATGCTTTTATCAGCTTACTGAAGTATGAAAATAATTGTTTTCATCAAAAATCTGGATGTCAAAGCAATAATCATAAAAGCTAGAGGCTTTGAAAATAATACGATTTAGCAAACTAAGCCAAAATGAATGTCTAAAGAAGCAAAATTCTTAAGCATTCATTAAAAATTAAAACATATTATTATGTTATTAAAATTCTAATTTATTCAGAGTATCGATATCAGCACCTCAGGCTTTTACACTTTTTGCTTTCACCCCAGATTTTCGATAAAAATCATTTTCTTCATTTTACTACACTAATAAAAGCGTGATTTTTAATTATTTTTATTTTTTCGCTGTAAGAATGCTGCGTATATTGCAAAGCTTTAATAAACTATAATCTAATGTAATGTAATAATCTGAATACTATATTCCGTTATTTCAGTAAGCTGTAATTTCTTATCCTGAATAGTATTTAAGGCCAGTGTAATTTGAAATTAACTTTGAAACATTGTTTTTGTTTTGTGTTTTGAAAGGGCAACCAACAAAGGTTCATTTCCATGTGACGGTACTAAGCGTTGATTCGATCGACGAAGAATCGATGGTAAGAGTTTTGTACTCGCATAATAAATTTTAAAACGACGAAGTCTATCATAAAACATCGAAATTAACTCTAATCTTTCTATTTTTATAGACTTATGTTGCCGATATATTTTTGGCTCAGAGCTGGCAAGATTACCGTTTGAGATTACCAGAAAATATGACTGAAGGCTATCGAATACTCGACGTTGGATGGCTTCAGTACATATGGAGACCAGATTCTTTCTTCAAGAATGCTAAGAAGGTCACCTTCCATGATATGAGTGTGCCAAATCATTACCTTTGGCTGTATTATGACAAGACTCTCTTGTATATGGCAAAGTATGTATATGTAAACTTTGGAAATCAAGATCATACGAAGATAGCCAAAAAATAAAGAAAGAAATAAAAATAAACTCAGAGTTAATCGAATAAAACCAAAAACAAACAAGGAATCCATTCTAGTCCACTTTTTCAAGGGCTAAGACCTATTCGAAATGGACTCAAAATAATAGTTGGGAAATTTTTCTGTAAGAAGCTAGCATTACGCCATAAAGCATATAATCAAAAATTTCTTTTGATTATATGCTTTTTGATGCACAAATCTCCATTGTCCTCTGTTTGGGAATTTCGGGCTACGAGAAGCTATGTTTGGCGTAATGCTAGTTTTTTACAGAAAAATTTCCCAACTATTATTTTGAATCCATTTCGAATAGTTCTTAGCCCTTGAAAAAGTTTACTAGAATGGATTCTTTGTTTGTTTTTGGTTTTATTCGATGAACTCTGAGTTTATTTTTATTTCTTTATCTATTTTTTGGCTATCTTTGTATTATCTTGATTTCCATTGTTCTCTGTTTTTTGTTTTGCTGCTGCAATTGCGCGCTACTTAAACATTGTATTCATTTTATCTATTTTTTCCTAAATTTTACTCTTTAAATTTTATTGTGTATAAATAAAAATATTTTTTTTGTTATAGTTTAAAGTTTAAATTAAGATTCCTTTTTAAATTTATTCTATTTTTTCTTGTTGATTGTTTTTAAGCGCTATATGCAAACTTTCATATTTAGCCTAAAGCAATGGTTAGTTAATGGTTTTCAATGGTTTAGTCTCAGCATACAGATTAGGTTCATTTTAGGATGTTCGTAGAAAGAGGTGTGATACGTCGTGACGACGATAGCTTTACAAAGCTTAGTAGTCCATGGGGAGAAATTTTTTAATTTTTTTTTCCCACTGCACATATGGTCGTTATTCCGTAAAACTGCTTGTGGGATCGATGGATTGATGTGTGTATCATTTAAAAACAGCAATAAATACAGCTAGAAAAAGGAAACAGTATTTTTTTATACAAAAAAGTTACGATATTTAGGATGCGTCACAAAAAATAACTTTAAAGAAATTTTGGTAAAATTAATTCACGGTAGAGTCTCAGTTATCGAACATAAACGGGGATTACTGATGTCATATAAGAAAAAATATCGTGCAAAAGGGGAAAAAAAGAGGAAACACTTTTTATGTTCTAAAATACTCTGTACAGTGTTATAAAATACTCTGTATCGTATATTAAACTTTAAATCTTTGTTAGCATATCTTATTTCAAAATAGAAAAAGAATTTTTGTAACCAACAAACTAATAATCCAGGCCTATCTTAGTAAAAATAAATAAATGAATAAAACATTGTTAAAATGAATGTATAAAGATTTTCTGCCAATCGATGTTTTCTACTGCTGTATCGTGTCATCTCATGAAAAGTATCACGCCCATACTTCCTATTGCAGTCAGTTTATTTCGAGACTGCTGAAGTAGCATTTAGTCCATCCTTATGAGTCATTTAAAGTCAGTGACCACACTTGGCAGCAACAAAAACCCTTTTCCTTTTCGTCGTCGTCATAAAACAGTCAAATAGAAAAACACAAATGAAATTCTGACTGATTGAAACACAAAAAAAAATTACGAAAAATTAACAACGATATTCCCTACCACAATGGTCTAATCGGTTTGGAGTCTCCGGCAACATTATCTGTACAGCCGTCCGTCTGACCATGATGCCATACAAAAAGCGAAACAAACACCCAGGTCTCACGACTAAACAGTTTAGTGGAGGAGGGAATCTGCTGTGTACCCCTGTCATGCCACTAACATCCACTTAACTGTTCCGGCTGTTAGCCGAAAGAAGTGAAGTGAACTGTGGGAGGAACAGTTGCGCGGGAGCGAGGTGGTAGACGCCATTAATGGGATTGGGTCTCTGCACATAATGTGCACGTTTCTGTAGGCGTTCTCGAGGTGAACTCCGATTTAGTAATTATGAATAATCTTGAAAATGAATCCTAATTGTACATATGTATATAGCTTCTATTTAATCATATATAGTAGAATTAATAAACTAGTGTGAAAAAAAGTGAATTTATTGAAGGCTGGAGTACACAGTTATTACAACCCCTGCCTAACAACCCGCACAACTAATAGTGAACACTTCAAAGCACACTTACCGATTTATGATTTTTAATTAATTCAGAACCGATGACGGTTAAAACGGAATGGCTGATAATTTAAAGTCGAATAACGAGACTTTACTGTATTAATAACTATATTTTATTTCGGCGCAATAAATTTGTCATTTTATTGAAAAGTTTTAAATTGATCATTGAACCAATAATAAAGCTTATGATTTTTATTTTTATACTGGCCTGATACAGATTTAAAGTAAGAAAATAATAAACTATTATCTATTATGTCGATGGGAAGATAAAAGTTTAAAATGAATTCATAAATTTTACAGAGAATTAAATTCTTGACAAAAAATACAGCATTTATATGTGTCTGTAATGTGATGGATTTAATATAATGTAAAGTGAAAATACTTTTAAGCTATCGTATTAAATCCCCATACATTTCTGATCTTCAATAATCTTATCCTTTAGATAAATTATTTATACAAGTAATAATTTGATTTGCATTTGATCCAGGTTAACTTTGGAGCTCTCCTGCGCCATGAAATTCGAAGCCTATCCCCACGACACGCAGAACTGTTCAATGATGATCGAAAGCCGTAAGTACGTTGATAAATATATTGCATGGCTATTCTATTAGGATGTAACCATTACACTTTTTAAAATGAAATTATTTTGGCAATCTCTATGAAACACACACAAAAAAATCTGGTAAAATCACAATTTTTATCATAGACTTTTTTACATTAAATATGTTCATTAAATTGACATTTACGTGTTTATTGTAATTATAATTATCCAATGTACAGTGAAACTTCGATTAACCGTCACCATCCGGACCAGGGCTGTGACGGATCACCGAATAGACGAATAACAGTAATCTCTTAATACATATGTACAGTGACGTGATCTTGTGCTGGCTTGAGACGGAAATGAAAATAAAATCCTTTAAACGTGAATAATACAAACATATTGTATTTAATTTTACAAAACGGTCAATATAAATTTCAATATAAGAGTAGTAATGTACAGAAATGTATTGTAATACTATAAACCTACATTATTTTGATGATGACGGATAACAGAAATCTCTTAATACATATGTACAGTGACGTTATCTCACTGCTGGCTTGAGACGGAAATGAAAATAAAATCCTTTAAACGTGAATAATACAAACATATTGTATTTAATTTTACAAAACGGTCAATATAAATTTCAATATAAGAGTAGTAATGTACAGAAATGTATTGTAATACTATAAACCTACATTATTTTGATGATGACGGATAACAGAAACTGACAGTTAATCGAAGTTTTACTGTATTCCTATATCACTATCTATTCGTTAATGACGACCATGACGGCTGTAATTGAATTATTATACGAAGACAGCTGAGTTACGTCTATACTACGGATTGTTCAACGATCTCCCCTTATCGTCCATTTTAGGAATTTTGTGTCATTTGTTTCCATATGATGTGAAATACATACCACCGAGATATGGTGTTCTTATGACCACTTTTTTATACAGTGCCGTCTGTGTATGAATACGGGTACTTTAATTCTAACCAAATGAGATCTCATTTGTATTTTCTAACCAGAACGATTTTCAAAGTGACAAGAATTCTAAGAAAGTTCGAGCTGTTAAATAAAGTAACTGAGATAATTAAGGAGAGCATCCTATATGTATGAAGACGAAAACTATCTCTCGAAGTGAGTTGAAGAACACTGAATCGAGTTTATTAGAAAGAGAAAGCAAAAGTGCACTTTCCTCTTTATGGATGAGGAAGAATATATTTCCATTTTTTCATCGAAAGGACGGACAAACATATTCAAATGCATTTAAGTTTAAATTATCTCCAGGAATTCTCTGAATGGAAAATTATAAAAATCTGTACTTATGTTGGAAAAAATCTACTTTAGTGTAATAAGTTAATACAGTAAAACCTCGGTTAACCGAAACCGGGGTTATCCGAAATGCCTCTGAAATCGCAAATCCAAAAGACACGTACTGTACTGCACGGAAATAATCGCGAAGGAGCATGAAGGCGCTAGAGTTTGCCCGACGGGGGGGAGCCCGATATGCTCGACAAAAGGGGGCACGACCTTGCTGTACGGCGCGACGACTGCAATGAAATTGGTCTCAAATTTTTTCCAGATTATTATTTATCAACTACAGTTGAATACCCCGTACAAAATGTTTCCCCCGGTCCCCCCTCTGGCGCCACCCCTACGAAGGAGAGCTTTTTCTGTAACGATATCCTCACTTTTTTTCCCTTTAAACCTTCCCAAGAAGGTCGGTGATTAATTTTAGAATGCTAAAATTAAAATTAATGGAGATTAACAATATTAATTACGATACTGTTTACTTGTACGTGTCAGGCGGATTGCGCCCGAACTCACCTGAGCGAATATTTCGTCCGACGGAGGGTTAACTTTAATAAAGAATATGAGTGCAGACTACAAAGAGAGTATGAGTTCGTTCTACCCTCAAAACATTTCAGAATTATATACTGTAATTAGATACAAAATAGAATAGATGTTCATGGCTTAATCGAAAAAAATCGTTATCCGAAACGGTCTTTCCCCCTTTATTTCGGTTAACTGGGGTTGTACTGTTACACAATTACAAATTTTAATAAAGTTATACCGAGCTTAATAACAGGTAGTGTAATACACTTTTTAAACTATATTTCTGATTTGAATATTAAACAGACCCTTTTACTTGTTAGTAAAAAGTAATACACAGTAAAGCCAGGAAAAAGCTTTTGTTAACTTATCTTTTACGAAAGAAATAACATAAAATAAGTTATTTAAATGTTATTAAAAAACTAGTTACATGTTTGAAATCAACTTGCGTATGCATTGTATCAAGCTGTTGATATCTTTCTACGTTCTTCTTTGTTAGCATAAAATCACAAGGAATTTGAACGAAGCACAGATTTTGATCATTCTGTTGCTTTTGATAAACACAGAAAATTCATACACGTCTTAAAGTTATTTCTTCATAAAATAGTTTTATATTTCATTTCTAGTGTCACATACTGTCGATGATCTCATTTTCTTGTGGAATGTATCAGCACCCTTAGTTGTTAGTGAAGATGTAGAATTGCCTCAACTAGATATCGTCGAAAGCTTAACTGAAGATTGTACACTGGAATATTCAACGGGTATCTCAATTTCTTGTACTTTTTTACAAGTAGATTTAACCAAGTACATGAACATAAGTGACCTGAATTATTTTAAAGCTTCTATAAATTTAATTTTTGGAAAATAGCTAGATATCACAAGTTTTTAAAATATTTTCTGTCCCCTTATAATGGCTGTTAATCCTTGTCAACTTTACAATCCTCGAATACCTATGAACATCTTTGTGTTCGTAACCAGGAAATATTCAACAACATGGGTTTTTCACAAACTTTCAAGAATGAAAATATTCAATCGGGACTAAACTGAGAGAAAAAAAGAACATTAATTACAAACGACAGCATTTTAAAATAAATTTTCTTATATTATCTGAACAAAAATTGACAACAGGATTGAATTACACTTTTCATTGAAATTCAATATGTATAAAGAAAACAACACCTAACAACCCCACAAAAAACTTACTCTATAATCTTTTTTATTCTACTCGCTTCAAAATGCCTTTTTAGAAAATTTGAGCAAATAATAACAGTTCTTTTTTAAAATAGTAGATGTTGCAATTGTGCTTTAGGTACAATTACGAAAAGTAATTAATAATTAGTTAATATTTATTCACATTAGCCGTTCTTTTAACATTCAGAGTGAATTTTACAGCCGTAAAAAATGTTCACTTTTTAGCATATGGAACTCATTAAACTTGAAATAGATAAAGACACACATTTTAACTTTTTCACACTTAACATGACTTTTAAACTTTTGCAGTAAATTTTTTTAGTTTTACTTTTTATTACTTATGAAACCTATCATTAAATTGTAATTTACTCCTTATTTTGTCTGTAGGTCAGAACATGAATAATATTAATTATGGAAAATTACAGCTAACAATGATAAACACAATAATACCGAAACAATACTTATTATTTCAACCAGTAAAACTGACATTAAATGTTTCAGGCAACTTCACGTGTCTTGCTGTTGTTTTCAACTTAAAGAGGCGTCTTGGCTATCATCTGTTTCACACATATGTCCCAACCACGCTCATTGTCGTGATGTCCTGGATCTCTTTCTGGATTAGGCCAGAGGCTATCCCAGCCCGAGTGACTCTTGGTGTGACCAGTCTTCTCACCTTGGCCACTCAGAACACCCAGTCTCAATCTTCACTTCCCCCTGTTTCCTATGTAAAAGCCATAGACGTTTGGATGTCCTCTTGCACCGTGTTTGTTTTCATGTCTCTTATGGAGTTTGCAGTCGTCAACCATTACATGGGCTACACTGGAAGCAGTAAGCTTATGAGGGGATACTCTGTCGATGAACTTGATAAGGTGAGAACTATAAAATACCATATAAAAATAAATAGTTGATAAATTAGATTTATTCCTTTTGTATAGTATTTTTCAATTCCTATATTATTATCCCTATCTGTTATCAAGTTCGATCTTGAGTTTTAAGTTTCTAGCAATAAAAGTAGAAAAAAATCGTAACGGAAATTGCTTTTCATTTGCTAGACGTGACGCTTCGCCAAAATGGATACGCAATATTTCTCCGACTTTGACTAGGGTTAGAACCCAGGAATTTGGGCATATGTGGTCCGCACCATACTCGCAACACAATCCGAAGTAGCTCTTGCTTTCAAAATGAGAAAACTAAAATAAAACTGTTTCGTAAAATATTATGTGGAAATAATTAGGGGAGAAAGAATTTTTTAATAAATTTAAAACAAAAGAAAGGGGGAAATTGCAGATCTGTGTCTTCCTACCGCCAGCAGAGACATGATTCATACCTCGGATTCCCGAGAGTCTAAGAAGAAATTTTAGATGATCATGAGGTATCATATTTCCGATTTTTATGATTTGCTAAGAGTTTCACAACGATGGCGTTACAAACACTGAAAAGGTTGTGAAAATGTCCAACAATATGGTTTTGTCTCTAGTAGTATCGCTTTATTCAAGACCATAAGAAACAATTTATGGGTACTTAAAACTGAGCATGGTACAGATACTACGATTCCATGTTTATACACAAACCCAAAATCATTCAAGAAAGAGAACGTGTCCAGATTGATCTTCCCAACTGACTCTCTGGTGGATGAAATTTCACCCTTTTTAATTCTCCATTTTAGAAAGGTGTATTTGAAAAGTCCTATAGAACATGTCATGTTGCCGGCTAAATATTTCTGATTATATAGCCGGCAACATTATTTAAAGGTCCAATGTATATTTTTAGGAAGCAATCATATTTTTCAGTAGGGACTGTGCAATTCTGCTGACAGATGAACACAAAATGATGTCTTCTATTTTGAATATTTTTCCAGCAACAAAATCCATCTGATTCTCAACTTGCTTATCTCTCTGTTCCAAATCTTTTTTTAAAGAATTACTATTATATATTTTTTTTACAAACGAGGGCGTTCAGATTTCAAATTGCAATAATTTATTTTTCATTGATCTAACTAGCAAAAGTATGGAAGCCAATAATGAGCTAATGACACTGTTATTGCCAATTATGATTTAAATTTAAGTGTGAAGTTTCATAATCTAATAGATTTTATTTTGTAATTACTTATTAAAATATTGCAAAATATATTTCTAACGAATGTCTTTTATATTTCAGCTACTGCTTCAGCGAAAGAATGGCGTCAATTTTCGAGGCAACAGTTTCAGCTCACCTCCCAGAACTCCAAACACTTGTTGTGATTTAGACATAGCACTGGCAATTGACAGATTTTCTAGATTTTTCTTCCCTTTTTCTTTCTTCATTCTTAATCTTATCTACTGGTGCGCGTATGCCTTCACGTGGTGATATTTTAAATCCAAATGTAAAAGAACATTCTTCAACTAGGAACATATGGATTGAAGGAAAAAATTAGTTACTTATTAAAATAAGATTTTGTTACCAAAAACGTTATAAAAAGAATTCTGTTGTTTCAAGACTAGTGTTGAATTTCAATAAATGTAACATGATAAACGACCAATGAAATATTGTCAATAAAGCTTTAAAATGCTTTCGTACTATAAACGCATTCTCATCAGTTTCTTCTTTCAGACGAACAACCTCTCTACAATGCTACACGCGCTTGATATTTGAAGTCAGGAATAGTCCGAGTCCGGAAACTCGTTTTCTGTTTCAGTTCGGTCCGAGCATGGCTATTTTGTGGCTTTATATTGATTTCTGTATGGAAATAGTAAAACATTCGAGAGAAAAAGAAGCGAAATGAAACAAAAGAAGCGTCATGTTCTTCGGTTTGGGTTAGAAAATTTCCGAAAAAATTTATTTTGTGACCCTCCATATTGTCTAAAATCATTTTAGGCAATTTTATTCAACTTAAAATACCCATCTAAATTATCTGTCCAATTCAAACCTCCCAAAACATTACAAATTTATTAATCACACCCGATTTGAATATACAACAATAATAATCGAGTTTGGCTTGTTTTGCTTGGACTGGGTCTTAAATCTAACTTTACCTGGCAGTGGTGTAGCGACAGTATAGATGCCCCGGGCACCACTCTTAGAGGATGCTATGGGGGCAAATTCCCATGTCCCTGGATCCATTTACATTTATTAAGCAACCGATGAAGAATGGGAAAAAAAATCAAATTCTGCTCCGGGCATCACTTATCCTCGCTACGCCACTACTGCCTGGATCATGCAGATTTCTGTCATACAACAACTTCATAGAATCTCACTTTATCTGGCAACAGTGGCGGACTGGCGAGGTTGCCAGCTTGCCAGATGGCAAGTGGCCCCCCCTTAAACTGAATACAATTTGAGCCCCCAGGAAGTGCGGGAAAGAAAAAAGAACTCTTCCTTTATAGTAAGCTTTTCTAAAGCAAATAAATAAAATAGCCCTGTACCCAACGTCCGTGTTTCGGCGTTCCACAACCGTCGTTGGGGATTTATTGCCGTCGTAATTCGACCAGCCGAACAGCGGGTGGTCGAATCCCGACCCAAGACGCATACGCAATTACAACTGCCCGTAGGAACTGTACTGAGGTCTCTGTCCAGTCCACTTCCTTTGACCTTCCGATCATTTACAGTTGTTTCTCCAGAATGTTGCAGCCATCGCACAAACCCTCGGGCTATTGGAACAGGGTGCCTCTTCTGTGCAAAGTCCAGCCGCAATACTGATTATTAAGATTTTTTGTTGGCTTCGGAAGCTCCTAGAAAGACGGAAGGAATTGCATCCCTTTGTGCAGAAAGGGTGCGGTTCTTGTGAGAGATGGCTATAAGAGATGCTTTTTTCTTTCTTTTTTGTAGTTTCATTTTACTGTCATAAATCTGACAAACAAGGGAACTCGACCGAAGGAAAAGGTTTTCTTGGCTAAAACTATAACTAGAACACCAAATGACAACTATGAAAAGACGACACTCACACTTTTCTTTATGAGTTTAGGGGGAGTTTGCGTTTAGAAGAGTAAAGGATGCCTCAGTCTTATTGGTCTGTCTTTAATGGAAAATAATTGATGAGGAAAGTGTTATTTCTGTTTTTAGTCGGAAGAGAGTAAAGACATACGTAGCGTATCTTGCAAAAGGAAAGAAAAAAAAATTTTGAGAGTTAAAAGCTGAAATTATAATTTCTCTATTTTTATATTGATTTTGTAGTATTAAAAACTAGCCACATTCAGCTACCAACCGACTCGTCCATCTTATTAATTGTCTTAATTTGATTATATTAACAAACTTTAAATTCGCCAACTTATTTAATTTTTGTTAAGTTGAAAGTTTTAACTGCTACAAAAGACCGAGAAAGAAATTAGTTGTGCAAAGGGAAAAAAACAATAGATAGGAAATGTATTAGCATTTAAGATAAATTTTGACGCAGTATGTTTTTGTGTCTAATGAAACTAATGATATAAGTCTTTACATTCAACTGTTTAAAAAGTCTAAAAAACACGAGGTTCGAAGATAATTTTAAATTTCTTGCATAATTATAATCTATAATTATTGTGCATTATTGCTTTATATTAGAAAGGAAAATTTCTAATCTAACTTTTATAACAAATAAATATATAATCTCCAAGAAGATTATCTTGCCGTAATGTGGAAAATTAGCTTTAAGGTCATAACTAAAAAAAGTAAATCATCCACAATATAGAAAAAATTCCACGTTCAAATTTATTTGAAGTAACGAATAAGAAAGAAAAGAAAAAAGACTGACTTAAAGAAAAAAAAAAAGAAAAAAAACTAAGGAAACAATGAAAATGAACTGTAATTTTACTACAAATAAAAGTTTTCTACATTATATATTTTTTTTTTTTGTACAACCTATACTTTGCCTGATCTTATGAAATGGCGCATGCTCTTCAAAAAAAATATATGAGTAAATAATTGGTTTAACTTTTTTGGGTCCAAAGTAAATTTAAAATTTGAAGCATTTAAAATTTGAGCAAGATTTTGACGTTTTCGCATTATCAAAAAAATACTATCTAATGTAAATGGATTTTGTAAATTATTTATAATTAAAAATACTCCTTTTAATGATACCAAAGTTTAATTAAGAAAATTGTTACTACCAGTACAAATTACTACACACTAAATTATTATCCAAAAAGTAAAGCTTATTTTAAAGGTTCTTGGCCCTTTTCCAAACAGACAATTCTACTAATGTGTAAAAGTCTACTCACTTTGTCGCTAAAACCGTATACGAAATATTTAACTCTACGGAATTTAAAAAATCCAAATAATCCCTTTAACTGCAAATTGCAGCAAACGCAGAATAATGGCAAGGGATTTATTTTAAAGACGCTGAAATTAAATATATACTATTAATCATTATATATTTAAATTAATATAATTAAATATAAAAAAAATTAAATATTATATATATATATATATATATATATATGAATTAATGTTACTACTGGTACCCAAGACCTCAGAACTTAACTGGAAGAAATTGGCCCTTGGGAAGAGTGGGATAAAATTATGTTCTGAGAAAAAGATAAGAAAGCTCGTCTAGCTGAAATCCAGACAAAAAATCTGATCTTTCTTGCAGGTCCAATATAGCAGAGACTCTTTCCTCTTGAGACGCCAGAGTGAAAGCCCATGGTCCCAGCCCTAAAGAGCGATCCCATCCAAATGATTCTGAGCAAAATTAAACATCAGTGACTCTCTGTGTCTCCAGAGGAACCCATTGGGAACGTAAAACCTGTGGAAGAAGATCCTGCTATGGCTGGTTTCTAAAAGCCTAGTGCTCCTCTAACCCATTTATTTTGAGTTTCTGCAAACTCACAAACCAAAGGTGGGAGGTCAAAACCACTCAGGACTGAACTTAACTGAAGAGAAGTCCCTTCCTCTGCCACTAGGGTTTTGCTGACTTGCCTCTCTGGTTTTAGGCGGCCAAACTTTGCTACGCGCTGTTTTTGTAGATTTCTTTTTCTGAACTTTGTAAAATGTAAAATTAATCATGTAAACTTAATCATTATTAAATATTTTCTATTCTAAAGAGATTTGTCTGACTTGCTACCTGCCAAGCATAATAAAGAGATTTCAGGATTAGATTAAATCCACTCCACCATGAAGAAAACCTGATACGACCAAACAAGCGCTAGTCACCTATAATTTAAAGAGTTTCATCGTATATGAAGGCGGATTATAGATATGTGTGGTCCTCATTGGGACTCTTGGTACCTACTATTTTTCAGACCCAGTCTCAGCAATTTTCTGCCTGGCAATAGGCAGATAGAGGTGAGCGCCATGGGATTAGCACCCTAAGCGTCCCTGGACCCATTTATATTTATTAAACAAACTGGATACGAATGGCATGAAAACATTCCATCTATGCCTCGGTATCACTTGGGTTACCTGGATCGTGCAGACTGTGATAATAAATAACTTCATAGAAATTTTAAATGAAAGGATTTGAATTTTAAATAACTGCTATAATATTGTTGGAGTTTGAGTTATACGCCGGAAACGAAAATAACCAAGCAAAAAAAAAAAAAATAATTCTAAAGCAAGCAAGATGCCTTTAATTTAATATTGACTGAACATGGTACGTCTTTGATACCTCATACTGCCTTTGGCGGGAAACCAAATGATGTCTTCTAGTTCTTTTTCTTATTCGCTTTATAAAAATTGCCTGACATGTCTCCCTGCTAGTCAAAAATTCCCTGATTAATGATTGTTAAAGGCAAACTACATATATATATTGATTGTCTTTTCTGAGTAGCATCTAATTCTACAGAGTAATAAAGAATGTATCAGATAACGATTAACACAGTTTGAAGATAAATGAATGTATTTACAAATATATTTACGAAAAAAGGAATTTATATTCCAACACGATGATATTATGTCTCCTATCATCGAATATATGCTTATCATTAGCTTGTTAAATCTTCAATCGAACCTCCTTACCTCATTTAATATCCGCTTTGCTATGTTGCGCTGCCCCTGGTGGCCTAAGTTCAACATTTTTATTCTTTAGCTAACAATGGAGAGAGCGCAAATAATGATTTAAATTGACTGTGGAGTGGCTCTTGTGCCAAAATCCAAAACCAAACAACATAATCGGAGGAATGATGTTAAGACATTTTGAACTAACTTTTATCTTACTTTTGAATATATTATTTGTAAACCGTGAATAAACTAAAAGTGTATTTTACATGGTGTAATATATAATGCGGGTTTATTAAAAATAAAAGAATTGTATAGTCGTTATTGTTGATAATGATTTCTGCAAAAAATGGACAGTGAAAACAAATCGCTCTGGTTTGAAAATCGAGAATCGTCTTTATTTAAAGTACGCTAGAATTGAAAAGTACACTTTTAAATTTCTTGAGCAACTATCAGAAATAAAATGTTTCCATCTATTAATAAAAGCTTTCCAGTTATTCTTACGTTTTATTTATTTGTTTTTGTGGTGGTGAACGATTGCGCTGGTGAGACGTCGTAAAAGGTATCCTTCACAACCTACATATCAGCAAAATAAAAAAAGTCTGAATATTTTATAAACCACAAAAAGATCTATGTCTTGAATATATTTCAAAAATTAAGAAAATAAGGTTTAAAAGAAGCTGAAAATTCATATCACAATTAATTCTATAGTAAGCCAAGTGTAGCATTTATACAGAGAACATTTTTTGCTCAGAAAACCAAATAAATCGATATTTTAATTATGGCGTTTTGACATATGTATACACTGCTACATCGACTTGTTCTTAATACGATTTTACTAAATTTAAGTTCGTTTCAGTGCAATAAATTGTTAATTACTAAATGTAAGATTTCTTTAACGATTGTAACTGCAATTTCTAAATAGCTGAGAAGAATTTTATAAAATTACTGTTTATCAAGAACAACTAATTCTTATCCTTATCTTTTAAAATTTCAAACAAGGGGAGAAAAACTGAATTTTAGCAATCAAAATGAAATAGCTGTAATATAATTTGATTTTTTGCATCTGGTAGGAAATATGCGGTCTTATATTCATGTCTAGTCTGTTAAAAAATCAGGAAATATCTGTTAATAGTTGGGATAAATTCAGTTTTTTTCTCTTTGAAATTTCAAAATTGAGTGGTGTTGTTTGTTAGCTGACAAATTATTATTTAAAAGCACGTGAAAAAAAAATAAGTACAAAGCTGATTTTCCATTTGAGAACTTTAAAAATAAATAATTAACCAGAGTTTTAATCTGTTTAAAATGGATCGATTTTCTCAGCATAATTATCTCTGATGAATTACATATTTGATGTATTTTACATTGCTCAGTAAACATCTAGTGACTTCAAGCATGTTATGAAAATTGTAATAAATGTTTCCTTCATTAAAATTATTTAATTAAATACTTTTAAAAAAGAGAACTTTCACAAACTTGTTTCAAATTATGAAATGTGTATCTCTCAAAAAGCTGAGAAAATGATACTACAGTTAAAATATTTAAGAAAAGCATTTTTGAATCTAGGAATTTAATGAAAAAAAATATGATGCAGTTGTTTCTATTGTGGTCTTAGTAAAAATTTATTAAGAAATAAGCGAATTTAACCTTATGTTTGCAAGAAAGTGGGGAAATAACCATGCATCCTGCCAAGCAAATAAACGCACATAAGAACACTAAACTGGCCATTATGAAATCAAACTGTATGTCGGAGGAAAAGAAATAATAAATAAAAACAGATAATTTTCTAAAACAGATTCCTATATTATACTTTGTGAGCAAAATTTTAGTAATAATGCTTCCTTTTTCGTATTCTTATTTAATTCTCTAGTAATATAAAATAGAAATAATAAAAAATACAAACCTGCTGGAATAAAATTGATACTTAACTCACTTGGTACAATTACTTGAATCGCTTGCCTATTATTTGTATCTCTTCTTAACGTGAATTTATTTGCATCCTCTTTGTCTTAAACCAGAAGATTATCGAAGAGTTGATGCCAACCAGTCAATTAGTCTATAGAATAAACAAAACATATCATTCTTTTTCAGAGACTATATTTAAAAGTAGAATAATAAAATAATCCTTCTTCTGACGTGGCATTAGCTATAAGAAAAGATTTTATAAGAAAATCAGAAAAATAGCATAGAATTCTTACAAAACAAAATTGTTTTATCACACTTTTATAAACAACTGTAAATGTAACACGCTTCAGACAATTCTCCAAGTTTAAAAATCAACAACAATATTCTCTTAATTGCATTACATAGATTGGCGCTATGCAACTAACTCACTCATACTTTCAACCAAATGAGGCATACTGTTGTTGTCAGGAGCCCGTGGTTGTGTGGTTGAGTCTTGGGTACAAAAAACCAAAGCCACAGAAAGCTAACCTATAGCACTGAATTCAAGGTTGTAGTAATGAAGTTTAGTAATTCTTCCAACTTAGGAGGTGAGTGAAATATTTCCACTCGTAAAATGTAAAATGTCTCTTTATCTTGAAAATTTTGTTCTGCTTTATACGTCAAAATTTAACATCGAAAATGCGATTATTTTTCTGGAAGAACTAAAATGACCCCTTTGAACTTTGAGTTCTTATTATCACAGTGTTCTGAAAAGCTTTGTTTGGTTTCGAAACTTCAGTGAAATGGTGTCTTTTGATATTACATTTTTTCTCAAAGTTGAGAAGTGTTATTTACATAATTAATATAGGCCTTTGTTGATATTGAGTTATACAAATCGTACATCTCTATCTTCGGAGCAAATTTGCTCGAGAATAACTTGATGTTTAAAAAAATCTTTATCTGAATGCAAAAATTGGTATTCCCAAAATGAGATTTGAATGTTGAGTTTGCTACTGACCTTAAATAAAATGATCTTGACGTTCTTAATAACTACATGAGGCAGTCAATGTATGTACTTTTGTCTGATTGATCTATTATGATTGGCCGCTTTCTGAAATATTATGTGTTAATTAATGCAGACTTTCAGCTGAAAACATCTATACTTTGCAATGATATTGTTTCGCCTCTACCCTATGGCTTCTTCGTCAGGAAACCTTTTCTCTCTTATCTTTCGTCCTTCATCTTGAAATATATAGAAAATAATGAATCATTAATTCATGGATAAATGATGAGCTTTTTAGTAATTTATTAGGAAAATTTATTAACGGCTTAAATTCAGATATTTATTTCACTTGCTTTACATTAGTTTGTACTGAATAATTCCTATAAGGAGGAGGCTTCGCCAAAGCTTCTGTCGACTCATGCTGTCCTCAAATCCTGATATGAGCAGTTTACCTTTTAGATTTCCCATATCTTAAACTCAAGCAATGCGATTTATTTTGCTGTTTATATATAATTTTACATATTATTAAAATTAATTTACACTGTTTATTTCGTTTAGAAAATTAATTTCAGGACTTTATTACTTCTGATGAAGGATCTATATATCGATATATACAACATCCGTTTAATTTTCTCCTGACTACTATGTGTCATCTATCACTATATTTTAAATATCTACTTACGATGTATATTTTCTTAGAACCATATTACAGATAGCAAGTTATCGTAAAAACGTACCAAAGCTAACTTGCATCATGCTCTTTGATTTCATTCCGATCTGAAAACTGAGAGAAAAATAATTAAACTCCATTCACTCAGCAACTATTTAGATACAGCCAGATTTTACGAATATACTACGAGATATACTGCAGCTGATAGTGAAATGGTTAATTCATGATCCTCATTTCTGCCTGACCGTCCTCTATGCTTACTTCCCTAGAGAAAATAAAAGCAGGATCATTTGCATTTCCCTCAAGCGACTCGTAGGCCTAACTTGCAACGTCCAACTCTAGACCAATTTGGAAAAATATCCTATAGCGATGCATTATCGCATTCATGTAACGTACTGTAAATCGTCACACAGGATATCTAGGTCCAATGTCTTAATCTCCATATCTTGTTTCGAGTCAAACTAATAATTCAGCCCCGCTTAACCTGCAGACTCAATGAAATCCAATGTTTCTGTACATACTCCCATGATTTTCAAATAGCGCTAAATTTTGTTATTAAGACTTGATCAATTTAGACCTCACTGCTGCTCTGTAACTGCGCTATGACTGACTTGGGATTGTGAAAAGTACCCTCATTTCCTTTATGTTTTACTGAGAAAATTTATCCAAAAAAGTTGACAGTTCTCTACACATCTATCCTCTCTGAAATCTAATGAAATAAACTCCATATGCGTATTTTAAGACAGTTTATGAAGTATACCTTTTTTTCTCCAACGGAATTTTTACCTGACTCTGTTTGCTCGTATAAGATAAAAAAGAAAATATAGGTCTGAAACCAAATGAAAGTCTCTAGAGGTCAACGTGCAGACGAGATATCTGTAGTGTGGTACGGTATTCAATCAACAGAAGAGTGGAGTGCCGCCTGAATTCCCTCCTCCTTGTTTGACAATACAAGTTCAAAATAACGGTGGTTTACTCCTTCTACTAACATGTTGATCTAATGCAAAAATAACTTGTGAGCTACATTTGGTTTTGTCTATGGACGTCTGCCACGAGTTCTATCGTAGAAACTCACTCAGCCATGTTTCTAACCAAGGTAGAATATACGATTGAATCAAATTGGTTTCTGACTGAAAACTCAATGTCTTGGCAGTGACCCTATTAATCAGTTCCGAAAGCAAGCCGTTTTTGCTCGACTTCATTCACTGGCCATTGATGTTCTTGATTAATAAGATGAATAGAATTTTTGAAGATTATTATATGACAATTTCACTATCAAGTCAACCTCAAGTAGTACTATTTTAGCTGGAAGTATCAGCATAGGCGCACATTAGCATGGATCTTTCTTGATTAACGTGTACTCATTAGTGGTGCCAGCCTATCATCGATGGCATGTTTGGCGCTGAATGGCGCGCTTAAGCATATACCATCCTTGGGCGGTACACGTGGCATGGAACGTGCTGGGTCTGTGTGGTTTGGGGAAAATCTGGCTTCGAGACGAAAGGTCGCCACCTGAAGCCAGATCTCACCATAGATCCTGTCGAATGCGTGAACCATTGCAAGCTAAAATCGCGCTGGGGCACTCCTCCCGCTGGATATGGAAGCTGAGAGTGACTACTGTCGTGCGCCTCGCCATCCTGACCACGGTTCAAAAAATTACGAGTCTAGTTCTGGTAGTCCTCGTAGTTTCAAACCGTGACTATTATGAATGATTCATTCTGGACTCTGATTAGGGAGACGTCATTTCCCAGCCCTAATGAACAAGGTGACGTCTCCCAACCCAACTGGGGGGACCAGAATAGCCTCAAATTAACGTTTTAATACGCAGCGTGGATGTGAATGCATATTTAATTTTTTTTCAAATCAGTCTATCTATTTAAAAATAAATCTACCTGTCTACTTTTGAAGCTTTCATTAAAAAAATTTGCTACGCGAACGTATTAATAATATACTACAACTTGTAAAAAAGTAAATAACAGCGTTTAGATTGCTAAAAGAGTATAAAAAGTCATTTCAGGCTATCCGTCATGTAAATAATAATGCGCATATCATTCAGTATGTAGGAATAATTCTCTGTATTATATAAGTGATGAATGAATGCGGTGTTACGTAATCGGTATGTTAGAGGTATTTACTTTCGATATGTATGTAAATATTCTTCTTGCATATTAACCCTTTATTTACCGAATCAACTTACCTAGCAATCTTTTCAATTTTATTTGATCACTATATGTTTCAATGCAAAATAACGCAGGAAGATGGAGAACTTTTAATTATAAAATAATTTGATAGATCGCATCAAAAATGCTTTAATTTTTGTCTCTCATCTGCTATCTACTGCTAGCTGTCGAAGCTTTACTTTTACATTACGACACACCCATGATCCAAAATAAAAAATCTCCGATTTGTAGTTTGATGAGGTGCGTAGACATTTTATAGTGTTGCCAATATATCTCTTGTTCAGCTGAATACCCGGCGAAAGAAGGTCACCATTACGAAGATATATGCGATTAAAGTAGTTCTCTTTAGTACCCTTGGGGAAATAAAGGGTCAGACTAGCAAATCAAATTGTGTTCTCTTAATGACTTGAATTTTGAAGCTTTCATTCTCACATAATTTTGGAAAATTAAAATAAAGCTTGTTTAGGTTAATAAAGGGCAAGTCCATTTGCAATCAACTGACGACTCAAGTTACTAGCCAGTAGTAAGTGTTTATGTTGAGAATCATTTGCAAAATCTATTGATGATATTGCATTGATTTCACCACCATTCATTTTTCCTTTCCTTTTAAATCTGGACTGCAAGATTCTTGAAAACAATTCTAAAATTATTCGATTGATTATTGTAGATGCGTTTTAATCTAATTTAGCGGCAGCAGTTGAATGTGAATACTCGTTCAAATCTCAGAAAGTTTTTTGCAAATCAACATTTTAGAATTTGTAATTCATATTATTCACTTATTTGTTTTTCAAATAAATAATGATATACGAAGCATTAAACCTTCTTTTCGCTGACTTATTTAGTGTACAAAATAATGGCTCTTTTTACACACGTTTTCGGGGTGGTGCTATAGTATCTATTTCATTGTGATGCAAAATGATATGATTGCCATAGCATCCTGAAATTTAAAGTCCTAGTTATGAGCATCAAGTTCTATATAGGCTTAAATTTTTAAATATTTATGCATTTTAAAGCTATGTCTAATGGTGTTACATTAGTATTTTCATTTTATCTTTTCTTCCTACTGCTTCGCAAACGTGTTAAAGGGAGACGCTATACGAGTTGTGTGGAGACGAAAATAAAATGATTATATCGTCGATGCTTATATCAAATGTCTATGTCACGCTTCCACAACAACGAAACATACTTAAATTGTGATGTAACATAGCTGGCACATTTCAGCGAAGCATAATTTGACAACGTACATAATCGTATGCGCTATACAAACATCTGGAGCAGATATTAAATCTATGTAAGTGTTTTCATCAATTAAATCAATCAACTGTCAATAAAATGTTGGGCAAATCTGGTCACGACATTTTGATATATTAGGTGATGATTTGGCTATATTCCACAGTGGTAAAAAGAAATTTGAAAATGCTTCAAATAAATATGTCAATTGCCTATAAAGATATCAAATTGTAACGTAAAATTTCCATTTGAAGGGAAAAACTCTAATATACAAAGCCATGCGCTGGCATCTTTGGCGATTTTCCCATCTGGGCTCTATTTATTGAGTCATTATTGCCTTTAAGATTTCATAAAGTTGTATACAATCTTTTAATTAACGAACTTCTGTTATTTTACCTGTGGAGGACAAGCTTATAATAAAAAGTTAGTCAGTCAGCACCTTTACTTTTTAATAGTTTAACACTATACAAATGGGTACACAGATAGAACTGTGAGTTTTCGTAGTATATATACCAGACTGTCAAATGTTAAACTACTCTGGAATATATCCTGCGCTTCTTGTCAGTTAAGGCAGTTTTTTTCCTTTAGTGGTGGTATTAAATCATGGTTTAACTGAGCATTTTTATCCACTATTATGCTTTATAAACTAACTAACGCTAGCAATATATTGTATACAAAGATCACGCAATTATACTACTAGATATCCTATAAAGTTCAAGTGACTGGTTAACCTTGTGACAAAACCATAACAAGTTATGATCATTGACAACCTTGATCATAACCCGTGACGGACGAACGAATCTTTATGACATATCATTTTGTCATCTTCACTGTTATTGATTGCAGTTATATAAAGTGTAAGAAATGGGCATGCTGAAAAATGCAGCGATGGAACTATTTTGTTTTATTAGTACGAGTTTAATAATTTAATTGTGACTCAAAAGTTTGCTTAATTATTTCTCAGTAAATATTTTCATCTTATCCTAGATTATTCAGGCATTTACAAATTATGATTTAGTGAAAATCTTTCAATTTCGTATAACAGGGTTTTAACGGTTTTAAAATTAGGGAATAGTAAAAAAAGAATACATATTTAAAGTCAGTAGAAATATCAAGGTGTTTTTTTTTACTTTCAGAATCTATCCCTTTGGGAAAAGAAAGTTACAAATTAAATAATTATTTTGAGATCTGAATTACATTTGATTTAGTATACATTAACCTGGAGGACGCGCGCTACGAAGAGTAACAAGTGCAAAAGTGACACCCCTAATTATTCCGCTATTTAAGCAAAACTAGTAAATTATTATGCCATATATCCCTCGAAATACAATTCATTCAAAAGTTCAGTTATCAAGACAAATTTTAGGACGAAAATTTAGTAAAATAAATATATTCATGCTATTAGCGATACAAAAGAAAGTATATTTCTTGTAATAAGATTTATGTTTTATTTACAGTGCAAAGACGATAACAAGGTAACTTTAATAACATTCATTTGGATAGAAGTGCATGCATTCTAATTTTCTTAGTACACAGGAAATTGTTTTAGAATCCAAAAAGAATTCTGCGTGCTCTTCCTTAGATCCAATAAATTGATAGCAGAGTTTGTATTTATTTTTCGAATAGGTTTCTAAAATTCTATGGCTTTCCTCTACCATATGTGGAAAGCGGATAAGATATGGTACCAGCTGGACTACAGTTACGTTATGTCCAGAAATAATATAACCTTGTATTCAATCTCTGACATTTTTTTATGACAATTATCCGTTTATAAAGTCTTGTACTCAAAGTCTCCATTTTGAAATATAGAATGTCTCTTTAACCACTGCATCCTGCTAAGAAATTAGCAAGATACTATTTTTCTCCTAATCCGATCGTTATGAATAAAGAAACCTGACGAGGACACGCAAGGAGTGTTTCATAACACGAAGCAAATGA
>BGPR01000016.1:3287327-3487056 GCA_013235015.1 Araneus ventricosus
TTTTTCACAAATTATCATTGATTTATTGAATTAATAAAAAAGAATTACGGTCTAGGAGATGCTATTAAAAATCGGATGTTTTTTAAAACAGAGACAAAGATAATTATCTCTTTATTGTGCTATCTTTGCAGGAAGCTTGTTTTGCATACTTGCTGCAAGTTTGATTTGCAAAGAGGTGGCGCTACTTGTCGCATCGAACTTGCTACAAGTTCGATTCAAGTTTGACGCGTCAAATTTTGCCATGACAAGTCAAAATCAAACTTGCTGCAAACTTACGTGCTATCTGGGATACGGTATGTGACGTCTTTTGATACCCATACGCTTTTGGCGGGAACACCAAATGATGTCTTCTAGTTCTTTCTTATTCGCTTTTATAAAAAATCGCCTGGCACATGCGTCAATTTCTACAAAAATTTCCCGATCAATGATGTGTTAAAGGCAAACTACTATATATAATATATTGATTGTCTTTTTCTGAGTAAGCATCTAATTCTTACGAGCAATAAAGAATGTATTCAGATAACGATTAACACAGTTTGAAGATAAAATGAATAGCATTTTACAAATATATTTACGAAAAAGGAATTTACATCAACACGATGATATTATGTTCACCTCATGCATGAATATATTGCTATCATTAGCTTGTTAAATCTTCAATCGAACCTCATTCCTCATTAACATCCGCTTTCGTACCGGTTACGTTGCGCTCCCTGGTGGCCTAAGTCAACATTATTCTTGCTAAATAATGGAGAGAGCGCAAATAATTTATTTAAATTTCGACTGTGATGTGGCTCTAGTGCCAAAAATCCGAAACCAAACAACAATCGGAGAATGATGTTAAATGACATTTTGAACTAACTTCTTTATCTTACTTTTGAACAGGTTACTTGTAAACCGTGAATAAACTAAAGTGTATTTCTACATGGTTGTAATATATAATGCAGGGTTTATTAAAAATAAAAGAATTGCATAGTCGTTATTGTTGACAAGGATTTCTACAAAAATGGACAGTAGAAAACAAATGCTTCGGTTTGAAAATCGGTAGAATGTCTTTTATTAAAGTACGCTAGAATTGAAAAGTAACTTTTAAATTTCTTGAGCAACTATCGAAATAAAAATGTTTCCATCTATTACCAAAAGCACTTCAGTTATTCTTACGTTTTATTTATTTGTTTTTTGTGGTGGTGAACGATTATGTGTGGTGAGACGTCGCAAGTACCTTCACAACCACATATCAGCAAAAAAAAAAACGTCTTGAATATTTATAAAACCACAAAAGCATCAGTGTCTTGAATATATTTCAAACAATTAAGAAAAATCAATTGTTTCAAAGAAGTTGAAAATTCATATCACAATTAATTCTACGAAGCTGGTGCTACAATTTATAGAGAACATTTTTTGCTCAGAAAACCAAATAAATCGATATATTTAATTAAGGTTTTGTTACATATTGCTAATATCACATCGTTGTCTTTAACACGATTTTAACTAAATTTAAGTTCATTTCAGTGCAATTAAAATTGTTAATTACTAAATGTAACGATTTCTTTAACATTGTAACTGCAATTTCTAAAATAAGTTGAGAAGAATTTTGTATAAAATTCGTTGTTTAACAAGCAACACCACTTATCTCAATTTTTTAAAATTTCAAACAAGGGGGAAAAAACTGAATTTTTCGCAATCAATAATGAAATTATTGTAATATAATTCTGATTTTTTTTTTCGCATCTGGTAGGAACATGCGGTCTTATATTCATGTCAGTTGTTAAAAAAATTCAGAAATATTCGTTAATAGTTGGGAAAAATTCAGTTTTTTTTTTCTCTTTGAAATTTCAAAAAATTGAGATAGGTGGTGTTGTTTGTTAAGCGACAAATTATTATTTAAAAGCAGAAAAAAAAATTAAGTACAAAGCTGATTTTTCCATTTGAGAACTTTAAAAAATAAATAATTTAAATCCTAGAGTTTTAATCCTGTTTAAAATAGATGATTTTCTCAAAGGCATAAATTATCTCTGATGCAGTTAACATTTGATGTATTTTTTACATTGCTCAGTAAACTATCTGCTGACTTTCAATGTATGTTATGAAAATTGCATTAAATGTTTCCTTCATTAAAATCTATTTAAATATAAATAATACTTTTTAAAAAGAGAACTTTCACAAACTTGTTTTCAAATTATGAAATTGTGCTCATTTCAAAAGCTGAGAAAATTGATACTACAGTCTTAAAATTATTTGAAGAAAAGCATTTTTTGAATTAGGAATTTAACGAAAAATATGTGCAGTTGTTTCTATTGTGGTTTCCTAGTAAAAAATTTATTAAGCGAATAAGCGAATTTAACCTATATGCAAGTTGTATGAAATGTAGGAATTCAGCATCCACAAGCAAATAAACGCACATGTAAAGAAACGTAACAATTTCGAAAATCAAATCATATGCTCGAGGGAAAGAAATAATAAATAAAAACAGATAATTTTTTTAAAACAGATTCCATAATAGGCTTTGGGGGTGAGCAAAATTTTAGTAATAAATGCTTCCTTTTTCGTTTATTTTTATTTAATTTCCCCTCTAGTAATATAAAATATAGAAATAAAAAATACAAACCTGCTGGAATAAAAATTGGATACTTAACTGCACTTCAATAATTACTTGCACTCGCTTGTTATTATTTGTATCTCTTCTTTAACGCAATTATTGCATCCCTTTTGTCTTGAAACCCAGATGATTATCGAAAGAGTTGATGCATACCAGTACTTAGTCTATAGAATAAACAAAAATATATCATTCTTTCTCAGAGTATTATTTACAAAGTAAATAATAAACAATCCTTTTCTGACGTGGTTAGCATTAGTTGTATTAAGAAAGATTTTATAAGAAATTAACAGAAAAATAATATAGAATTCAAACAAAATTGTTTTATCACACTTTTAAGTAAACAATTGTAATGTAACATCGCCAGACAATTCTCCAAGTTTAAAAAACAACAACAATACTTTCTTAATTGACATATAGATGGCGCTATGCAACTAATCTCATATCATACTTTCAACTTCAAATGGCGGCATACTGTGTTGTTGTGGAGCTCCGTGGTTGTGTGGTTGAGTTTAAGCGATAAAAAAAACCACATGTGAAACAACCTGCTAGACCTCCGAATTTCAAGGGTTGTAGTATGAAGTTTAGTAATTTTCCAACTTAGAGGTGAGTGAAATATTTCCACTGTAAAAATGTAAAATGTCTCTTATCTTTTGAAAATTTCCGTTGTTCTAAGCTTATAATATAAATATTTAATATCGAAATGCGCTATTTTTTCGGAAGCAAAACTTAAATTGTTTTGAACTTTGAGTTTTGCTGTTTACCAGTGTTTGAAAAAGTTTGTTTGGTTTTCGGAAACTGTCATGAAATGGTGTCTTTCGTATATTTAATTTTTTTCATAAAGTTGAGAATAGTTATTTACATAATTAATGGAGGTTTTGTTGATAGTTGAGTGTTATATGTAAATCACATTCTATTTCGGAGCAATTTTGTTGCGAGAATAACTTTGATGTTTAAAAAAATTTTGTATTCGAATGCACAATTGGTATTCTAAAAATGAGATTTGAATGTTGAGCTCGCTACTGACCTTAAATAAAATGATTCGACGTTTTAATAACTACATGAAAGTGTCAGTCATTGTACGTGTTTTGTCTGATTGATCTATTATGACGGCCGCTTTCGAAATATTTAAGCGTTAATTAATGCAGACTTTCAGCTGAAAAACATCTATACTTTGCAATGATATTTTTTGTTTCGCCTGCTAGCCGGCTTTTCGTCAGGAAAACCCTTTTTCTCTCTTAATTTTCGTCCTTCACTTAAATGTAGATAGAAAAATAATGAACATTAATTATGGATAAATAGAAAGAGCTTTAACTTATTAGGAAAATTTTATTAACGTTTTAAATCCAGATATTTTACTCACTTGCTTTTACTTATTTGTATTGAATAATTTTAAGGGGAGGGGGTTGCTGCCGAAGTTCTGTCGACCTCAGTTGGGTCTCAAATCCTGATATGAGAAACCTTTTTATAGATTTCCCATATACTTAAATCCGAAAGCACGTCGATTTATTTTGCTGTTTATGATATTAATTTTACGATATTATTAAAATTAGTTTACACCGTTTTATTTTGCTGTTTAGAAAATTAATTTCATGGACTTATTACTTCGCTGGTGAAGCGATCATACATCGATATGATACTTACACATCCGTTTAATTTTCTCCTCGACTATATGTGTCATCTACTTCACTATATATCTTGTAAATATCTTCGACGATATTTTCTAGAACCATATTCACAGATACGAAGTTTATCGTAAAAACGGTTACCAAAGCTCAACTTGCGTCATGCTCTGAATTTTCATTCCGAGTTTCAATTAGGAGAGAAAAATAATTAAACCCATTCACTGCCAGCAACATTTAGAGCACAGCCAGACTTTACGAATATACTACGAGATATATCGTAGCTGACAGTGAATGGGTTAATTCATGATCGCTCATTTCTGCCTGACCGGGTCCTTACTAAGCTACTTCGCCCAGAAGAAATAAAAGCGGATCATTTGCATTTCCCTCAAGCGTCCACTTCTCAGTCACTCAGATGTACTACTCTCTTGCAAATGTCACACAGGATATCTAGACTTTCCAATGTTTCTGGTAAAATAATCCCCAATCATTGCTTTTTTTTCAAATAGCGCTAAATTTTGTTACATTCAAGACTTGATCAATTTTAGACCTTACTGCTGTCGGTAACTGCCCATGACTGACCTGGGATTGAAAAATAGCCCCTCATTTCCTTTTATGCTTTCACTGAAAAAATTTATCCCTAAAAAATTGACAGTTTCTCTACACATCTATCCCCTGAAATCTCTTTTTTTAATGAAATGAACTCCATATGCGTATTTTAAGAGCAAAGTTTTGTAGAAAATACCTTTTTTCTCCCAACAGTAATTTTTTACCTGACCCCGTTTTGCCGTGTGTATAAGATAAAAGAAAAATATAGGTTGAAACCAAATGAAAGTTTAAGTGTCAAGTAGCTCTGAGATATCTGTATGTTGGTACGGTATTCAATCGGAAGAGTGGAGTGCCGCCTCGAATTCCGTCGCCTCCCCTTGTTTGACAATAGTTCAAAATAACGTGGCTTGTCCTTCTGCTACCGTTGACTACCAAGTAAGAAATAACTTGTAGTTATTTCTTACTTGGTTTTGTCTAGGACGCCGTCTGCAAGTTATATCGTAGAAACTTTACTAGCCATTTTCGTATATTTAAGGTTAAGAGTAATATACGATTGAATCAAATTGGTTTCTGGGACTGGAAATCCTCAATTTGCCTTGGCAGTGAACCTATTAACACGTTCCGTGCCAAGCCGTTTTTGCTCGACTTTTCATTCAGGCCATTTGATGTTTTGACTAATTAGATGATAGATTTTTGAAGATTGATGTATTATCACAAAATTTCATTATCATCAACCCATAAGTAATTAGCTTGTTTAGCGTAGTTATCACATAGTGCGCAATTACATTTTTTATGTTTCGATTAACGTGTACCATTAGTGTGTGCCGCGTCTATCATCGATGGCACATTTGGCCCGAATGGAAAGTTTAGCATATACCATCCATGGTACACGTGGCACGGAACGTGTTAAGGGTCTGTGTGGCTTGGTGGGAAAATCTTGGCTTCGAGACCGAAAGGTCGCCAATTCGAAGCCAGATTCCACCATAGATCCCGTCGTATGCGTGAACTTAGTGCACGTTAAATGCGTTGGGGCTTAACTTCCTCCCGCTGGTGTAGTGTGGAAGCTTGGAGAGAGGATACCGGTTCAGGCGCCATTCTCGCCATCTGACCACGGTTCAAAATTACGAGGTTAGTTCGTAGTCCTCGTGTAGTTTCCAAACTGGACGCCAATCTAAGGGGTCTATTCTGGTACTCTGATTAAGAGACGTCACTTTCCCAGCCGTTAACAACGGTGCGACATCTCCTAACCCAACTGGGGGTACCAGAATAGACCCCTAAATTAACTGTTTTTAATATGCTCGTGGATGTGAATGCTATAACATATAATTTTTCAAATCAGTTCAGTTTAAAAATAAATCACCTGTCTATTTTTGAAGCTCATTAAAAAAATTTCTGGCCGCGAACGTATTAATAATATATACAACTTTAAAAAATAAATAAAACAGGCGTTGATTTGTGTTAAAAGAGTATAAAAAGGCATTTAACAGGTATCCGTCACCTGTAATAATAATGCATATTCATTTCATGTAGGAATAATTTCTCTGTATTGCATATAAGCGATGAATGATGCGGTGTTACGTAATCGGTATGTTAGAGGTATTTACATTTTCGATATGTATGTAAATATGTCTTCTTGCATATTAACCCTTTATTTACCGAATCAACTTACCAGCAACTTTTCAATTTTATTTTGGCATCATTAGATATGTTTCAATGCAAAATAACCGCAGGAAAGATGGAGAACTTTTTAATTAAATAAAATAATTTGATTAATCATTAAAATGTTTAATTTTTGTCTTCATCTGCCATCTACTGCTAGCTGTCGGAAGTTTACTTTACATTACGACACACCCATGACTCCAGAAATAAAAATCTCCGATTTGTAGTTTGGATGAGTGTGCGTAGACACTTTATAGCTGTCGGAACTACATTCCTCTTGTTCATGCGAATACCCTCAGAAAGAAGGTCAAATTACGAAGATATATGCGTGATTAAAGTAGTTCTTTTAAGTACCTTTGGGAAATAAAGGGTCAGATTGCGAAATCAAATTGAAGTTCTCTTAATGACTCGAATTTTGAAGCTTCATTCTCATTAATTTTTGGAAAATTAAAATAAAGTTTGCTTAGGTTAATAAAGGGCAAGTCCCATTTGGAAAAATCAATCTGACGATCAAGGTTAGCTAGCCAGTAGTGCGTTTATGTTGAGATCATTTCCTATTTGGAAATCTATTGTGATGATATTGCATTGGATTTCACCACCATTCATTCTTGCTCTTTCCTTTTTAAATCTGGATGCAAGATCTCTTTGAAAACAATTCTAAATTATTTCGATTGATTATTGAAGAAATGCGTCACTTAATTCAATTTACGGGCAGCAAGTTGAATGTGAAATACTCTCGGTTCAAATCTGTTGAAAGTTTTTTGGCAAATCGCATTTTATTGCGAAATTTTAATGCATTATTAATTACATTATTTGTTGTTTCTAACATAAATATATAATCGAAGCACTAAACCTTTCTTTCGCTGGACTATTATTTAGTGTACAAATAATGGTTTTCTTATTAACACGTTTGCGGGCGTGGTTGCTATAGCATTCATTTCCATTGTGATGCAAAATGATACGATTGCCATAGCATTCAAATTTAAAAGTCTCATTATGAGGCATTCAGTTCTATATAGGCTTAAATTTTTGAAATATTTATGCATTTTAAAGCTATGGCTAACTGGTTCATTGAGTATTTTCATTTTGTCTTTTCTTCCTACTGCCCGCAAACGTGTTAAAGGATGACTGCCATACGAGTTGTGTGAGACGAAAATAAAAATGATTATATCGTCGATGTTATATCAAAATGTCCTATGTCACGCTTCACACACAACGAAACATACTAAATTGTGATGTAACAGCTGGCATCACTAGCGACATACATTTTGTGACAACGTACAATAATCGTATGCAACATACAACAACTTGAGAGCAGATATAGTAAATCTATGCAAGTGTTTTGCATCAATTAAATCAATCAATCATCAATAAAATGTTTTGGCAAATTCGTCACGACATTTTGATATAATAGTGATGATTTACAAGTATTCCACAGTGGTAAAAGAAATTTGAAAATGCTTCAAATAAATATGCTTCATTGCCTATAAAGATATCAAACTTATAACGTAAAATTTCATTTTGAAGGGAAAAAAACTTAACAGGCTAAAGCCAGCTCGGCATTTTGCGTATTTTCCCATCTGGCTGCTCTTATTTATTGACTGGTCATTTTGTTAGTATATTTCAAAAAAAGTTGTATACAACTTTTAATTAACGAACTTTGTTATTTTGCCTATGGAGGACAAGCTTATAATAAAAGTTGTCGTCAGCACCTTTTACTTTTTAATAGTTTTAACCATAATAATATGGGTAACATCGGTATAGAACTGTGAGTTTTCGGTAGTATATATACCAACGTCAACATGTTAAACTACTTCGGAATATATCCTGCGCTTCTGTCAGTTACAGCAGTTTTTTCTTAGCTGGTGGATTAACTATGGTTTAACTGAGTTTTTATCCTAAGACATTTGCTTATAACCCACACACTGCCAGCAACATTTAGAGCACAGCCAGACTACGAATATACTACGAGATATCTCATAGTTGGCAGTGACTGGGTTAAACCTTTGTGACAAAATCATAATCCAGTTATGATCATTGACACCTTGATCATAACTCGTGGGACGAACGAATCTTTATGAATATCATTTTGCATCTCTTCACTGTTATTGATTGCAGTAGCATATTAAAGTGTGGCAAAATGGGCAATGGCTTAAAAAATGCAGCGAAAGTGGAAATATTTTTGTTTTAAAGTCAGAGTTTAATAATTTAATTCAGGACTAACAAAGTTTGCTTAATTATTTCTGTAAATATTTTCATCTTATCCTAGATCTATTCAGGCATTTTACAAATTATGATTTAGTGAAAATCCTTCAATTTCGGCAAATAAAAGCTGCATGGGTTTTGAAGGGTTTTAAAATTAGGAATTGTAAAATAAAGAATAATATTTCAATTAGTAGTTAAAAGAAATATCATAAGAGCTTTTTTTTTTACTTTTGCGGAATTCATTCCTTTGGGGAAAGAAAGTTATTTAAACAACATTGTAATTATTTTGATGATTAATTGACATATTTGATTTAGTACATTAACCCGGCAGGACGCGCGCTACGAAGAGTAACGCAAGGGGGTGTGCGACACCCCAATTTGTTATTTCGCTATTTAAGCAAAACTAGTAACATTATTATGCCATATCTTCTCGAAATAATTCATTCAAAAAGTTCTAGTTATACAAGTACAAATTTTTAGACGAAAAATTTAGTAAATAATACATTATATTATTCAGCGCATTGCGAACACAAAAGAAAAGTATATTTCTTGCATGTTTTTAACATTTTTTTTTTTTTTTACAGTAAAGAATCGTCAATATAATAACATTCAATTTGGATAGAAAAATGCTGCTTCTAATTTTCTTAGGTACACAGGAAATCATATTTTTTAGAAATCCAAATAAAGAATTCTGCGTGGCTTTATCCTTAGATCCAATAAATTAAGGGCGTAATGTACTTTTATTTTTCAGGAATAGTTTCTAAAATTTTAAGCTTTTCCTCCAATAGTTTTTGTGAAAGCGGATAAGATATGTACCAGCTGACTACAGTTACGTTACGTCCAGAATAATATAACTTTTGCATCAATCTCTGGACATTTTCATTTACATTATTATCCAGTTTAAAAGTCTTGTACTCGCAAAAGTCTCCATTTTAGAAATATAGAATGTTCTTAAATCCACTTGTATCCTTGCTAAAATTTAAATAGCAAGACACTATTTTCCTCTCCCTAATCCGATCGTTAAGTGAACAAAGAAATCTGACGCGAGGACACGCAAGGGAGTGTTTCACACCCCCTTGTAAATAAATATAAGAAAAAAAGAATTTTTCTTGAAACGCGTTCCGTCTGTTGAATGTGAGCTTAAAGTCAGATAGCATTGATTTGATTCATTTCAACTAAATTCAAGTCAGTAATCTTCACGTTTTGCGTGGCGTGGGATGTCGGACACCCCTTGCGCGTCCTCGCGGGTTAAAAATTAAATTGTCCGAACAGGGCTTTATTAAATGTCTGTGCTTATCACGATAATAGGATTAATTCAGGTATAATAAAGGTAAAACAGACAAGATAAGAAATGATTATCTTATCATCAGAACTTAATCTCAGCTGCGTATTGAAAATTCAACGTCATGACAATCACACAAAACTTTCTATGTTCCTGCTTACAGCTTTTGATGTATAAGATACGTAGATTAGGGTTCAAAGATCAAACTTATCAAGTGCATATGTGAAGTATAGAGGATTGAGTTTTATTTTTTGTTCCATTGTTTGACTTTCTTTTTTCAGTGATTGAAATTATATTTTTATTTAAAATATTTCATTTCAAATACATTTAAAAACAAATTTTGCTGCACAATTTCTATCTGTGTGTTCGGTCCTATTTCAAATTTAAAGAATTTGATACCGTACCGCATTTTATAAGCAAATTTTATCCGAGTATTTGTGTTAGTCATAATTTTCCCTAGTTTTATTGAACGTTTGTACGCAATTTATTTTTAAATGATTGTATTTTGCATGTCCCTAAGCGGGGTGGAGCCAGGGCTCCCTGTCGTGGATGCTGTGCCCCCCCCCCGTCGGGGAAAGTTTTTGATCACCCTTTCACGCAACGGGCTGTTCAACTAGTAGTAAATGAAGATCTGGCGAAAATTTGAGACTTATCATTACGCTCTTCCACTTGTACAGCAGGTCGTGCCCCCCCCCCCCCGGGGGGGGGGCGGTAGCGCCATTACGGGGGGGAGGGGGGGGTTAAACAACTTTTTCCAAGCCCTCGCAAAAGGCTTGATCAGGCGTTTCTGTCCCTGCCATTAATGAAAATAATTTCAATGTTTTTCTGTGTCATCTTTTCTTGGATTCTTAAATCGAAAATACTTTTTCTTATCGGAAAGTGGACTCGGTAATTCATATAATCTGCGGTCTTCAACTGTCAATCCCAACTTCAAACGAGTCTTGCTTAAAACGATAAGATTTTCTGAGCTTCAATGCGGAACCCTTTAGATCCAGAATGCACAATGTTGGACGCTGGTTAAGAAAAGCGGGAGGGGATTTTGAACAAAACCCAAAATCATTATAATAAATTAACAAAATCAGAAATAATGATATAGTTAATTATAAATTTTTCATAAAAAAGAAGCGTTAAAGAAGCATAAATATTTTCCCGGAAAGCTGATTCTTCTACATTGGTTTATATTACAAGACCCTATTCTATGTATAGTAAAAGTTGGAAAGGAGAATCTTCAGAAACTAATTTTGAAAAAAAAAATTAAATCTAATTAATCTGTTTTATTAAATATGAACTGTTTATTAATAAGTAGAAAATAGGACAATCCATGACATTTAATTCAAAATAAAGTTTTCAATCCGGTGCTTTATGTGTAGGTGAGACGAATATTAAAACTCTTCCGGCTAATCCGGGATGTTTGGTTACTTTATATGTATAGTAAAAGTTGGAAAAATAATTAACTTTACTTTTATTTAAAATGAACTATTTTAACTAGCGTTTTTTAAAAATTAAATTTGTTTGTTTTTAAATATGGCCAAAATACTTAGATGTAAAATCCAGGACATTTAAATCGAATCTGAGGCCCCTAACCCTGAATTTCCTTAGGGTTCCTCTGATGCATCACACAAATGTACGATAACGAATTGTCACTACTACTGTCGATACTACGAATTCAGCAATTATATTTATATATCTTAACTATCCGTACATAAATATTGTCGAAAGAAGTTAAGGATTTGTTGCATGAAAGAAAATGAAATTTTCTCTTTCCCAGCAAAATTTTCTTGTGTTTTAATATTGAAAAGATAACTATTATTTTCTACGTAAGAGTTAATACAGTGGTGGCTGGTCCATTAGAGCTGCAATCCCCCTTAAAATTATTTTAAAAGCTTGTATTTTCTTTTTCTATTCTAATTGGCTTACTTTTCCACTTTGATAATTCAATGATCAACGAAAATGGCAAAAAGTAACAAAAAACGTTAAAAGATGATAGAAAATTAATCAAAAATTAAGAGAGACAGACCAGAGCTGCATAGAGTTTTGCCCCTTCTAAGGATAAAAATTCGCCCACTGAACAACGCGGCGCTCTCAGTCGGGAGAAAAAGCAACCCTTTTTCATGAGCTGCATTTTTCCTAGCTCTCATTGGGTGCAACTTCCTCCTTTTGGCTTTTTTTTCGCTTTTTCTCAGCAGTTCAGTCATTAAGTAATTTTTTAAATAAATTTTTTTAATTCAATTTTTGCTTCCTTATACTTGTTGGGGTGCTGATTACGAATCTGAGGTTTGTCACCAAAAATTTGTGTTGGAATTTTAGTTATAGCCAAAAAACATGAGAAAATTTTTTCCGAGATTTTTGCTTTTAACTCGAGCGCTATCAGTTTTTAGAATAATCATCATTATATACCAAAATAATCAGCATAATATTCCCTACAACTTTTGCAGCACTGTTTGTTTTTGAACTGACAAGCCGTCGCTGAGTTAATGAGTCGCAAAAGCTCAAAAAGTTAATTTAATGCAAAATAATGAAATATGATGGAGTATGAATGATAAAAATAATATAAATAATTGAAAAAATGATTCCTTTCTTGATCCCTGGCCTCCTTGCCTTTAATCCGGCCCTGCTGTCGAGGACATATTTTGGATATGAACTTAGCATCCTGAAAATTTCCTTTGAACGAAACACGAGCAGAAAAAGTTTAAAGACATCCTCCGAAATAATCCATCAGCTTAAACGGAAAAAATTTTGAAAAAAAAATCGTAAGACGTCGCCTCGATTTCAAAATAGTCTTCGATGCCTCGTATAAAACTAAAACTCGCAAGACGCTGAAATCGTCAGTTTTGGACATCCTGTTTTCTGCATCGTTATTGAAATGCTTCATCCTCATTCTTAAGTTTCAACGAAAGCTTTACGCGGAAGTTTTGCGACTCAAATTAATCAGAACGCACTTAATCTGTCAGCTAGTATTTAAGTGCAAAGGGAAAATATTTGCTGGGATTGTATGACAGTCTAGAAAGAAATAGGAAATGAAGCGGGATGAGTGTTTCCGAAAATAGACACGTGTTGACTTCGCTCTAGAAACATTTTCTTAATGTAGTCAACTCCGATATCACATTTTTAATTTATCGTCCCATAATCTGGATGTTGATCGAAAATTGTTTGTACACAAAACTTTCAGATTCTATTAGCAATCAGTATTTGGCACATGTTCTTAGAGGCTAAGTATATTAATTAGTATAAAAATTATCAGTAATATTAAGTATTAAATAACTATCATGAACATTATTTAATGAAACTACAGATTAAAGCATAACCCAATTAGAAAAATTCTGACTTTTTTTTTACTTTCTTGTTAACGAAGTATGTAAAGAGAATGCATTGTAATCGTCAAAAAATTCGAATTTGAGATTTTGATGAATCTCCCCGTTTTAGACCTCCCCGAGTCCGAAAAACACAATTTTGAAATTATGTTTGTCTGTCTGAACACGTTAACTCGAAAACTATTGATGGTAGCGAGATGAAATTTGGTATGTGATCTTTACACATATTTGTAGGTTTCTATCAAATTTTGGACAAAATCCGCCACGGGAAGTCTGTCCTTGTTCATGTGAACACGGTAACTCAAAAATTTAAATGGCTAGATAGATAAAATTTGATACAGTTTTATCATCAGGAATGTAGGTTCGTATCACATTTTGGACTAAATCCGTTAAAGGGTTGACTGACTGTCTGTCGGTCTGTAGAATCGCGTACTTGTGAGCATGATAACTCCTAAACCCTATGACTTAGATAAATAAAAATTGGTATGAGATCTGCTAACATTAATTGTAGATCCGTGTTCAATTTTCGTTTCAATCGGTTGAAAAAAGACTTTCAAATTGCATATTCGGTTTCTTCACCATTCTCCGACGCACAAAAAAGGCGCGACCGATTCCCGCGTTTTCCCCCACCTGTGTTTGGGAATGGCGCACGTTACTGGCGCTTGGTGTATTTTTTTCCCCCCCAGCCGTGTTAGGGCGGATACGAGAAAGTTTTGAGGAGACCATTCCCGCTGGTTTGTAATAAACAGTTGTGTTTGCTGAGTGTTTTATTTTGACTTAAGTACTTCGCTTCAATTTCAGGTTTTCAAGAAGAGCAGTTTAACCCCTAAATTAATTTTCCAATTTTTGGATACTATCAAAGTTTTCAGATAAAATATGATTATCATATCTCTTGATCTTAGAATGCTAATGCAAAGTCAGTTTCAAAATAAAACATAAGAATAATAACGAGTGGCTGAGTTCTTTCCTCTATTTCCTTGTGTAGTTTTACAATACGCTGGGTTTTAGGTATAGCTTCTTTGAATAATGGGAATCGAGTATGCATTTTAGAACAATAGCTCTTCCCGGACATTGATTTGGTCCCAGATTTTATACATGCAGTTTTTCTGTAAAGACCACATACCTAATTTCATCAGTATAGCTCGTTGCGTTGTTCAGCTGTCTCCTCCAATTTGTAGATTTCGTGGAGAAACATTGATTGTTCAACTCATTTCTTTAGTACTGTGCGATGATAGTTGTACACATTGCCAAGGGCGAAATCGTCCGCCCCTTGGCAACCCCTCTTAGTTCAAATCAACAGCCCCCTCCCCCGTGAAAGCCATGTTTCTCTCTGTGTTGCGAGTGTACCTTTGTGTGTGAGAGAGAGAGATTCAAGCTCTTGCCTACTCAATTAAATGCATTAGTTATTATATAGTCTGGTTTTCTCAATTAGTGAGCTATCCAAAACATTTTAAGAGATCGGTTGATGTACTTTCACTCAGTTTAACTTGCCATTTTTATTTGGAGAAAACCCACATTTCAACCTCTTCATGTACTTTGAATAGGACATTGACTTTTTCCATAATACTTAATTGTTATTTACTCGGATCTTTTTCAAAGGGACCGGATGGTTCCAGGTTCGAAACCCGATTCCACTGAAGATCCACCATGTATGTGGGCCCGCCCAGACGTAGTGGATTAAACGGTGGAGAAGGGGTACCAGTTCAGGTATTGTCTTCATCGTCTGACCGTGGTTCAAAATTACGAGGTTCTGTCCCAAAATAGCCCTCGTGTTACTTCAAAACGGGACGTCAATATAACTAAATGGTCTTTTTCGAATTCGTGTCTTAGTTATATTGATGTCGGTTTATTCTTCTTACTGCTTTTATTTAGGTTTTAACTGTCAGTAAATTCAGCGATTTAGTTCTATCATACATTCTTAGTTTTCGGCGCAGCTTATCTAATTCTAGAACGTTGCGGCAGAAAAATCAAATCAAAATCCTTTTCAAGTTATTGTATTCATTTACACACAGATAGACATAATTCCAAAAATGTTTTTCGAACTCGGGTAGGTCAAAAACATGGAGATTCATCAAGATCTCGTGGTCGAATTTTTAGAGTATTTCGATACTTTCTGCTTGTATGTAGCGTATAATTCAGTTATTTTATAGAATATCTAGGTATTCAACTAGGTAATTCACGAGATACCCAGTTATTCTATGAAATAACGGATTCCACTCTATAATGTAACATACATCGTATACGAGAAAGTAAAAATGGATGAAAATATTTTTGGTGTAGAATTTCGCACATTATATCGTGGCTCATATAACGTGCATATCGGAAAAATAATAATCTTAAACAAAACTTTGAAGATTACACTTCAGGGATAAGCCTAGGTTGCTAATATACGGATTCGAGATTCTCTTTCACTAAGTATCTAAATAGATGTCTGATAAGATTGAAAAAAACTGCAAGAGCTAATCGCATATTTTTTGCGATTTCTCGTTTTACTAAGCCTATAAAGAATCGATAATGATGAGAACTTTGATGCGTTCAGTTTCATCCAAGATTGAAAGAAAGATAATGTGTATTTTATCTTGTATACATCCTTGTAGAAATCGATCTTACTTAAGAAAAAAAAAATGTAAAATCAAAAGCGGCATTTCCTTTGCCGATCTTCTTGATAAATTTGAATGCATTGGAATACTAAATAATTCTTCTCTCTAAGCATTCAAAATTTCTCTTTTTTGATATTACAAATTTATGCAATGCATAATTTGAATTTTATCACATACATAATTTAAACTTAATTAACGCTTAATTTTGAAATGTGTTTTTTAAATACCGGCTTGAAATGCTGAATTACTCTTAAAATGATTAAAATCTTTTATAAGATGTTTGGAGGTGAAAAAAAAATGTTAACGTAATGCGCTTTAGTTTTTATCGTTTAAAATTTAATAAAATTGTTTAAATTTTTTATCTATATACAAAAATACATTTCCAGTCCATTTTTTTATTTAATATGGAAATGTTATTATAAATACGTCTTATAATATAAATTGTCCGTATAAATTTTACTTCTATAAGTCGTTGCCTAAATGCACAAAAACATCTAAACAAATGTAAACTGTTTATAAGGCTACGGCCACACGAGCGGTTCTTCGCCGTTTTCTCGCGGCTGCCATTTCTCTCAGCGGCCGTATCCAAACCACGGCCGGCTACAAGTGCGTTTTTTCTGACGCGAGCTGTCATTTGTTTCTGCTTTCTAGTGAACAGAGCGGCGAATTCACATGTTTGTGTGAAACTTTTGATACATTAGAAATGAATAAATAAAAGATTCATTCCATTTTTCTCGTACTTAAAAACGAAACGAAAGTGTTTATAATTTCATTCGAGTTTTGGTTTTTTTCCCCCTGACTTTCTTCCTCTTCCACTAAAAAAAATTCAAATATAGATTATAGGTTCTTAAATATTTCTTTAAAGTAAGAAGGTAATCGTAAGAATTCCTGCTTTAATTTGAACCATATCAATTCCTTTTACCACCAACGCAAATTTTTTCGAATTAAGACACAATTAGTAGCAAATGTGCCGTGTAGCTGCAAAAGTGGCCATCTCCAAATAAGGAACATTTTGAGAAAAGTGGATTTTCTGTCGCATCTAGTCGACATGCATGCATTCGAAGAGTTTCGGCTATGTATTCTAGTTATCAATTCATGATGGTGAGATGTTAATTTTATATATATAATATTTCAAATATATAATATTAATATATAATATAATATAATAATATAATATAAAATAATATATAATATAATTATAAATATATAATAATATATAATAATAATAATATAATTATAAATATATAATAATATATAATATATATAATATTAATATATAATATATAATATTTCAAAAAACGTATTTTTGAAAAGTGGTGATGGTTACTTTTGCAGCTACACAACACAAATAGCTTATTTTACTTATACTAACGTCTAGTTTTGAAGAATCACGAGTACTATTTTGTGATGTACTTCGTAATTTTGAACCGCGATCAGATGAAAAGGACAAAACAATCAATTTTTAAGAGAGTAATTATTAAAATTAGGTTGTAATTGGAAAAAGGTTAATAAGTACAATTATTTTAAACAATTTTATTTAAAAAAAAAAGAGAAAAATGTAAACATTTAACAAAAAAGCAATATAAAAGGGACCAAAGAATGAGCTGAAAATAAAATATATGAAATTGCCAATATTTCAACTGAAATATTCACATCTGTGATATAAAACTGGAAAAAAAAAATATGGAATTTCAAGAATCATAAGCTCACTATCCAAGTAGTATTCCTTTATATATTTATTTTAAATATCCAAAAATGTAGAACAGAACACAACAGGGCCAGATTAAGTCCTGTCCTTATTCAAATCAATTTACACGCCCTCCGTCCTCCATAACTACCAAGGTCAGATTTTTTATTGATTTTAATTTAATATCTATATAAGCAGTTTTTATATAAATGTTATGAAAATTTTATTTGAAATTTAATTGGTCAGCTTCAAGAAATTTAGTTTCATTATCTCGCGTTTTAAAAAATTAAAATTTTTTTTTTTTAACAAAACGGTAAAAAAAGCAACAAAATTTGTTTTAGTACATTCCAAATACTCATATACAAAGTTTGACAGGGGGTGTCGACTCATGAGTCAATCCCTCAACTGTAAGAAAAAAGATTGACCGCACATACCTGCAAGAGAAATTTAAAACAGGAAAAAATTGCTAAGAATAGTGTTCTGCAATTCTTAACTTTAATTTAACTACGTTAGAGTACATAGCCCTTGTAAACCAAATAAAGGTACAAAATTAAATAAGCCTAAAAATGCGGGAAACAATTTCGAGGCCTGAATCCCCCGAAAGTTGCGGGGCCCCTAGACAGTTGCCTACTTGATAATCCGGACCTGGAACACACGAAAATATCAACGGAAACCACCGTAAGCAGCAAAGCGATATTTCCCGCGCCTTCAAAATAGACCCGAGCGCATCGTTTTGCGACAGCCGCGAGAATGCACCCAGAGAAAGGGAGAAAACGGCGCGAAAGTGACGCGTGTGGCCAGCCCTGCGCTTCAGCATTCAATCTATAATTGAGGCCGCTGTGGCCTAGTGGTAAGGTCTCGGCTTTGGGGCCGGAGGGTTCCAGGTTCGAAACCCGATTCCACTGAAGATCCGCCGTGTATGGGGCCTGTTGCACGTTAAATCATACGTAGTGGTCAAACGTCCTCCCGTTGGTGTGGCGTGGAAGTTAGGAGAGGGGGGTGCCAGCTCAGGTGTCGTCCTCGTCATCTGACCGAGGTTCAAAATTACGAGGTCCGTCCCAAAATAGCCCTCGTGTTGCTTCAAAACGGGACGTTAATATAACTAAACTAATCAATCTATAATTCTTGTGCGGTTGACCTTCAAGCAGCGACTGCAAGAAAATGCTCGCGTGGCCGTAGACTAATATCAAAAACTCGCTGACAAAAATGGTAGTAAAAGTTTTGGTTATATCCATTTATGGAGTTCCGTTATCGATCAAAACTTAAAACTGCATATCGAAAAGCATAAAGAGCTAGCGATTAAGAACATGAAAACTCAATACCTTATATTGCATTGAATTAACCTTCATGCTATACAATTTCATATTCTATCTCTCTTCTATGAATTTTATTTCGAATTATTCTTTATGCGATACTATTTCATATAATTATTTCTCTCTTCTATAAATGCTAGCTCGATAGTTTTATAATTGCAAGAATTATTACAAATTACGTTTGGATCAATTATCTTTGTGATGCGTTTTGATTAGACAATATTTTCTATCTTTTGTGTAAAAATAAGGGATTTATTTATTATATTCTGCGTCTTTCTAGATCAGGATTTCTTAACTCGCAACTCCTATCTCGCTTGAACAGTTTTGCCTCGATCCCAAAATAAGATGATACACTATAATGATCAAAAGCATCCGGACACATTTCGGATTTTCACATTTTTTAGAACTTCTCAGGGAAAGCTAGACCTGCCCTTGAACTTCGACCATGTAAAGAAAAGACTCTAAATCACATTTAACAGTGAAGAAGAAGAGGGAATTTAGGGGACCGACCACCACCTGCCCTTGAACTTCGACCAATAAATAATAGATTCTAACTCGCATTTAACAGTGAAGATGAAGAGGGCATTTAGGGGACCAACCAGAAATTGTTGAAGAAAAATATCTGGGCTCACCCTGTTCAACAGAAAGCTGATAATGATTTTGCTTAATACACACATTGCTTACATGCATTTTCGTAATTATAGCAAGTATATTCTGGAAGATATAAAGGTTTTCTTAAATTCCAAATCTCCCCGCATGCTTTTTGCTTAGAACGTGCAGTTTCCCACCAAATAATACGAAACTTGCAGAATATTCAACATGTGTTTGAGAAGTATTCCATTACAGTTTGAAGTTAATATTATGAATATTAGAGGAAATATGAGTGTTTGTAGTAAATAATTTTTTACTGCACATGTGTGAGATATAGCGTAATTTCTCTTTCACAATTTCAAAGCTAGATAATATAGGGCTACTTATATAAAATTTCCAGTCGAATCCCATCAAGAAAGATACCGGCATTGCAGTGAGCAGAATTTCTGCTTCCCTCTAAGAGAAACAAAATGAGTGCTTTTCCAAATATCGATATTTTTAAACTTGAATTTTCAAATAATTTTATAGAATTTAAGAAAGATTGAATATACTGAATAACCAGACATACATTTATAAATAAAATTCATAATTTAAATTGCAGTTTGACGATTTGGGACTTTTTAGGAAAATCTTTATATCTTCCAGAATATACTTGCTATTTTTACGAAAATGCGTCCAAGCAATGTGCAAAGCCATTGATGAAATTTATAAATCATTATTATCTTTCTGTGGAACGGGATGAGGCCAGTTTTTTTTTCTTCATCAATTCGGACCCCTAAATGCTCTCGTGATCGAATGATCACTGTAAAATTTGAGTTAGTCTATTCTTTACATAGTCGAAGTTCAAGGGCTGGTCTAGTCTTTCCAGAGAAATTCTAAAAAATGTGAAAATTCGAAGGTGTTCTAATACTTTTGATCATATAATATATCATCTTATTTATTTTCCTAGTGATAACTGTGAAGAAATTAAATTAGAAATTATTATTTAAAAAATTCTGAAGAAATCTTTTAAGTCAGGATTTTCTGAACTATTTTTGCTTACAAATGTTGAAGTCCGTGAGAATTTCTTCAGCCTCATTTGGAATCGCCATTTTAAAAAGCCTTGTTCATGATGAATCTGAAATTCTTTTTTATGAATTAGGAAGTTATCATATGCAGGCTCTTATTCTTTGACTGCGATGTTAAAGCAAACACCAAATTCTACGAAATATTGACATAAAATTGAAGAGTTTGGGAAATTTATGAAAATACTCTAAAATCTATGTATTTCATAGTTTTGTATCTCATCCTAAGAAAGAATATACTTATTTAAATATAACTCCTAGTTTGTTTTTAAGGATTTGGTTGCTTGTGTGTATTTAACTTTTAAATCCTTGTTTTTTTAAATGGTTTTTTGATTTTAATGTTTTAAATTTTTTAAAATCTTTAATGTGTTTTTATGATATTAATATGACAGTATACAACTTTTAGAATTCTAGTGTCTTTTAATTTTTTGGTAATTGTGTTTATTCGTTTTAAATTATTTTATGCGTTTGCAAATTTTTTTATTGTTTTTATGTTTTGAGCTTTTATATTCTCTGTATACAACTTTCTATTTTCTAATACGTTTTTTAATATCTTTATGATTTACTCATTACGGCTTTTGTTCTTTGTTATTTATTGCACTCTGTAAGTGGAGTTTTCTATGTAGTGAGCTTTTCTTTAAATAAAAATATAAATATTAGAAATGCTTTTTGCTGTTTCATTTCTGAATATGCAACTTTCTCTTCCCAAATTTCGCTATAAATACTTACGGCCAACAAATTTTGCGTATTCCAAATATCGGAAATGTTCTGTTACATCGTACGTCATGGTGCAAGGCCACTGATAACCAAAATCGCTGATTTTTACGAGTATTTAACGTTTGTTCTGTCAAATTTCACGATATATTTGAGATAAGAGCTTTCCGAATTCGGCGAAGACACATGCACGCGATAAACGGTTCAAACATAAACGCTGCATTTTGCCGACAATGATTAGTTTTTAAATACCGTATAAACTGAAATGTATAGATGTGGAAGTCGTTTGTCGCGCACGCGTATTTCGAGACAGACGCTTGCCTCTCGTGTTTTATTGAAAAAATGACTTCTTCTGGTATGCCTGATCTAACTTTCAAGTCAAGTAAGTGAAAAACGCCAATAGAAAAATCGATATGTATATGATGCAACATTTTTGGTTAGAGAATGAGGCAGTCATTAAAAATTCTAAAAGAAACCTAAATTTGTCATGCCTTTTCTGTAATTTTTGCAGCATGTATAGGTAAGTCGTAACACTGATTGTGAGTAATCATGAGGACAGTTTGATTGCTGTTTACTACATGGCCTTTAACTACTCGCCAAGAAATTAAGTTGGTTTATTTAGCGAATCGGAGGAATTTTTTCAATGGTACTTTTGTTTTCAAGTGGGTAGTGGTTAGAATTCATTTTAGTTAACTGGAAAATATTGGTTAATATCTAATGAAACCGAACTACGTACTCTTCAATACTTCTGAATTTAAATGACCCACTTTAATTGAATTGATATGAAATTTCGTATCTTGCCGAATTTTCTCTTTTTAGATTTCTGCCACTCGAGAAGCATACGATAATAGAAACGTTATCTTCTGAAGCCGTTTTAAAAGTTCTGATGTGTTATCTAACTCTTGCACTTTAGAGAAATTGTATCGCAAGATTTTGCCCCCTTTATTATTCTATTGCAATTTTTACAGTAATCTTTACAACTGATACCTCATAAGTGTTTTAATTTAGGCACCCAGTAAAACCCCTCGTAACAGGCGTTCAACTAATCAACTACTTTTGAAGATAAATTTTAAATAAGAAACCCAAATTTTGGATATTATAATAGTCACGAAGATGCAAAGAATTGATGAATAGGATTTTGTTAACACATTCGCTGCGGTATACAAATTGATGATGCAAGCTCCAGAAAAGACAAATTGTAACTGTGCTCATTCTTGGTAGTTTTTATGACCTAAAAAGAAAAAAGTGAATGTATTCTGCTGACATCTATTAACTTGTCTAACTTCTCTAGAATTTGACTCGCATACCTATTTAGATAACAGCGAACGTTCCTTAAAGACGAGATATCTCGTCCGTAGCAATGAATGTGTTAAAGTTTATTTATTATTAGCCCGATACAACTCGTAACACAAGAGAACAGAGAGAGCTTGCGCACAACTTATGGGACTCGGTATTTCTACACTTAGAACCAGAATCATCCAGCTGGAATTTTTAAAAAATCTATAATTGCCTAGAACATAAATAACATTTTGAATTAAAATACAAGTTCTTGGATTAAAATACCGTGGCCGGAATTCGAAAAAACAGATTTACAGTCCAGTGCTCTACCAACTGAGTCACGGTGACCGCTGGCTAGGCTTCTTTGTGCCACAATATATACAATGAATTCTCATTCTGACATTTTTAGCTTCTAGGAAAAAAAATGAGTGATTTTAATCATTATTCTGAAAAAAAGTTGCGAATGAATGTAAAATTATTTTTCCGTATAGAGTTAACATAGGACATACGACCTTTTTATACTTTGAGTGACAATATATTGAACAGTGGAAGTTTGCATAAATAACACAAATACAGCCATTTATCTCGTACTATTACATATTTGGAACTTTTAAAATTGTTTTCGGTTACTAAATATGACTAATTTCTTATCTCGTATTCATCCTGCCTCTTTCTCATATTTATCTTAATTATCTCTCTATCATATGTATCTTAAATTCGAACCTAGAGCCTTTCTAGCATTATGAGTTTAATTCGGTCATAATTGTTTTCCAGTCCAGTTTCCGAAAGGTATCCTTCAGAATAATTTTAACAGAAACAGCTTTGAAAAACACTTAACAAATATAACAAAGCAGTTTGTTAAAGCATTGTTATTAGTGTTCTAAAAAGTAGAAATTTGCTTTAATTACTGCCTACTTTTTTGTCTCTAATATATTATAAATATTTTGAAGTCTTCAAATCAACTTTTTCTCATGCATTACCAGCTGACGCCACGCGTATGAAATCGTAATTTTTAGTTAATCTATTAACTGATAATTTAATTTCTGAAAACATTTAAATAAAACATTATCATCGAGAATACACAATTGTGCAAAATTTCAAAACTGGCACATCCAGAAACTGAGTGGAAAACCGATTACAAAATTCTGTCTTTACAAATATGAAATAAGTCAAGTTTGTGAAGCAAGCGAAAATTGTTTAGATTAGTATAGTTTTATTAACATCCCGTTTTGAAGCAACACGAGGTTTATTACCAGACGGACCTCGTAATTTTGAACCTCGGTCAGATGACTTGGACGACACCTGAGCTGCCCCCCCTCTCCAAACTTCTGCACCACACCATCCCTGTGTGATGTGTTCTTTGTTTGTGGTGTGTGATGTGGTTTGTTTTGTGTTTTTTAAATGGCGTAATTTAATTATTTTTTGTGTAATTGTTTTGCATCTTGTTGGTGGATTATTGAAACGAGTCAATTTTTTTATTCCGTGTAATATTGGTTTCCCCAGTTAATCTTTGTACAATATTTATATAGTGGAATTATCTTTTATCTTGTGTTATGGCGTATTTGCTCCGTTTTGTTTGGTGATGACTGTGTGAACTGATGTGGTTAAATGTATTTTAAAAATATTTTTCTACGTAATTAATTTCCAACAATGTGACGGTAAAGTTTGTACAAATTTTTGTAAGATTTTAATAAATGCGTTAGTGGCCGGCGTCCTCCGCGCTCCGGTAATTGGTTCTCTTCTCCGGCTCTTTTCGCCTTAAACCCAATAGGGTAGGCTGAGTCGGGGTGGGTTGTGTATGCACTACACCAGTGGGAGGACGTTTGACCCCCTACAGCCAAAATTGCTCATTTCCTTCATTCTCAACTAAGGATCCTTAATTTCTAGTGAAGAATTCGAATGATAGTTTTAAAGCTGACATTTTGAAATGATTTCATTATGCTCGAAGTGTAATTTAAATGGTTTTGAGAAATCTTCTTGGAAAAGGAGCCTGTTTCGTAACTTTGATTGTCGAAATACGCGAGATATACTAGTTGCCGATTTCTCAGTAAAAATTTCAATTTTTATATTGCTTGTAACAAAGGTTAATGGGTGAATTTGGTTTTTTTTTCCAACTCTGCGAGACAGAAAGTTGAAATTAAACATATTGTCTATTTAATATTGCTTTTTCGGAAATATTTTTGCCAATTTTGGAAGTTTTCACGCTTTTCTTTCAAACTTGACTTGATTTACTTTTAATCATTTGAATTCGAGACGTTTTAAATTTTCTAAATTTTTAATTTTGACAGAATTGGATAACTAGGACTCGATTGGAGAGATTCATTCAAATGTATTTACGTTGAATGATGAAAGTGCGTATATGCAATCTAATTAGATTTTGCGTTAGATTACGCATCAGCTTGTAGTACGTAACGATAAAGGGATACGTCTCAACGCTTTCAGCACTATCATAAATATTTGATAATTTACAATGATGTTTCAAATTTGATAAGTATGCCGTGAATTTTCCTGTCGCCGAGTTCGCTCTGAAGTAAACACAAGGCTTTCCATCTCGAATAGTTTTTGTGATACATCGTTTACAGATAGATTTTAAAACGGGAATATTTCTTATTACTATGCAATTGGCTACTGAATAATTTCTGAAAAATAAATTTATTTCATAAACCTAAGGGATATAGCGTATTTATTTAAACATTGTGAATTGCGTTTATTTTATTTCACATCTTTTGTTTACTTTTTCCCATTAATTCTACTTCGCAATTGTTAATTTATATATTTTGTGTTATGATTTAGGCGAGAAGGGGTATTATTTTTTGTAAAAGATTATTCCAAATCACTCCTCAGAGTTTTGGAACTACATTCTATTTCGGGAAATAGGAGCAGAGGATAAATGCCAATTCACAAAATACCATTTGAAAGTAACGGATTATAACAGTATATTCAAAAAAATAAATTTCTCAAGAAACAAACTTTCTTGGGTTTCTCTTTTTTTTCTGTGATGAATACTGCTAGCTTTCAATAAGGACTTTGGCTAATAGCAGGTCCGGATTACCAAATAGGCAGTGTAGGCAACTGCTTATGGGCCCCGTCACTTTGGGAGGGGCGAGATTATTATTTATTTTAAATTATTTTCAGAGTTTTCATTAGATTTACAAAAGCTGTGTACTCTAACTGACTGAAATTAAAATCGAGTATCGTTTAAGTCTCAGAACATTAATCCTGGAATAATTTTCATGTTTTCGTATGAGTTAGTGGATCAATGTGTCGCAAGTCAACAGTTCTGGCTAACTTTGTATTAAAATATTTAAATTGCGTTAAAAATATTTAGTAATTTTTTTACCATTTATTTAAAATTATTTTTAAATTTTACCTTTTTATTCTCGAGATTCTAAAACCATTTTTTTAAGATGACCCTAAAAAAAATGTTTCATTATTTCAGTATATCTTAATATTGAGTGCAAATAAAGATTAAATTAAAATAAAATGTCTGGTTTTGAAAGTTGGGGTTGGGTGCCCCGAAACTTGCATTGCCTATAGGCCCCTACAGGGCTTAATCCGGCCCTGGCTAATACTGATATATTATGGAGTTTGAGGCAAGTCAGACTATAAAACCACGAATTATTCAGCATTACGATGGGAAATAATACATCAACTAATTATCTGACGGTTGGGAGTTGTAGATATATCTGTGCCTCAGAGGTAAACTGTCTTAAATCCAGTTATACTGATTTTGATGCTTTTATCTTATTTGCATCATCCCGACATTATCTTCGAATGGACAAAATGTCGTAGGTGTAGATCGAAAAGAACAACAGATAACCGCTCTAAAAACTCATAAAATTAAATAACATGCATTTCATTAATTATAATGGTACATTAACAAAATACACGGGGGGGGGGGCGAATACAGGGAGTCAACGTTTGGCTAGCCAAAAGTGGGTTTTGCGCCTAAAAGCTCAAACTCGTAATTGAACACGGGAGCTGCTGAATTACACATGCTGAATCGTCACCACAGGGAATCGCGAATATTCTGGACGATTACCTATCTCGAATGATTTCGGCAAACGAGAAAGGCATTTATATAAACTTAATGAAAACATTTAAATTCTTTTCAATTTTTAATTTATTGAACAAAAATTGATATAAATTTTATAATGCAATATTAACCACTTCACTGAATAATTTTCTTTGGTATCTAATAAGATGATCCCTTCTGTTTTGGAAAGGGGCTGTTGTTTTCATTCATCTCAGAAGGCATATGATATTTGATGTTTATAGATTCAACGTAATTTTTGTGTAAAATTATAAAGCTAATTAATGATTAAATTTTAGTTTTAAAACTAAAAATGCGATAATTCGATGCAGGGGTATTCTCTGGCTTTTAAATTCAGCGGTTAATGTTTTTATAATGTAAATTTTCGTTACATGTTTTCTTCCTTCCAAAACAACTGTCAAGTTTGACCTTTATCTCAGAACACGGGGCAATTTTTCTAAACTGTATTTTGTTAAGAAAATGGATCAAAAAGAATGAAAGCAAATAGTGGTTTTCCGTCAGCTTTGTAAAAGTTTAGTTTCATTTCTTGACAATTCAATCAGTTGAGTGAACATCAACATATAAACATACATATGAGCCCACTACTGGTTGTTAACCTGACTTAGTATTTTGTGAATCGCCTTCCGCGTTTATCACTTCTTCAAAGTGAGCGGTAAGTTTAAACGTCACTACAAATTGAGGCAATGAACCTTGATTTAACAGACGTCGTTCGAGTAAGTGTTATCACAAATTTACTAAACTTCCTTTTTGGCCTCGGAGTTTAACTTTTTTTTAAACTCCTTCTCGTTTCTTATTACAACATTTTCAATTTCGCTGATTTTTAACTTCAATGACGACAGATTTCCTTTGGTAGTAGGTAAAGTGGTGTGAAGGTTTCTAGAACATTAAAGTCGTGCATATCAATGAGTACAAATTTTATCGTTTTATCTTCTCCTAAGTGTCCGTTAATTTTTTAGATATACAGTGAAACCTCTCTGAGCGGCCCACCCCTCCGTTCCGAGAAAAATTGGCCGCTCAGAGGGGGTGGCCGATCTGAAGGGTTTTCGTTACAATTACAAGATAATTGCTATAATACATAATATAAACAAGTCTGACACATATTTCTTATTTAAAATGAAGTTTGAGACTTATCTAAAGATAAAATAGTACTTTATTTAATAATTTTTTACATTTTTTGAAAAAAGGATACAATTTGTGACTGTTTTAAGTTTTTACCCTTCTCGGAAAATCCATTTTTTCCAAGTTCGTTTTTTCTGTTTAAAAAGTAAATCTCTAACCGATACGTTTGTCAAATGGGATGGGCGAACCCACCCGGCGGCCGTTCAGAGGGGTTGGGTGGCCGTTGCTAGGGGTTATTTTAGCATTAGGTCTATGGGCCGAAAAATCCGTGCCACGAAAAATTGGCCGTAAGGTTTCGCTGTAGTAGGTATACATATGGCTTACATTGTTCTGGTAGTTTAAAATCTTATACATCTAAGTATTAAAACTTTTATAAGAAAATAAAAACTTTCGCCATATTGCCGCAGGTCTTTTGGCAGCCTATTGAATTTATAATTTTTTTTCAAATATTTAACCATTACATTCACCAATTACAACAATTTTTTAAAGATAAACCATTCAAAATATAATTTTGGAATTAAAAATACTAGTTACTTTAACTCAAGTCCATCAAGTTGAAAACAAATCTGTGTGCAACATATGCATTTATGATCGAATGTTAAACAACGTTCAAGCAGATGTAGTACTTTCTTTGAGCTGTCCAGTTAAACCAAAGTTTTAGAAAATAAATTAAAAATAGGAAAATGAAATTTACTGACGGCATAATTTTATATTGGAGATTTTGATTGGCTTATTCTAAGCATGAACTTTGATTATTAATCGTAATTAATTAAGATCTCGAATGTTGGTTTTTTTCACCTTTGTCCCGGGAGATTCGCACACACTGTGAACTGTTTCTGCCCATTTTTTCTCTTAATCTACTGTCAACAATTGGTTCTTCCAGCACTGATGATTATACTCTTCTATTTCCTCTAAATTTACATCCGTATCATACTTTTATACAGGTATTCTCAAATCGACATCATATTACTGAATTATTCACATATTATCAGAAAATAATTTTATGAACCGTTACGACTCCAATATTTAAATTGAATTGGAATGATGACAGAAATTTGTTTCCGTGATTGTAGGATTTTGTGTTTGTATGTCGACTGAGTACTATTCTTTTATATCCTTTAATATTAAAATATGTAATCACTGTTTTAGTCTGTAATTTTAAAATCCACTTCTTATGACTGAAGTATTAGAAATTATCATAAAAATGACTTTAGTTGAACTATACAATCTCCAACTTTTTTAATTCCGTTTAAGTAGCATTCTAGCTTCGTAATTGGAAGATTGCGTGTGTTTATATCTAAATTACGTCGAAGATTCGCTGTATTCGTGATCCCATTGTGTCGTAATTCTGTACAGTATTATATTGGTATAATGTCGATTTTGTGGCGATTTCCGCTCGCAGCATGTTTCTATGATTGAAAATTTACGAAATTCTTCACCAGTAGTCTTATCCGAACATGATGCCGTTCTAAGAAATCCCCTTCGGGGTCCCCGAAACCAGATAAGCACTCTCATTTATATTAAAATTATAAATCGCTTTAAATTTCTAAAATGGTAGATGAAAATCTTATTGACTTCATTTAAAGATTCTAAATGATTATTTACGTCAGATTTTGAATCTCTTCTCGCCGAATTCAGCTGTATGCCGATTTCAACATTTGGAGAACATGAGACCGCATGTTCCTACCAAATGTGAAAAAAATGCAGAAATATTTGTTGTTGGTTGCAAAAAAATTCAGTTTTTTCTTCCTCTTTGAAACTTTGAAAAAGTGAGATGTAATGTTGCTTTTTAAGTGACGATTTAATCGATACATGGTTCGAAACTTTTGTTTTTGTAATATTAACTTCATTCTGCCTCGCATCAAGTAACTAACTCTCTTCTTGAATAATGTATGTAACTTTAAGCTAAAACAAATGAAAATCTGAGTACATACCTATAGTTTATTTCGCCCAAGTTCCGATATAAATTGAGAAGAAATAAGCTCTTTGAAGGTTCTTCCAGAAACAGCTGGAAGCTGTTCTGACAAAAACAAAGGGGAAAACATTCGTCATAAAAATACAACTTCACCAGATGTTGCGGAAATCATATTTTTATTTTTAGAAATGACAGTTCCTCAGCAAGTTAATTTCCGATTTACGGACGTTTATTGTATACCTACAGTGGAACTTCGCATAATTCGTTTCAGAAGCTTACTCGTAATGCGAAACGCTCGTTAAGAGAGTTTTTCCCATATAAATTAATGTAAAGTACGATAATGCATTCCATGCCGAAAAAATACTCCGAAAATTTTATGTATAGTGTTTATTCAAAGAAAATTATATATAATATTTTTAAGGAGAGTGGATCATCTTAATCTTTTGTTTTATAGCAGAATCAACAAACATGTAATGCTATAATTTGCAGAAAAAAAATCGAAATAGTTAATTATTTATGATATATACTATAATTAACAGGATTGAGTTCAATGCTTCATTTAGTAATTTTACTAATTTTTCTAAACGCTTTAATAGAGTTGTTGAGTTTTTATATGAATTATGATTCATACATAATTCCTTTTTAGTAGGAAGCTGTCTAAAGACATTTGCTTTTGCCAACGCTTCAAAATTTCACGAAAATGCGACACATTATTATAAAATAAATTTGTAGCACGTGTATCCACTGCCATATTAAGGTGATGCTTCTCAATGTACGATGCAACAGTTTTCTAAGCTTTCAGCATTTCTCTTATTGCGTTGGAAGATTGTTGCTTTGCTGTTACCTCCTCCATAACCTTCTGGCTGTGAAACGCAATGCAACCTCATAAGCTCTTCAATGGTCAGCTCTTGGTTGTGTTCATCCACAAGCTCATCGATATTATTGCTATCCACCTTCAGTCCCCTGTCTTAGCCGAAGACTCAATCTATTTGACTATATAATAGGCTCGACAGGTACCGTCCGAGACTCCTCAATATCACATTCGATACCACTCTCCGACCAAAGCTTCTTCCAAGTAGAAGTGAGGGTTCTCTTGGTACCACTTCCCATGCATTTTCGATCATTTTGAGGCAGGAAAAGATGTGGAAGTGATATTTCTAAAATTCTCCGAGTGTAAGGTTGGTCCCTAGACACCATGTTTCATAAGAATTAAAAGCAAAATGAAAGCTCCGTGGATATGACAGTAGCAGGCGCCAAATCCGGGACCTCCTCTTCTCGTCACTTATTATGCGAAACTCATTTTTAAAAATTTATTTTGCTCGTTATACGAATCACTCGTTATGCGAGATGCTCGTTAAGCGAGGTTCCATTGTATTTCTACGGAGACCCGTCGAATACATGGGTAAGGGCAACTAGGTATTTTCCTTTAAAAAACGATTTAATTTAAACATAATTACAGTAATAACGTATTTTATTTGTAGCAATATGGGAACATTTAATTAGCTTATAAAACATATACCATACATTGTTTCGGAGCACTTTTTGCAGAGCATTCTATTGTGGGTATCCATTTTCCGCAAATGTTCTTACACGTTATTGTAACATCTATTTATTTCAATGTTCCGGCGAATCGCAGCGTTTTGATATTGGATTCGACACCATCGAAAGATCTCCGTTGAATTATGATTTTTATTTAATATTTACTTTCTTATTAATTTTATTTCTCTAACATTATTTATCTGAAATTTACATTATTTTTGATTGATGAAACAAGTTTTTAGTCTTCTAATTTTTCGAAAGTATAATAGTGTGTTTTCTTACTGTATTTTTAGCAAAGACATTCATAATTTGAACTAATTTCTTTGGGAGATATTTTTAGCAAATTTTACGATGTATGTTCTTGCTTAATTGGAAAGGTCTGTGGCCAGCAGTACAGTAACATACACGATTAAGATCTAATCTAAAGTGACTAGACTTCCCGTATTGGCGGGAATAGTCCCAATCTATTACTTTCTATTCCGTGCGTGTGTCAGATTTGAATTCAGTATCCCGGTATTTACTTAAAGTAGTTAATATTTTTTAAAAAAGGTTAATTGCATTTAATTTTTTAAAATTTAGCTTTTGAAGAATTCTACTTTCCAACTACCCGTAGAATTTGGTCTCCCCAATTTGGCAGGAGATCGGAAATGGAGTTTCTTCCTCCTCCTGATCATTTGTGATTCGGAGGGGGAAAATATTTCGGTGCATGCATGCAGTGATTAGAATTGGAAAGCATTGGAAAAATAATTCATTGATCAGCCCTAGGTTTGCTTTCAAAATTGCTTATTTTTCGAGGATGAAGGATGTTTAAAGTAATCAGACTTCTTGGATTAGCCTAGGCAAGTCTAAGAACACCCTACTGGGACGGACTTTAACGCGAGTCTCTCTAAAAATGCTGGATTAACCCTTTGACTGTGATTTTTTCAATCTGAATTTAGATGCAATGTTTGCAAACGTGTTCAAATACCGTTGAGCCAAGCGAGTTATATGCAAGAGCTCTATTATTATAGTATGATCCAACGCTATAAAAGTACTAAGTAAACACATTAGGGGAAATCGCAGGATGCAGCAGAAAATAGACTTGCTTCCAACCCTCGGAAATCGCGGGATACGCAGTCAGAGGGTTAATAAATTGTATTACCGTTTTTCTCTGCAGAGGAAGGGTGTTAAAATGAGCCACAGCTTAGCCCTTTTAGTGCCGAACGGCGATATATCGTCTTTCGCAACACTTGCGAAAAGTGCCAACGACGATATATTGTTGCATAGATATGCGTTTTCTATAGCCAGATAACTAAATATAAATTGATACGTTATCTATTAATAGTATAACTATCTATTTGAATTTTCCAAACATCATTCTTATTTTGTTTTTTATCAACTTTTCCCCAAACCTTAGCAAATTTGTCCGACATTCTTCACATAGGTACGATCCTTTCGGTCGACAATAAAAGGGTAATAAAATATTCTTCTCGAGATGTAGCTCTTTCAAGATTTGCCTTCATGTTTTTATATCACAAATGCACTAATTTGCTTTTAATTACATTTTCCCTCCTCATTTTAGACGAAAGGAAACTTGTTTTATCGCATCGTTTTGTTATCCTCTTTTTTTCAGCCGGTCACCTTTTCCTCTCGCTGACGACGACCGCTTTGTTTGCGTCCTGAGGCACTTACGAAACGTTTATCATTTCACAATTGAATGAGTCACTGTGGAGACTGTGACTTCTTGGAAAATCCCTCCATCTCAAACGGATGTTATCTTTTGTGATAAGATGAAAAAGCGTTTTCACGTGGACTCGGTGAACCATTCTGGTGCTTTTGTGGGAGCTTCCACTTGACGGTTGGTTTAGCTTTTACTCACATTGAGCGAAAGTAATAAGACTGTATGAAAGAAATGCGGAAAATGAGAGCATATTCGCATCATCTTGGATAAAATCTTTAGCTCGGTGAAAATGGAGCCCAGACTAAAATAATTAGTTTGATTGTTAACTGTCGAATGTGAAAAATCTCGTTTTTTAGTTCCGCCCTCTAGGAGTTCCTTCAGAAATAATGCGTATGTAGGCAATGTCTTAAACCTGAATTCCCTTCACAAACAGAAATTGCAGTGTATTGAAAACGTATAGTTTGTTACTGATTTCTATGGCTGAGTATCGAATAAATTTCATGCATTCGACAGTTTGCTTTTTTATCGACGACATATCATTTTTCAAATATTAAAATATATTTATGTAGAAGATGCATCACTCTGCGTGTTTTAAAATATATTTATTTAAAACATGTTTGATTCTTTTTGGTTAAAACTATATTTAGAAAAGATTTTGGAAGTATGGAGAGACTGCTGTGTCCATTTGTCAGAATATCAGCTTCAAGATCAAATAGATAAGAGAATTGCATGTGGGTCGGGCGTTCAAAAATATGCGGAGGTGGGGGTTACTGGACGTCCTGAGACTTCGGTGTGGTGTGGAAACTTGGAAAACGAGGCTCGAGACCAGGCGTCACACTTGTCATTCAGCCATGGCTCGAGATCCAGATATCCGTCCTCAGTACCCATCTTTTTGTGTGAGACGCTTGTTAAACACGTTCGCTGCCATGACTCGCGTCTAAGATTCAAACCATCTCTCTTAAATAGATGACACCTTCTCTGCTATCTCTTAACTACAGTAGAGAAGGGCGAATCTGATTAGGTAATACCTGTGAATCGTATTTGATTTATAAGGCGATTAGCGTGTTAATATATTGAATTTTAAAAATACGGTTTTAAATATTTATCAGAAATGGTAAAATTAATGTGTCTATATGGAGTGCAACTTATAATATTTTTATTTATTGTAATGCTAACTATATTGTTTAACTTTAATATTTTTTGTTACTGCGAAAATTCATGTTACGTTAAATCCATTTTTAGAAATTTTGCTTTGAATATGTGGTTTCTCAATATAATCGCCACATGTATCATTTTCAGATTTATTAGCAAGAGTAAGTATTTAAGTGTAATAATTTAGCTTCATCAAATATTATGTCCTATTGCCATACCTTTGAAATTCGTTTTACATTTATTCTATAAGAATTTTTTATTTTTCGATTTTTAGTGTTCTAAATTTCAGTAGAAATAATTTGAGAAATATATATATATATATATATTCAGAAAATTAGCAAAAAAAATTATAAACTTCAGGAGTGCGTCGGTTTGCCTAGTTTTGAAAGCTTATTCCAACAAATGTCTTAATTGCTAGGTCTATCCCAAAATAGGATTCCTTTTAGCTTGGATGATAATCCAACGAATCCAATCAGTTCAGAGAGCCTTCCTCAATATTTTAAAATTTTCTGCCGCCAGGGTAAAACTATGCTCAGTGTTTACGTTTTACCTATGTAATCCCTGTAAATAACGTTTTATCAATATTTGCATTTATTACCCTGTAAATTGCGTTTTGTGTTTATGGATGGTATTTGTGTGGTAATATCTACTATAAAGAAATATCTGACAAAAATGGATAACATTGTTTTCTTGCACACTTTTATTTAACTTTAATTATTTAATATTTCTAATTTTAAATCGTATTCTACTTAAACTTCTATGCCATCATATTGCAAATTTTGTACTCATCAGCAACGGCTCACAATCTGTTGAATAATAGACATTAAGATATAATGCTAGCAATTATGCAGATACGGTGCAAAAAGCGCATGCGGTAGGATGAAATTACGTTTTGTCTGTCTGTGTTTGCATGTTAACCCTTTCACTGCCAACTACGAGATGTCTCGTAGTAAGAGTCTGCACCAAAACTGCCAGCTACGAGATATCTCGTACTTTGCGCTACTAGTTTTCCTTTAAAATAAAATCTTGTCGCTCAGAGCAAAACGATCTAAATGTTGAGGGCAGTGAATTGGGTTAATTATTCTTTATACACGTTTGTTTGTTATTCCGGAAATTAAAATAAGGTTTTATGTTTATGGATGGGATCGGTGCGATGTTATTTTTTGAAATGAAATTTCAGAGAATTAATAACATTATTTTTATCTATTATCATTTATAATTTTAAAGATTAGTAATCAAACTCTGCTGAAACTCCTTTACCATCATTTTGTACAAAGCAGCACCGAGTCGCATATGTTGAAAAATAATTATTAAAACATAATTCCTAGCTGATAAAGCAGTTGCGTTATTCGGTTCAAGAAAAGTATACGATTACCCATGGTCAGAAACATGAAATTTACGATCAGAATTATTATATAAGAAAATCCGACTAAGAAACGAAACGAAGCACTTTTTTTTCTGTCAATGCTAAGCTAAAGTTGTCGTATATTAGTCGAACCATTCCTCGCTTAGTTTTTCAAAATTTAAGTCTTTTTATCTGACAAGTGGTGCAAGACCAGAAAAAAACCGTTAAGAGCTATTTTATAAAATATTTCAGATGAAAATTTTCTCTATTCCTGAAGCATAACTATCTTTGATTTAAATAAACGATATATTTATATAATACATATCGGTACTCATCTATGTTCATGAAAATTAAAATTAGTTAAATTTACCACGCAAAAAAAGAGTAATTTTATTACGAGCAATACAGTTCGTATCGTTTGTTTTTTAAGTATGCAAAATAAGAAATATCACCCACAAAGTAGAGATCCGTCACCTTTATTCAGTGGTGCCCTCTGTGATAAAATTATCTTAAAACTGTTAAAGGTTTAATTGCGATAAGTAAATAAGGTTTGTTCTCTTTACTTTTTAGAATTGATTCAGGTCTCCTTTTATGAAAATCGTAAACAAAGTGATGAATACCGAAATAATGCGTTTCTCCGAAAAAAAAAAAAAAGCTCTAACCGGAAAATATGTGCCCTGCTTGTTTTTTTCTGGATGTTCGTAATCAGTAGCGTCGTAACAGGGGCTGTCTTATCCAATGGGGTTATTGGGCTGTAGCCCAGGGGCACCAATGACCCAAAGGCGCCTGAAAATTGACTGTACTGATTTTAATTCTGAACCAAAAAATTATTTAATTATAATTTTTAATATCTTAAATTAAAAATATGATAACGACTTGTAATATTACATAAACATGTATATCAATTCAAAAAATATTCATACGGAACCAATGTATATTTTTAATATTTATAATGTAACCATTAAAATAATGTATGCGATTACGGGGGTTAGAAGCTTTCTTGCAAAATCTCACTTTGAAACGGCGCCGATTTACAAAATTATGAGCCGATATTCAGAGAACTAGTGAATTTTTTATTCAATTAGATAGGTATTTTCGTTGGATAATAGGCCCTCAAATTCCTAGCTAATTTTGATGGGGCGCCAAATTCTAGTCCAGGGCGCTCAAATTTGTTAACCGGCCCTGTGAGCTAGGTGTCATTCTTGGGGTACGCCGCGAAAAAAAAATATTACTACCTCTGCCCCATAATAAATAGCAGCAAATGAATATTTTAACTGGAATTATTGGCTAATGCAGCTGCAAGTTTGTTGTAACGCAAAATTGCGAAGCGTTCAATCAAAATCAATATTTCATGACATCTGTCATTTGTTTCGACACATTTTTCAATTTTTAGATTAACCTAATTATTACGAATTATAACTATTTTTCTAATTTCATCCGCTGATCGAAATCAATTGTTTTATTTCGGTTGAATATCAACCCATTGTAAAAGTAAGATGAAAAAAATAGAGTTTTCGAGCAAAGATCGAGTTGCGTTTGTCCAGTTCATTAAATTCATTAAGCATATAGGGAAAGCAAAGCTTCGCAACCAAGGGATCCTATCTACAAGTTTAAAATGCGGTAACGAAATTATTGAAAAATCCAGAAATTATCTGAACACTCAAAATAAAAATTATGAGTAATATTTTTAATTTGTTTAATTTAATCTAGTTTTTTGATAATAAATGTTGCGTTCTATATTTTTCTTTTGCTATTATTATTATGGAACAAATTAAATTCATCAACTGCTATTATTATTATGGGACCTAGGGAGTAATACATTTATTTCACTTTTTAAAACCCAGTATGATAGTGGGAAAGGGTGAATTTATATTATGCCCTGGGCGACATTTATCTTTGCTATGTATACTCCTTGCATCCTAAATCTATCGCCGCTAAATAAGTCCTAATCGGAACAGAATATTGGCATTAGTACTAAAGCAAATGGAATTCAGATCGGCTTTCGGTGCTTGGAGAGTTATGAGGATATTTGAGATTTATATGATTGTATTCGAATAAATGTAAATTTGTGTGAATTAAAAAATTAGGTATTGGTATTCCCTGAAAACGAGCCCTAATGGTGTAAAAGATGCTTCTTGAACGGATAAAATTTTGCACCGAACATGGATTAAAGCTTGTTGAAATTCCGTCTTCACTATTCCGTACAGTTTCGCGTGTTCCGTTATTATAGACCGATTACAATGCTTTGAATGAGTTAATTATACTATTATAGCATTGAATTATATTATTCTATTATAGCGTTACATATAAATAGCGATTGCAAGTTGTCTGCCGTTGGAAAGTTAAATATTATGCGATTTTTTATTTTCTGAAGATTACGGTAAGTTCCGTTAATTGAAATCTTATTGATAAGCCATATCGTCGATTATGTTCTTGCATCAACATTTCTTACCCTATAATCAATGTCCTACATAACAGATTTGTTCTGAAATCTTTTACGATTTCATCACTGTAATTTATACTTCTCTGGTTATACAAAGATTCAGCAAACCTATTTAATAAATTATAGATTTCTGTCAAACGGAACAATTTTTTTCTAATCAAAAATCAGTAATGTTATTTTTTTGAAGTTAAATAAAATATATAGTCAATTATTATAAAATTCCGTGTATTTATCGCTAGAAGAGGAGTGGAGTAATAGCCTTTCAGTGGATCAAATGCAACTATTCATTCACAATTTTATGCAAACTTTATTTGTAAAGCAAGAAAGCATTTTAAAAAATTAATTTTTCTCTCTGTTCTTTACTAAATAACAATCAATTTTGTTTTGTTGAATCGGTCTATAGTTTTCGCTCCAAATATCATCCCCCCCCCTTGTACTCTGTTTGTTCAATTTGAAATAGGATAATTCCAAATTTCGTTGTACATCAGCATTTGAAACCAGTGCTGTGACTTGGCAAATATAAGAAGTGGATTTGCCTAGAGGCTACGGTACAAGTGAAGATTCTAGAACGGCATTTACGTATTTAGTATAATACTAAAAAGGGGGAAAAATTGTTGAGAACCCGTTAAAAAATAAGGTATTTTTCAAACGATTGGTGGTTACTGTTTTTTCAAGTCATTTTCAACATCTACGCGAAAAAAACTTTATTTTATCCTTCTTTTATTACTTTTGGGCCGCGGTGGCCTTGTTGCAAGGTCTGGAGGTTCAAGGTTTGGAACCCGTGTGCACGTTAAATCTGGGTTAGACACCTTCCCTCAGCTGTGGCGCCGAAGTTTAGAGAGGAGGATGATGGCTCAGGTGTCCTCGTTATCTGACCACGGTTCAAAATTACGAGTTCCGTCCATAAATAGCCCCCATGTTTCTTCAAAACAGGACTTTACTATAACTAAACTGAAACAAACTGTTAGTACCTTTCGATTGGTTTTCGGTTTTTTTTTCATTATTATATTTAATTCTTTTACCTACTTAAGCCATTATACAGATTGGTACAGTAAAACCTCATTTGTACGTCGTCCAAGGGACTCCTCGAAAACGACGTTATCGAAGGGTAAGGAGTTTATCGAAATTTGGTTCAAATTTCGATAAACTCCTTACTTTAGTCCTACAATATAAAGTGATATCGAACTAATTTTTAATAAGATTTTATAATCATTTTAGTATATTATGCTTGTAATGTATTCAAAGATAAATAATTTTTACTTTCTGGTATACGAAGTATACAAAGAGAAAGTATTGTAATCGTCAAAAAATTCGTACTCGAGATTTTGACGAATCTCCTTGTTTTAGACCTCCCCGAATCCGAAAAACACAATTTTGGAATTATGTTTGTCTGTCTGTGAACACGATAACTCAAAAACTATTAGAGCTACGAGGACGAAATTTGGTATGTGATCTTTACACATTATTTGTAGGTTTCTATCAAATTTTGATCAAACTCCGTTTACGGGAAGTCTGTCTGTGAACTCTATAACACATAAACTTAAATAGCTGGATGGATAAAATTTGCTACACAGTTTCTTCATCAGAAATGTAGGTCCGTATAAAAGTTTGGGCCAAATCCGTCAAAAGGTTCATCGTCTGTCGGTTTGTATAATCGCATACTTCTGAAGACGATATCTTATAAAAGAAATGTCTTAGATAAATGAAATTTCGTATGTAGTCTTGAAACCCTAATTGTAGATTTGTCTTCAATTTTGGTTTAAATCTGTTAAAAAAGGCGTTGAGAGAAATTCGATTTTTTCACCATTCTACGACTCAAAAAAAAAAAAAAAAAAGCGCGAACAGAGGAGCGTTTTCCCCACCTTAGGGAATACCACACGTTTTTTGGCGCGCGGTGTATTTTTTCCCTACGCGTGTTAGTCGTATGCGAGAAAGTTTCGGGGATGCCAATCCTGCTGGTTTAAATATTGAGCGACACAATAATTATAGAACTTTAATTGCAATAACCCCTCTTGAGTAATTAACTATATATGCACATTTCTTTCTTGAATCTTTATCACATAAAAGAACAAAATGCAGTTCTCATTTCTGGATACATAGCGATATTTTAGAAGAGTTGATTAGAATAGATAAAATTAAAATGACTACCTTTATTGCTAAAACCCTTCTTCGTTTTTCTTTCTTTTCAGGGAAATTTGCAAAGAAAGAAATCTTCTCAAAGTTTGTTAGTTTTGACAACCGTTTCATTTATTTGTGGATTCTAATAAAATCATTGTGAATAGAATTCGATTTGAATTTTTTTCTGAAATGTCATGTTAACATTTGCTGGAAGTTGAAAAATGCTGCGCACTACTGAATATCTGCGACGCTATAAAGATTTTTTAAACATCGTAATGAGTAAGAAAGAATCGGGACCAATACAAAACGACGCACTAACGAGAACGGTGTACGAACGAGCAACGTACTAAGGAGTTACTACAGTAGGGTCCCGCTAATCCGGACCCCTCTTGTCCGGACATCCGGCCGGATGGAGTTGTATGTATTTATTAAAAATAAACATCCACTTTTTTTTGGTTTTACCCATCTAAAACTTGTATTATCTGCATTTTTAAGGCAAATAACCGTTGAATCCGGACAGGGTCCCATCTAGTTCGGATTACCGGGACTCTACTGTATTTGAATCAATAATGCGTCATGTTTATACCTCTCAGTTATAGTATTTCTGTATAGATGCAAACCAGAACTACTTTGGTAGAAGAAATATATGCTATGGAGTAACACAATAACGCATTTTGCGGTCTGAAAATGACTGCATTATACCGACCTCTACTTTGTGGTCGTGGAAGTCTCGAGAAGTTAGACATTTTAGGAGAACATGCATTAGTTTTGTTACAGCCGCAGTCTCCAGTAGTCCCTTTTCTTTTATTGTGGTAGTGAGATTTACAAGTTTGGGAGCGAAATGATATTGCACTACATGAATATACTGCGTAAGTTATCATCTGTATATATGCATCAGTAAATATGAATGAATGCTTTATTTGCTCGTAATGTTGACACGCTTTGATGAAATTCAAGAGTGGTATGGAACTGAATGTCAGACGTTGGTTTTTCTTATAATAAGGTTGTATGCAACGTAAAAGTAAGTAATATGATTATTATGGTGGTAGTATTTAACATACGGTAGTATTTAGGCACTTAACAAGCAACACCGCCTATCTCAATTTTTTAAAATTTCAAAGAAGGGAGAAAATACTCAATTTTTTTCTGAATCTATTTAATATCTGATATAAACTTGAGACCGTATGTTCCTACCAGATGTGGGAAAAAAATTAAGAAATATTCTTTATTAGTTACGAAAATTTGAGTATATTCTTCCTCTTTGAAATTTCAAAAAATTGAGATTGGTGGTGTTGCTTATCAAGCGACGATTTCAGTTCAAAAGTTTAATAAAATTGTGAGGTTAGCGGTATTTTTTATATAATTATGATTGAAGAGGCATTCAAAACGAATTGGATAATTATACAGCCTTACAGGAAATTTCAATAGACTATTATTTATTTTTTTTTTTTACTTTTTTTCTCTTATACGAAGAGAAAAATTTGACAATCGACAAAAAATTTGACATCGAGCGTTTGAGATATATCCACGTTTAAAACCTGACAACAAAAGACGTTTGTGGAATCGTGTCTGAGCGATAACTCAAAAACGGAACCAGATAAAAAGAATGAAATTTGGTATATGTTGGTTACACCAAAATTCTATGAAATTTTGGACGAAATCCTTTTGAAGGTAGTCTGTCGTTCGTGTACATGTAAACGCATCTCAAAAACGTTGTAGGCTAGATGGATGAAATTTCGCATATGGTTTTATCACCTAAATTGTAAATCTGTATCAAATTTGTGAAAAAAATCGATCATTGGATTGTCTCTCCGTCGGTATGTCTATTCGACTGTATGTGAAAGCGTTTACACAAAAACGCAATAAGCTTCATGCATGAATCTTAGTATGCGATCTTTATACAAATGCAGGAGATACTTGTATCGTGCATCGCATTACATATTTATATCGTGTTGTTTTACAAAAATAAATGCAACTTTTATTTATGTAATCTGTATTCATTAGCTTTATACTAAACAAAGATTATATCAATAAAAATTGCAGTTAAATTTATAAAACAACGATATAAGTACAGTAAAACTTCGATTAACCGTCATCGTCCGGACCAGGGCTGTGACGGATAACCGAATAGACGAATAACAGAAATCTCTTAATACGTATGTATTGTTTAGTATACGTAGTATTGTACGTATATACTGTTTTGTATTTTCATCAAAATATGGGGGAAGTGAAGAATCGAAGGGTGTTGTTTACATTTTACTGAGCGTGATCTAATAAAGAACTCCGGAAATGCGCTCATATGACTCATTGCCTGATACCCCTTTCCGGTGTAAAATCGTCCAAAAGTGGTAGTCTCGAAATCCGTTGCTGAACAGTACAGTAACGTGATTTCACTGCTAGCTTGGGACAAAAATGAAAATAAAATCCTTTAAAAGTGAATAATACATATATATTGTATTTAATTTTACAAAACAATCAATATAAACCTCAATATGAGAGTAGTAATGTACATCAATATGAGAATAGTAGTGTATTGTAATACTATAAATCAGAGGTTCTCAACCTGTGGTACGCGTACCCCTAGGGGTATGCGAAGGACCATTTGGGGGTAGACCAAAGCAAAGTTTTTAATGGCGGAAACAAGAAAACATAAAGGATTGAGAAGTTTGTTTCTCCAAGTGAATAATTATACCACTTCAACAATTGATTATTACAAGTTGTAATTTTTAGCTATCCTTATAAGTTAAGAAAAAATAATTACAATACTGGTTTCATTTGCTTTGGAGTTGAGCAAATACTATCGTAAAAAGTGGAATAAAATGTAAAATCAAAAATAAGCTTTGCATATATTATTAATTCGAGTCATTTCACTATTAAGCTAACCTTAAGATTGATTAAAACTTCTTTGCATAGAAGGATGGTTGAGCGGGGGGTGGGCGTTGGATGTGGTAGTAAGGGGGTACGCCAAAACAAAAATAATAATCAAGGGGTACGCGAGGGAAAAAGTTTGGAACCCCTGCTATAAACTTGCGTTTTTAGACGATAACGGATAATAGAAAGACGGTTAAACGAATGACAGTTAATCGAATTTTTACTGTATGTAATACAATGCATAATACAAATATCTCCTGCATACGTCCGCCCGCTGGAAGGTTAATCTGTATCAAATTTTGCACCCAGTCGGTCGAACGGAAGAGGTTCAAAATGCATACTCTATTCTTTTCACTATACGAAGAAGCTAAACACAAAACGCGCCATATTGTGAAAGTATACGAGAAAGTCGAGCGGAGAACACTCGCTGATTTGCACATAAAGCTCACATCGGAATGCGGTGACTGAACTCCATGATCGGAGCAACGCGTCTTCGAGGCCGAGTTCCATCAATTTTCTCTGTAGAGTAGAGCTCGTCAATTCCTTTCGTAGTACAAACGTCCTTGCTTTGACGTTATACAATTTGGAGAGTTGGGTGCGACTCTGATAAGGTCTTCATCATCTGGCCGTGATTCATAATGACGAAATCTGTTTCCAGGCTTTAAAATGGGTTCGACAAAATATGAAAGAAGCTGGATGGTGCACAATTTTCATTCTGCACAGAATTTAATATGGTGTTGCCTCAAATTTTCTCAGTCGTACGATTTGATTCACTAAATTTTGCTGTGCGTGACGGGAAAAAATGATTTACACCTGAAACTAACGCTTGATTCACTAAATTTTGCGGTGCGTGACGGGGAAAAAAATGATTCTACACCTGAAACTAACGCTTGATTCACTAAATTTTTGCGGTGCGTGACGGGAAAAAAATGATTCTACACCTGAAACTAATGCTTGATTCACTAAATTTTGCGGTGCGTGACGGGGAAAAAATGATTCTACACCTGAAACTAACGCTTTCTTCCCCCTCCCCTTCCACTTCTTTTCGGATTCCGGGGGGGGGGGGGATCTTAAAACAGGAAGATGCATCAAAATCGCGAGGTTCAATTCTTGATAATTACCTTTTCTTTGTATTCTTTATATTGGAAGAACTAAAACTGATGAATTGCGGAAATTATTCACGATTCAATATAAAATTTCTTTTAAATGTTTACATTTGTCAGATGCAATAGAAAATATTTATATTTATTGTATAATTTATAATGGATTCAGTTTTCTTTGAATACCAAGAACCTGTTACTTTGAGAAGTCTGACCGTGACCTTTGCAAGTAACTCACCAACAGCTCTCCGTGACGCGATAGATAGCGCATGCGTTGTTCCCTTTTCACATGGATTTTCAACCATTTAAAATCGTGTGCAATGGCAACGAGGTAAAGTGAATCGATGAGATCCTTTCATCGTTTTCTTTGATAAGGCTAAACAAAAAAAAAAAAGAGACTACTTTGACGTGTTCATTATGCGTCATTAAAGAAAAAAACTTCTTTTACTTCTGAAACTACTACTTCTGCTCTAACCGTTTGTTAAAACGTGCTCAGTTTTTTTAATTTGTATTGTAGATAAGTAGAGTCGTGTTACATCTTTGGACGCGTGCTAGTTGTAATTAGATTTTCAATTTTCTTCTTTTAATTACGATCTGAAACGGTAACTTGCTCTCCGGCATCTTTTATGCCATTGTGTAATTAACATCGCCAATATGAATAATAGGACACAATATGACATTGTTTCCCGAAATTGCTACGTGAATGTTCCCAGCAACGATGTCAATAATGGTATCAAAAACCCTTGGAGATGGGAATGGATGGATAAAGAAGTTAATGGCGTTTATTTGCAAGAGTGCATAAGGAAATTTGATGGACCTGGAGTGGCTTATTGTACTGTATGCTCCAGAGTGTTGTTTTATGCGCCAGGGTGTTGTTTTATGCGCCAGGGTGTTGTCTTATGCGCCAGAGAGAATTATCACATATTTTCATAAAATATATCAATTTCCATATTATTCAAATATATCTTACTGAATAACTTTAATCTTCAATAACTTTTAAATGAATCATTTCTTTAATTGAGTAACTTAACAAAAACTAAATAGTGTATGGAAATAACCATTTGTAATAATTTTTTCAAGTCTATTGTTCATTCTTTCAAAACTGGGATACATTTCGAGAAAAAATTATTTTTCTGAAAATAATAGTTTCTTTTTTCTACTATGCATACTTTGACACTCTGTAATTTTTTTTTTTAAATTGAAGCTTTCTTCCATCTTTATGATCTGCTCTTCTGTCATTCTGTTAATTTTTTTTAGTGAATGTTAGTGTTGTTTAAGAAAGAATATAATAAAAAAATAAATAAGCTGAAGATTATTGTTTTGTAATTTTTCTTTCTTTGTCTTGGCTGTTTCAAAGCCTAAAAATTTATCTAATCTATTAAGGATGAAAAATATATTGGTTGGACCCATTCATATAGAAATATTGTCTTTTATTATGACGGTTGTAATCTCGCTACATATTTATTTTGAAGCTGGAGAAATTAACTTTAAATGGAAACTTCCTTTTTTATAATATCTTATTGTATTTGCAAATATTTCTTCAATTTGACATTAACGTCTCCGTACAGCTGCTTTTAAATAAAATTGTTGTTGGACTTTTTGGCATGCATAATCTTGTTTTCATCATTGTCGTGTTCACGCGTTTTATTAAATAATTTACCATTTTTCTATTTCGCGCGCTTTTCCTCTTTTTTCATTTTTTTGCAATCTCATGCCTGGACATGGTCTCATTTCAGATTCACCCTTCCCTCAGGCGACTACTTTGTGCACCATATGTTTGGCGCAGTAGAGCTAAAAATTATTCTTTTTGGTCATAAAAGCCTCACGAATTAACTATCCTCGCCATCTGACCACAGTTGAAAATTACTGAGATCCGTCTCAAAATAGGTCTCATGTAGCTCCAAAACAGGTTCAAGATCAGATTCCACTAAAGAACCGCCGAGTAAGTGGGGCCTGAGGTACGTTAGATCCGTCGATGTAAAATGCTTTTCCGCTGATATGGCGTGGAAGCTTGGAGTGGTTGGGTGGCCTGCGCCAATGACATCCTGGTCATCTGACCACGGTTCAAAATTACGGGGTCCGTCCCAAAATAGTCCTCGTGTTGCCTTAAAACGGGACGTAAATGTAACTAAACTGAATCATCTCCATAAGAAAGTGGTCCAAATCATCGATCACTTACAAAATCAATAAAATAGTTGTAAATAAATGAAATAGTTTCATCTGATGTTCGCTTACATAAAAAATACCATTAATCCACTTGCATATCACAAATGATGTTTCCAATTGTCTATCTCGGATTTTTAAGTATTCGATGAAAAATAACTTTTAAATAAATCAGCCGAGACATCGATTTGCACTGAACCCATTATCTGTCATTGTCCCTTTTTGGTGCGCTTGTTTTTCTTTTTATTTTCACCTAACAGTGCAATTTTTAGCGTTGATTGTTGCATCTGGACGTTGAGCCGACTGTTAAAAAAGGTACAAATTCAATAAAAATAATTTTTCTAATTAATAAGATAATTAATTCTAATTAAAAACTAATTAATCAGTTTAATTAAAAAATTTAAGAAATAACGTTTTCTTTCATGCTATCATATTAGTGTAATTTTTTTTGGAAAAGTGAAATAGTATTTGGCATATAATGTGTCAAAGCGCTGATGAATCAATAGTACCGAAAATAACATTGTCTTATCTCGCAATAATAAAAAAAACGGTATCTTTTTTTCGTTTCCTTCGTATTAAAGTCGTTGCTTTGTTTACCAACTCCTCCTTGCATCTTGTCTCCCTCAATTATATCTGCGTCGGGTTTCTTTCTCCTCCGAGCGCAGATAACCTCTAGGCATGCCTGGCGTGTCTTCACGTGTTCATTGTGGCATTCCTCAACATACCGTCATCCTGACCGCTCAACACACGACCCGTAACCGTTTGGCGGGGAATCACTTCATCGGACTTCTTCAGGATTCCCCACTCAAATAATGGATTACTGTGTTTATTAGTCAGTCAGGTATGTGGATTTTTTTATCATCAAGTAGAGATTTTGGTTGTTTTCCTTTTTTAATGTTTTTTAATCGATCGATTGATTTGATTCGGTCTGATAGATCATTCTTTTTTGTGTATTCTTGCAATGCTATTCTTATTAGTATGATTCTGTGGTGATGTATTAACAATTTTTGGCTGTTATTTCTTTTTTACACAGCGTAGCAGAGGAAAAAATTAGAAATTAATTTTGCGATGGATTGCTTATGATATCGTCAAATTTATATCAAAATGTATTTCATATTTATCGAAACATTATATTGATGCAAAACATTTGAATAGATTAGTCATATCTGCTCTCAAATTGTTGTATGTTGTCACAGAATGTCATATGTCGTTATTGGTTCTAGCTGTTACGTTATATGAAAATAAGTGCGAAATGTTAAGTAGCTCTAATTTTCCATTTACACGAGAAACTTTTTCAAAATAGTGTGCCGGCATTTCCCATGTTATGTAAAATTGTTGAAATATTATTACTCAGTTTAACGCTTCGGTCCTGCCTCGAGCAAAAAAAAAAACAAATAAGAATAAGAATAGGACATTGACCCACCCCGACTGAAACGAGTTACAAGTGTCAACTTATACTGGTTTATCACCTGTAACTCACGGTACTATTTGAAAATAACTTATTATGTTTTAATAGACAAAAGGTGGGCTGTGCTAATAATTTACGAGTGGCACTTAATTTCATTAACGGCTGGTAATTGTGTTTTAATAACTCAAGTGCCTTATTGGTATTAGCCGTTGTTTCAATCATGACTAAACTTGACAAATTTTGCTAGATTTTTAGTCTAATTCAACATTTGAATTTCTGTCGAAAATTTCAGTTGTTTATTCTTTCAAAGGTGGAGATAACGGTTCAGGGCCGGCGTTTGGGTGGAAAAAGTTGGGGGGGGGGCAAAAAATTTATAACATCTAAAAGTAGTTAGGAGTATAGGGGGTAGACGACAAAATTTAAAAATGTAGTTACAAAATTAGCTAGCTTTCCCGGTTACTATTTTTTTATATATAATTCCTAGTTTCCGACAGCTAAAATGAAATAAAAATTTAATTTTTCCTGCAAAAAGCCCGACCGGCCCCTGTACCGGTTTAAAATATCGCTTATCAGATTGTGCGTATAGTTTTTAAACTGTTCTTTTAGCCACAAATTCAGCGGCAGTCGATGGCCCATGTAGTTTCATAATTGATTTGCAAAAATATAATTAGGAAATGAAGTTAATGGATTACGATTGTTTCCTTCTGTTAATAGGTCGCTTAGCAATTTTTGGGAGAAAATGACATTCGTAAGTTTTCATTTTTCAAACATTCGTAATGTTATATAATTCATACTAGCACTGAAATGCGTCTTCGTTTATTCCACTTTTCAACTTTTGAATACTCCCAAATAATACAAAAGGATATGGAGGCCTTTCTAGGAGGGTGCCATTTTTTTTCTCTTGATCGAATCGGATCGGCAATAATTTTAGCCCATCTTTTGATGGCAATTTTCATTTTTTTTTATTACAGATTGAAACGAACTTTGGAGTGAATAAGGGATAATAGCCTTTGTTGCTGAAAATTCCCAAAACCCCCCAATCAAATCAAATCCCAAATAACTCCTTTGTTTTGTGCTGATTAATAACAATATAAAATGTCTGTCAAATATTTGAAATGTTCAAATACTTCAGTCATATGGGAGACTTTCGAGATAACCTGTGTAATAGATAAATTCGCAACAAAAAGTGAAAAATGGTCTTTCAGATGATCAGTCCTTTTTTCATGCAAAAGCAGTGATTATTCAACTTCTTTGGGAGTCCTGTCACGCAACCGATAACCGCCTATAATTGTATCCTGTATATTACAAACCCCGTTGCGAAATTCTTCGCATACTGACATTTCCGGTATTTTGCAACAATTAAATGAATGAATCAGCAGACTTTCTCGTGAGGTTTTCTTTTGAAAATACTCGTTGCCCTTGAACCGTAGTTGGAGTGGAGGGCTTTTTCAGTGCCTGAAAATTTACGCATAAACAAAACAGCAGAAATTGTGGTAAATTGGTAAGTGACCTTATCAGAATTAATATCCATTCAATTGTACTGGTATAAAATCTGAAAATGACGCGAGGAATGTTATTTAAGGTGTAAATTATTAAAAAAAATAAGGAATGCAATGAATGTCATTTCCCAGAGCAGGTCTTCTTCATACTATTTTCCCACCCGTGACCCATTTTTTTTTTTTTTTTACACCAAAAAATTTCTTCTCGGCATTCGGTTTACATCTCTAGAGGAACTGAAAAAAGAAGAAAACGTCAGGTGAAGCACTAAATCTCGTCTTGCAACGCACACCTATCCTATTCACACATTCCACAACTTCTTGAAGTAAAAAAAAAATCATTGCTTCACTACATACATTATAGCAATTCGGAGCTCTGAAATATGCACTGTAATTCTTGTACTATTTTTTGATAGTTTAGAAATCGACAATATGTTAACCAACATTCTGAATTTGCCCGTTCGTTGCACGTGTATTGAATTATCATACTTTTAAATTTATAAACTAAAATGAAATTGTTCGTAGACTTGGATTCGATACAATAATTATGTTGAATCTATAAGTACCAAGTGTTCTGTGGTCTTTATGTTGAATCAAAACGGCAACGCATTCCCAAAATAAAAGGCGGCATCTAATTAGATAGTAGAAAAATCGACCGGTAAAGTGGTTAATTCAAAGAAGTCGAGAATTGGGTATCGAAACACAATGGTGTCTCTAAAGCTATCAAATATGGGGAATTTTAGAAACTTGGTATTTAATTCGCGAGGTATTTATAGTCGGGCAACATTGAATCCTTACAAGAAATGATGCATGAGTTTTCTTAAACGACTTAACTATCGATTACCAAAATAATTCGGCGCACTGTTTTTTATACCCAAGTGGTTTCACTACAATCTAGAAATAAGGTTTTGCTATATAATATGGCGTGTACTTCATGTTTTGTGGTATAGTTTGCAGAAATTGCAATATGAAAGCTTGTTGATCGTGGTGTTCAACTAACTGTCATTATTAATTGTGTGGATCCAGAACAGTAACAGGAAGTAACAGTATAAATTATTGCATGAAGTAACTGCGAACTTCTCTGTGGAACTACTTAATATAGGTTTGGGACCGGTGTGGCCTCTCGGCTCGGAGATGGGAGTATCTCGGGTTCAAGACTCGATGCTAAATCTGTCGTCGGAAGTCAAACGTTTGTGTGATATGGGTTGGATATTGTTTCTAGTCATCTGATGTCATTTCGGAATCATGAGGTCTATCCCAACTGGTCCTCGTGTAGCTTCATAATTCTATGTTAATCTAACAGAATAAAATCTATATTGTTGTTATGATTTATCCCAATTGGATAAGAATGTCTAGCATGAGCTATGGGTCTATGAGTCAAGAAGCCATGAAAAAGGGAAAGTGTGACAGCGCCTGTTGGCCAGAGAGACTTGGTGCATATAGGTGGCACTTGAGGTAGAAATCTAACTTCTCATATATACGGGTAGCTTGGTTTCCCGGAAGACTTTCAGGGAGAACTGGTCCGCATTTGTATTTCTCTTGGAGTAAAACGGGGAAGATTTCGAACAGCCAGCCCGACCACAGCGAATAATTCGTTGCTGAAGCGCAAGTCGGTCTACCAGTTTTTGAATAAATACATAATGCTGATAACTTTATTACGTTTCTTAAAAACCTTATTTAACTCTTTGGGGCACGAAAATAATAAGATGCATAATTATACACGTATGAGTGTAAGGATTGATTTAGCGCTTTAAGAAGCTGAAAAATATTTTTTCAATTCCTACTGTTAGTTCACACTCTCCCTATATATAATTATTTATATATCTTGTTCAAATTTTCAATCGTTAATAAAATACTTTTTATTCATCCACTCAAGTTCAAATGCAGTTTTTAAAACTTGTAGTGGATGACACTCGATGTTAATACAGTTTTTCAAATATTAATTCATTAATTAAATTGAATTAATTAATTTTATTTATTAGAGCCTCGCACAGGCTACGATCATGGTGTAGGGATAAGAAATGCGGAACGGAACTCGGTGGCGCAACGGTAGCGTGTCTGACTCCAGATCAGAAGACTGCGTGTTCAATTCGCGTCCGGGTCAAGAGATTTACTCAAGACATATCATTTTTCCACTTAATTTATATTCTGAAAAATATTTCTTGTTGGCAATTGCATCCAAAAATGTTTAGGTTCCCCGTTTGAATGGATAAACTTGGGTCTATTTTTTTCTTCAATTCCTACTATTAGTTCACACTCTCCCTATATATATTTATATATCTTGTTTAAATTTTCAATCTTTAATAAAATACTTTTTATTCATCCACGCAAGTTCAAATACATTTTTTAGAACTTGTAGTGGATGACACTTGATGTTAATACAGTTTTTTCAAATATTAATTAATTAAATTTAATTAATTAATTTTAGTTTTATATGGGAGAAAAAATTTCTAAAATTTTTCTTTGTTGACCTAAGTAGGAATTGACTTAATTTTTTTATTATTACTTGTTTTAAATTTGCTTCAATTCCTAAAAATTAATCTGCCTGTTTTTGCTATATGATTTTTATAATAAGCGCTATTCATCAAGAATGCGTGAAAGATGCATCATTCAGAGTGATTCAAAAAATAACCCACCATGCTTCATGAGTTAAGTAGGAAGATAGAAACTCAGAGTGCTTCAAAAGCTAAGAAACAATGAAATGTTGAATAATTAGTCATATGAGAGTTAACTGATGTGCTCTTCAGATGTATAGATGCTGCAGATCTCAACTAAAAATGTGCCATTTGTTATTAGATTTTTGTGTTGATTAAATCTTTAAATCATGCATTTACTTTGGAAAAACATTTTTCATTTTTCAGAACCTTGGAAATTAAGTTGCAATTAATAATTGCATTTTTTTTAAATATTTACATGCAGTATTGGGAAATTTTCGGTTCAATAAGCACATATTTGAATTGTAAAATTTATAACTTCATTTTAATATTGCTATTCAATTTCTGCTTAAATTTATCTGTAGATGTATTCTGTAATACTAAAATATATTTGCACTGATTTGATATTTAATCAATTCAAATAACTTACTGCATGACACTTTTTATAACTCTTAAGTTATGTGGTTTAAAAGTTAACTCTGTAAACTGTTTCGAAAATAGATGTTACGCTGAATGCACTGAACTGTAAGCAAAGAGGTGTAATCTGTTCTATTTATAATTTTCAAATGTGGCAGATTGGAAATATGCTTTTGTCAGAGGAAACAGCTTTTAAAATTTTTTGACTACTCGCTAAATTAAATAAAATGCTAATTAAACTAGCATTTATTGTTAGTATATGCACTCCTTTATCACTTACAAATCGTAATCAATATGCATGATGACTATGATTGAATTCTGTATATCGTCATAGTTCATGCAAAAGTCACCAAGTCCCAAACCATAGTTTCGAGATGTGGTCGGTTTAAACTGGATTAGTTTTGAGTCGTTATGGTAATTACCAAAAATTATTTTACAGATTTCTAGCTGCTACTGTAGATTTACTGATATTTAGATGACAAGTTTCTATCATGAAATAATTGATTACAAATTATAATTGACTGCATAGCCCGTCAAAAGGTTTTTGTGGACTGAGTGACTTCTGCCTGAACGATAACGATATATTATAGGCTGTTCGCCTACCTTCTCCTATGTTCGTTTATGGGACATTTTTGCCCCTTATGTTTTGAAATGCATACCACCGAGTTTTCGCGTTCGTACGACAGCTATGTTTTTCTCTATAGTGCTCTGAATAGAGATACTTTAACTAACTGGTATATCTGTAGTTATGAGTCAGACTTCAAGCTCCATCGAATCTCGATAATTTTCTTCCAGTTTTATTTTTTCCTTCGAATAACGAAACATGTATTAGAAAATTAAGTAAAAAGAAGAAAAAAGTATATATGTCTAATAATCTCACTCAATTTTACTTTAAATTCTAATATTATATATTTTCAAGTCTTAATGTATTCCAAAATCACTTTTCTGAAACTCCAGTTTCGTTTTATTTCCCGCGCTGGAGGTATATTAAATCTCTCGTTTTGGCATATTTATTACTAAAAGAATATTTTAATCGCTTTCAAGTGCCCACAGAAAATCATGACGGCATCTCTTTGCCGCCAGACTTTCCCGAAAACGCTTACGTAATTTAGTAAAAATAGCTATTACTACCTTCACTTTGATCACGTGTCTATGTTAAATCCCTACCTGAGGAAATGTAGGGATTTTTTGTTCGCTTTTTGACTTGAAACTTCAACTGAGATGCACGTATGTCTGCCACTGTCCCATAATAAATGAACTTAATAACTCGGCCTGTTTGTTATTTAACGACTGCAACAAAGAAATCATTCATATATAATAATTTCGTATGATGTAGTGATTAATAAATAATAAACAGGCCGAGTAAAGAGCTAATTTTCATTTATTTATCAATTATCACGTAATGTGGAGAGTGGCGGATATACGTCCATCTTTACACGAGGTTTACAAGCCAAAAGAGATCGAAAAATCCCTGCGTTCTCTGATAGGGGATTAACATATAGACACGTGATTAAGTGAAGGGAATATTAGCTATTTTCAGCAAGCTACGTAGGTGTTTTAGGGAAAAGTGTGGCGCCAACAAGTCACTGATTCGTGATTTCTGTGGGCGCGTGTGGAAGCGATTAAAGTATTCTTTTAGTAATGAATATATCAAAATACGTGATTTAATATACCTCCAGGGTGGGAAATGAAACGAAACTGGAGTTTAAGAAAAGTGATTTTGGAATACATTAGTTTGTACTATAAGATTTTTAAAAATATATAATATTGGAATTTAAAGTAAAATTAAGCGAGATTATTACATATATAAACATTCTTTAGGTGAGGTGTAAGCGAGCATCTTGAAATGAAGTAGGCAATAGTTGATTCAATTTCTATATATTCATTTGACTTAACACATTCACTGCTACGGACGAGACAACTCGTCTTCCAAGAAAATTTTCTGTTCACTAGAATTTGATTTACATTCTACTTTAGATAAGTAGGACATGTTAATAGATGTCTGCAGAATACGTTCATTTTCTTTTTAATTTCTCGTATACGAAGTATACAACGAGAAAGTATTGTAATCGTCAAAATATTCGAACTCGAGATTTTGACGAAACTCCATTGTTTTATACCTCCTTGAGTCCGAAAAACACAATTTTGGAATTATGTCTGTCTGTGAACACAACTCGAAAACTGCTAGAGCTACGGGGATGAAATTTGGTATGTGATCTTTACACATAATTTGTAGGTTTCTATCAAATCTTGGACAAAATCCGTCCACGGGAAATCTGTCTGTCCACGGTCTTGTGAACACTATAACTCAAAAACTGGAATAGCTAGATGGATAAAATTTGGTACACAGTTGTATCATCATGAATGTAGGTCCGTATCAAATTTTGGACCCAAATCCGTCGAAGGGTTGATGGTCTGTCGGACTGTATAATCGTATACTTGTAAAAATTATATCTCCTAAACCCTTTAGCTTAGATAAATAAAAATTTATATGACGGTTGCTAACATTAATTATAAATCTATCCCCAAATATCGTTTTAATCGGTGGTTTAAAAAAAGGCGTTCAAATTGCATAATTAATTTTTCTAATCCGATTCTCCATACGCATACATACTGGCAGCAATCTCTGTGCGCGCGGAAGGATTTACGTCGCTTTGTTCTTGAGTCGGCAAGAGTGGAAGTGTGTGATAAATGAGTGTTATTCGGTACGCATCTCTTTGAATTTGATTCTTTACCTAAATATTTTACAATCACTATAATCTACAATTTAAAACCTTCTGATAGTCATTGGATTCTGGGTTACAGTAGGTTCGAATTTTTTTATCCACGCGGGGGGATAGCACCTTTTTGGGGAAGTATACAAGAAAGTTTGGGGGAGACCACTCCCGCTGGTTTGGTATATAAATTGTCTAGAGCAAGCGAAGTTACCTGTTGTCGTTTCTGGAGCTTGAATCTATTTTGGAGTTCTGAAGCAGTATTTTGAACTTTGGAAAGAATTTTTCATAAGGAATTCTGAATTATTTTGCCTAAGCTCAATTATTTGAAATTATTTCAAGTGATTTAGCATAGTCTTCTAGATTCTTCTCGAATATAGTATCCATGGTGATCGCGATGAAGAATTCCAATGCTTTATTTCTCTTCAGACAAAAGGAAATGACAAATTCAACCACAATGAAAATCTAGGAGCTTCATTAATCACATGCACATGAACGGATAAGCAGACAAACTTCCCGTCGACAAGTTTCGTCCAAAATTCGATACAGATCTTCAGTTTTGGTGTTTAAGACCATATACCGAATTTCATCCGTTTAGACCTTTGCATTGTTGAATTATCGAGTTTACAGGCCTCAGCTTCGGGGCCGGAGGGTTCCAAGTTCGAAACCCGATTCCACTGAAGATCCACCGTGTATGGGGCCTGTTACACGTTAAATCGTACTTAGTGTCCAAACTTTCTCCCGCTGGTGCGGTGCGGAAGTTTGGAGAGGGGGGTGTCAGCTCAAGTGTCGTCCTCGTCATCTGACCGCAGTTCAAAATTACGAGGTTCGTCCCCAAATAGCCCTTGTGTTGCTTCGAAACGGGACGTTAATGTAATTAAACTATCGTGTTTACACATAGGATAGTACAGTACAAAACTGGCACAATCCCCATAATGATTTTTTTAACATTCAGGGAGATCTAAAATGTGGAGATTTTTGTAATACCTTTTCTATCTTTCTATATAATCTTTCTATTATCGCATTGCTTTTTCTTTAATGTTCATATACGAGAAGGTAAAAAGTAAAGCGAGTTATGTTTCTCGTGTTTTTTTCTTTAATTCTGCACTCGATGTTTATGTGCTCTTTTCTTTCTCCTTAGGTTGATCTCCTACCATTTCGGAGCAATGACTTTTCATCTGAGTCTACGAAATCGGGGCTTTTACAGAATCAGACCTCTTCTTGCGTATAGTATCCAAGGTGATCGTGATGAAGAACTGCAGTGCTTTATTTCTCTACAGGAGCCAGGTTCTCAACCGAACACCAAAGGTTCGATCATATGCATTTTTCTTGACGTGTTACTTAAGAATCAGTAATTAATATTTTTAATTATTACGATTCTCATACGTTGACTTTAGTATTAAAAATGCGATAATGATAATTTTAAGTTTTGTCTACAAGTCACACGGAAGTCATTAAATGACACTTGCTATGTGTATGAATTGTCTAGTCTTTAAACTCTGAACGGAATATATTTTACTAGCTGATCCCACACAGAGCGTCTGCGCTCCGTTATATGTGCATTATGTATTTTCGGCCAAATTGGCTCCTGAAGTTTCAGCTGGCCAAAAAGAGAGCGCGTCGTGACGAAAGAAATTGAGTTCAGCTGAAATTGATTCAGCGCTCCAAGAAAATTCGCCAAGGTAAAAAAAATCGCCAAGTAGTGTGCGTGTAATGGAAAAGTAGCTAATGTACAATGTTCACAATAGTAAGTTCCATGATGTTCACCTCAATTTGTGAATTAACACAATTTTACTTCATGTATTCTGCAACTTATTTCATCCATAAAATAGTTTTGACTAGTTTTATGGCAGATATAGCGATGTCTTTTTTTCAGTCGAGAAACACTAAAATACTTCTACTAAGTGCCTACTTTTATGACTATAGCTGTTGACGGTCTGATTTTAAGAGGGAGGAAACTTAAGACGGTAGTGGGCATTCCTTATAAATATTTTACTTAGGAAAATCTTTATCTTTTATGTTCCTCTTTTCTTCCATTCAATTTCGCTCCTATAGGTATGCTATGAAAGTTTGGTAAGAGGGGTCGCCTGAGGTGTCGTCCTTGCTCTCTGATCACATTTTGAAATTTCGAGGCTCGTCCGCAACAGTCCACGTGTAGCTTCACAACGGGACATTAATCTAACAAATGAAATCTAATCGCGTGAATCCATTTACTATTTTATCGTTTCTTTTTCCTATTATATATATATATTTCTTACAGTAATTAAAATCTGCGGAAGATCTACTCGACTTATATTTCCACCATACGGTGTGTTTTGTGTTCACCTTCGTCGTCTAGTGAAGAGAATCGTGTATGTATTTTGGAACAGAACGTTTTTCTGTTGACAGATTGGGTCCGAGATTTGACGAAGATATACAATTTTGTGTTGCAAATTTCATTAATCTATCCCGATGCGTTTGCACACGCACGAAAAGACGGCGATTTGATCCTAAAATTGATACAGATCTATAATTTTGGTGATAAAATAATGTCTCTTTTTCCTATATATCTCGTTGCGTTTCTGAGTTATTGCATTTATATGTCTACTGACGGGCAGAGACTTACCTTTGACGGATTTCGTCCAAAATTCGAAACATATACAGGGGGTATTAATAAAAACATGGCCAAACCTTAGGGTGAAATTTAGTGTTGGAGGAGAATAAGTTAAGTGTTAAGAGGACTTGCCCTTTGAGGCGATACAAGCTGTGTCCATGATGTTATTCATGCAACTGGATTGTCGCGCTGGTGTAAATTTCATCTGGTGTATCCTTTTCTTCTACTTATTTCTCTAACAAAGAGTTTCCCGTAGCGAATCCTCTGCATTTCCGACCCTATGTTCTACTGCGAAAATGGTTTGCTTCTGTTTGCCTGACCTACCCTTAAAGTTTGTCCACGCTTTTTTGAAACGCCCTGTATACAATTTTGGTGTAGAGATCAAATACAAATATCATTAGTGTAGCTCTTTCCGAGTTACCGTGTTCACAATCAAACCGACAGATTCCAAAAATAGTTTTTTCGAATTCAGGGTAGTCTTAAGGAAGTGGAGATGCATCAAAATCTCGAGTGAATTTTTCATAACTTTGTTGTTGTATTCTTTCATTTGATTGATTTATACAGTTACTCGCCTACGTTAACGACAGTTGATGTGTCTTATCGTCTAAAAAATAATTGCTGCAACTTACTGGTACGTTACCAACAATTAAGTTTATATAATCTGAAATTCTTTCTTTGGAAAACGACAGTCTCCATGTCCCATATATAAATAAAGTAGTTAAATTTCCTGTAATTTTATGAAACAATTTTTTATGTGTATGAATGTAATTATGATGACTAAAATAATTTCTCATGTTCGGAATTTTTTCCTTATTGAAAGAAACAAATTGTTAGTGTTTATTTCGTATTCTTTGTGTAAGCCATTTATTATCACTTGTATGTCTTATTCATCAAAATAAGTATTCTTCCGCAGGTGACTTGAAGTATCAGCCGTGGAGTACAACGTTTGATGTCCACTCAGATAAAGGTAATTTTCAATTCAACTTTTAAATCCGATTCCTTTGAGAAATTAGAATTTTCATAAAAATTTTGTTTAAAGAACTTGAATTTTCTTATCTGCATGATTAGCATTTAATAATTCAAATGTTTCCTTAGGGCGGAAGTGTTGGATAATCTTTTATATAAAAATTATAAGAAGGCATAATTTTTCTGAAGTTCCTTCAATGTAAATTTTCACATGAATATGCATTTGTGTGCGTGCACAAGCACTGGCTGTATGATCTTCACAAAACTGTCATAAAATCATTCGAAAGTTTTGTATATAATCATATCAAGTCTTAACAGATTTTACATACAAAATTCCTTTAAAATTGCGTATTATATTTTTTCAAGAGGAATAAATAAAATACCGTTCATCTTACGCATACCATGATCGAAAAATTTTGCATCATTTAGATAGTTTTAAGCCATTCACTGCCAAATACGAGATGTCTCGTACTTTGCGCTACGAGTTTTCCCTTTAAAATAAAATCTTGGCGCTCAGGGCAAAACGCTCTAAATATTGCTGGAAGTTAATGGGTTAACCATTAACCCATTCACTGCCACCAGCATTTAGTGCACAGCCAGACTCTACGAATATACTAGGAGATATTTCGTAGTTGGCAGTGAATGGGTTAATAATGTTTTCTCGTTATTCTAAATTAAAGTGTAACCGAAGAACTCGTATATAGATTTAAAAAATAGACCAAAGTGTGTTATTAAATAAATCCTCTCAAATGATCAAATGCCAGTTTATAGTGCGTGTTACAGTCGGGCAAACGATTGATGTATAAATACTACGTTCTTGTCACGGATACAAAATATGAAATATAATGCAAATTCTTCTTTTCTTCGAAATGTCACAGTTTTCATTTCTTTTTTCGAGGTACGTATTTTTTTCATGGAAAATGTTAATGTTGAAATTGTTTCTTTGTTTTCAGTGGAAAAATTACATATTGAAATTGCTCAAAAATCTCGCCCACTACTGGCATCTCGAACACTAATAGTGGAAGATCTCAGTAATTTATGTCCCGAGGACGATTGTTCGTATACCAAAGAGGTATGTGTGATTTTTGTTTTTTGTAATTTAGGTGCATGGGATTTTTCTTGCGTAATGATTTATTGAAAAATTCCAGAAATTGATTTTTTTTCTTTGCTATAATACTTTTTCTGTTCTAATATCGTATTTTTAATGTAAGTTTTAGTATAAACACTGAAATTGATGAAGTTTCAGCCCCCGGTGTTTCATAAGCAACTAGAAGATACATTTCGACAAATGGCGTAGCAGTTGGGGGGGGGGGTGCAAGGGGTGTTCCGATGTCTCATACACTATTCTCTAAACTCTCTCTCAACTCTAAACCCAATGGGTGGGTCATGCTCATGCACCATTCTTTGGGGGGAGGGGATGAATATCAAATATTAGTACCTTTATTTCATTTTTTTAAAGCAGAATATGAAGAGGATTGCGATATAAAGTACTATGGCCCGGGCGTCATTTAGGCTTGCTACCCCACTGATTTTTTTTACTGAAATTCGATTAATTTTATGCGGAAAAAAAATGGTGTAAGCTGTCATTTTAATGAGACAAATCTTCGACATCGTAAGCTTAGAGCCCTTTTTCCGTTATGTCTTATTTGTGTACCAAGACAATGGGTACGCACAAACATGTCCCTAATACTCTGTTTAACAATTACGTTGTTAATCTCTGTTATCCCACCAGGTGGGGCCACCTTCAGAATAATAGGAAGACTTCGATGTATACTTGGCACTACTGCAGCGCTGATGGAAGATTCTGAACAACTACGGGTTACGGGAAAACTGGTCGAACTTCCTGGATGGGAGAGAGAGGTCAACGTATGACCCGAGTCGTAATGGTAGAGGGGGAACTCGGGGCCAGAGAAATTCTGGCCCTGGGGGTAACTACGGCTCTTTTACAAGGGGCCTGGTATAGCCGTTGTTTTCATACTGCCGGATGTCTGTGAAAAAAGGTAGGGAGAAAGGAACGAGTCCTGTAAAAAAAATTGATGTGGGTGGCCTTGACCATCAAGAATTGGGTTTGAGATAGAGAGAAATAGAATATGAAGCTTTCGGTTATGCTGTATAATATAAAACATTCAATGTACATAACTTCTCAAAACTCCGTATTAGAAGAGTGAAAAAAAAAAGTTTTACTGAATATATAATTTAAAATTTGAGTTGTAATTCGATCATTATTCGAGCATTATTTATTGTAAAAATTTTAGGTTTTTTTATTAAATTTCCTTTTAATTATTAAAAAAATTTATGCATCCTTTATTTCAAGATAAGAACATGAAAGCATGGTTGGTGTAATCATTTTTTTTTTTTTTTTGCATGGAATCTTCTGCTGTATACAATTTTAAATATAGTGTCAAGTGTCTACTATTGATATTTCTTAGGCTTCCTTTAATTAATAACACACAAATTATGTACTTAAAAACAATGTAATTGTAAAAAAAAAATATCGATCGAAGCAACTTTCTCTTTTTGCTTTGAGAACGAAACGTTGGTACACACGAAGCAAAGAAAATCTACTTCTGGTTGTTGGCGAATTCTAATAGAAAGTAACCCCAAAACGCGTAGAAACACCAACTACGTTATTCATCGGTGCAGCACCGGAAGTATAGCGTAATCTCTGTTAGCTTCTTGGCTTGTCTTTGAGTATACTATTGACACGTATTTGTACACTATAAAACATACATTGCACTGGTCGGCACTGATTTTTTGCCAATGATATTCCAGTGATTTTAGGGTAATTTCGTGGTGCTGATTTTGAATCCGGCATTCTTTTTGTCAGATTGGCTCTAGTTTTTGAGATAAAGTGAAAATTATACTTCAATAGTAATATGTGCTCAATTTTTCGCAACCAATAACGAATATTTCTGAATTTTTTTGTAACATCCGATATAAAAATGAAACTGCATATTCCTACCAGATGTGAAAAAAAGATTAAGAAATATTCGCTATTGGTTGCGAAAATGGAGTATTTGCTTCCTCTTTGAAATTTCAAAAAATTGAGATGGGTGGCGTTGCTTATTAACTGCTTAACTTAAAAGCCCGAGAATACTCGTGCATCGAATTATCGCAATTTTAGTCTCAAACTAAAATTGAATCATTAATTAACTTTATAATTTGACACAAAAATTACGTGGGATCCATAAATATCTCAAGTATTCTGTGCCTTCTTAGATGAATGAAAACGACAGCCCCTTTCCAAAACAGAAGGGGTAATCTTTATTAGATAGCAAAGAAAATTATTCAGTTAAGTGTTTAAGCAACGATATGTTGCATTACATGGGCAGTTAAGTTTGTCATGTGACTGTGAACCTGAATTGACTCTATTTGTAAGTCAAGATGTTTTAAGCCCTCCTCAATCTTTGCAAAAAAATTTAAAAAAAATTCTGACACCGTATATCAATATCATCTTGAAAACTCGTCGTTTTTCTGAAATTTATAGCTCCTTGCGTTTCGTAAAAAATCATAAAATCGATTATTTCAAACTTCTGTTTTAACGAGTTTTATTTGATGTACTGAATAATTCATTGCTTACATTTCGTAACGTCTATTTCTTTTTCAGTTGAACTTGACCCCTAAAGGAATTCTACGTTTCACTATAGGGTATTTTGAGGACGAGAATGGTGAGATTTATTTTTATTAGTATGTTCCTTAAGTATTACGCTGGAATGACTCTGAGTATTTAAATATTTAATTCATTTACTTTAGTTTTATTAGAAAATTTATTTTAACAAAAAATAATGCCGGTTTTCAATAAGTTTGTCAGATATCCACTTTATAACTAATAAATCTGGCCTTTAAATTAGGTATCTTATGCTGCAAGGTCTAACTTAGTATAAATATATTTTCTTTGCTCCCTATTTTAAAGCTACAAAAAATAACTTTGTCAATTTCTAATTTAAAAAGTTGTGAGATGCGAGTTGCAGCCTTTGAATAATCCTTCTAATCTTTTGCATTTGATATTCGGATATCAGTCGTGGCCGTGGTGGCCTTGTAGCAGTCTGGCTTAGGGGCCGAAGTTTCGTGGGTTCGTAACCCGTAGCTGGCTTGGTTTCCGTTAAAAAATGATCAGAGTCCAGCATTCTTCAGCTGGTGTGATGTGGAAATGTGAAAAAATTCTTATCCTCGCCATCTGATCGGGGTTTCAAAAGTCAGTGCCCCGTTTTAGCTTTGAAATACGATGTTAATTTAATTAAACTATTCCAGGATGTGACCAACTGCTGCATATCGTTTAGCCGAATATACTTGCTTGTGGTGAATCAAGGGGTAATTGGTTTCCTGGAGGAAACAACATATATAAGTCGTAAATGGAATCGCAGTAATAATCGGTCACATTATATCGTTCAAAGAATATTTTTATTTGAATTTGATTTGTGAAATAAACACCCTATATTAAAGCTACGCGAGTACTAGGTATGCGGAACCTCGTAATTTTGACACCTGAGCAGACGCACCATTTTCTGCATCATACCATGAGGATGCTGGATCTACGACAGATTTACTAATCACCAAGCCCATAGCATGTCTTCAGTGGAATGTGTTCTTGAATCTGGTATCCTTCGGTTGTTAAGCAAGATCACCACTAGGCCACCGGACACAACAAAAGTTCATGTCCCTGAAGCTATATCCCATAACTCTAGGTGGATGAGACCGTCAGTTTGACGGATTTCGGACTTCACGAGCAAAATTACAAACACCTTTACTGTAATTTTCGCTGACTTTTATTCATGGAATAATACGAAAATATACTCGAATCCGTTTCCTTCATAGGTCTGTAATTTCAAAATTCGGTTTGATGTATGTATGCCTATTTCTCTGGATAATTTCGGGAAATTATTTCTTCGGTAACTAATGGAAAAGTAATCAGAAAGTGGATACTAAATAAAAATTATAAATAGGGACGGATTAAACCCAATAGGGGCCCTTAGGCGATGCAAGTTTCGGGGGCACCCTTCACAACTTCCAAACCCAAATATTCTGTATCGGATTTTTATTTAATCTCTTTATAAACAGTTTTCAAGAAAAATATTATGACAAACTAAAATAATAAAACAGCTAATTGCGGGTAACCTTCAAGAGAGTTGGTGCCAGCATCTCGCCAGTAAAACTTAAATTTAAAAGTAATGTTAAGCAAAATGGTAAAAAAAAAACTAAGTTTGTCAGAGCTGTTGATTTGTGAGTCAGTCAGCCGACTGAAAAAAAGACCGTATTGAACGACCGCTTTGACCGTATCTGCAGTGGAATTTGAAAAAGTGAAAAAAAATCCTAAGAATGATGTTCTGAAATTTAAAAAGAATAGTTGATTATAACTTGAATAAGATCGAATACACACGTTTCTTGTAAATCAAATGAAGGCACGAAATTAAATTACCCGGAAAATAATGTTTAAAAAAACTCGACCTGCGGGCCCTCCAAAGTTGCTCCCCTAGGCAGTTGCCTACTTTGCCAATCCGACTCTGATTATAATTCAACGTAGATATCACTCGATGGCGTCAAACCCAGTATCAACACGCCGCGGTTTGCTAGAACAAAGGAAAGAAATAGATTAAGGGTATCAAACTTGCGGCCCACAACAAATATCTTTGCAGCCCGGGAACATGACAATATACAGCAAAATTTTTAAAAAATTTCGTAGCTTAATTTTTTAAAATTTTAACTATGTATGATTATTAATAATGAGCCACACTATTCGCCAATGACAGTTTTACTAGTCGTATTACTTCGACGCACCGTTTCCCCTGCCAATTTCCGCAATGAATAATATAACACCCGATAATAAAATAATTGAGATGCAGTGCTGTGAAGATTTGAAGGCAAAATTCAATGAAGTTGGGACGTCTGAATTTTTAGAAATATTTGCCTCCTTGGTTTGAAAAAACTCGTAAATTGGCTTATTAAATTATTTCCATGTTAGAAATACTTATCGGTCCAAGGAATTTCTTTAACTTATTAAAAAAATAAGTCTCCTATCGGATCCAGAATTACTGGCATTCGTCTTGGGTCAGTTTAGAAATCAATCTGTGAATATAAGCTATCCCTCGAAGTAAGAAAGAGAAGACATAGCAGGAGTCTGGAACAAATCGTTAACTTTACAATTATCCTTGTTCTTTTTTTATACTGTGTTTTCGAAATAAACCTACGTTTCTAATAAAAATCTGAAGTTTAATTTAAAATACATACATACCCACATAAGCTTTGACCTGGTTTATTTGGCTCGTTTTTTTTTTTTTTAAGTTTGCCATCCTTGAAATAGATGTTACAATAAGTGTAAGAAGAATGTTTACGGAAAATACGTACAACATAAGAGAATGTGTCTACAAAAAATACGCTAAATAATTGTATGTATAGTAAAACTTTGTATAAGTTTATTAAATCTGTTGATATTGTTATAAATAGTGTTATTTACTGTTTTTATTTTTTAATTATTTTTTAAAAGAAAATACGTTTTGTGTACCCATCAATTTGACGGGTCTTCGTAGAAATAGCTATACAAGAAGCGTTCATAACTATAGTGTTATAAACAAAAATTAAAAAGTGTAATTAATGGGCATGGAGTAAGAGACAAACCTTACCTTGCACCGGGCCCGTCGGAACGTCGTCCCCCCTCTGAACCACCAAGCTTCGGTGGCCTAGTGATAAGGTATCGGCTTCGAGGCCAGAGGGTTCCAAGTTCGAAACCGATTCCACTGATGATCCGCCGTGTATTGGGTATGTTACACGTTAAATCATACGTAGTGTCCGAACGTCCTCCCGTTGGCGTGGTGCGGAAGTTTGGAGAGGGGGTGCCAGCTCAGGTATCGTCCTCGTCATCTGACCGAGGTTCAAAATTACGAGGTCCGATTCAAAATACCCCTTGCGTTGCTTCAAAACGGGAAGTTAATATAACTAAACCCTCTAAACCACCGGATCTAATTTTTATTTCAAATTTTAATGAAAGGCAACGACAGAAAAGCCATTTTAGAAAAAAATTCGGACATATATTCCAGGCTTTATTTTTAGAACGTAAAAAAGCATTTTTACTTCAAAATAAACATTATGAGCTGAAGAATGCCTCTTCTTTATTTAGTAGTCTTTGAAGCATAAATACAGTGACATATTTTGACTTTCAGAAAGATTCTGTATTTATTTTCGTAATATCTAGACCTGGGCTTCTTTAATTAGGGTTTTAGATGAAAGCGGAAACGCTGAAATCAGATTCTTCAAGACAAATATACAATAATAAGAAGAAATATGTATGAGGCTTTGAGAACCAGAGGACTAACCCATAATTTTCGCTCAACTGAGCTGGGCATCGTACTGAAGTTTCAAAACTGGAGTGACTCAAAAGAGTTTTAGCTGTCCTATACTAAATAGCAGCGCTTGTCAAATGGTTCTCTTTCAATGTTTATAAAATATATCTAGCTTATTTTAGTGAAAATTGTGGTTTCAATCTGGTTCTCAACGGCTCGTATATTCCAAATGGGAACTAAGAAATGTATTGATCAACGGTATTTCGTTGAAACTTAAATAGCTGCTTAAATTTTATATAAAATTGACACTTCTCTTGCGTATATTAATATGGACATATATAGGGAAAATAATTTTTCGTTAAAAAATTGGGGCCACGAGAAATTTTTCAGATTGTTTGAAATCGTATTCCTAGAATCCCTGATCTAACGTAGGCAAAGGAAATTTGAAAAACGCATCGAATTATTATACTTTCATCACGTTAAGAATAATTGTACTGTCTAAAATATTTAAAATTTAGCTTATAATATATGAGCGAAGGGACCGATTTTTCAATCACTTGACTGACGAGACGATCATATTTGTTTATATTAACAGAAAGTATAAGTTTAAACCAACTTACAGGTATAGAACAAATTGATGATTCTTGTGTGTGCAGTTTGCTATATATATGCTTAAAATTTTGGTTTTTATTTTATTTCAGCTTCTCAGAATAACTCTCGCCGTTTTAGCCATCATTTCAGAACCCTTGAAAGTGGTTTTCACCATCGCCGAGGTGCCGTGAAACTTCAGAATGTTCATGAAGCTAAGGGTCACGCTTTTGTGGCCAAATTTTTCCGGCAACCGACTTTCTGTGCTTTCTGCAAAGAATTTCTATGGTAAGTGGCTGTTTTTGAAATTTCGATTTTTATTATTTTGTATATTGTTCATGTCAATAATTAACAGCAGTAATAATATAACTCCCCAAATATAGTACACTTGGGTGCACCGCATTCTGGCGCTAAGTTTTGTCTGAATACTTTTGCTTGCGGCATAACAATGATGGGACAATATGGGTGAATATACACTATTGGCGAAAAGTATTGCACGATTGGTAAAATCCGAAACATTTGGAGTTAATTTGAATGCAATGGTCTACGATCAGTTGTGGAGAATCGTGGGGCTTGCAATCATTGGCACTCACATTTTGCAGTGAAAATTTTAGTCTCAAGGGCATTTAGGGGACCGTCCACAAATTGATGAAAACGAAAATATTTTGGGTTCACCCCTTTTCACCGGAAGCTAATAATGTTTTGAAACTCTCATCAATTGTTTTGCTTACATGCATTTTCTTAAAAAAAGCATGAATTTTCGGGACGATATAAATGTTCCTTTAAAACATCCCAAATTTTTAGCAAGTTTTTTGCTTATAACATGCAGAGTTTTACGCCAAATTTTGAAAAACTTACAGGATACTCGACAATATGTTAGAGAAACATTATATTAAAATTAGAAGTAAATACCTTGAATATTTGAGGAAATATGAGTATTTTTAGTAAATACTTTTTAACTGCGCATGCTCGAATAGCGAAAATTTTCTTAGATGACATCAAAGCCAGATATCTAAGGCAGCTTATATAAAAAATCCAGTTGATTACCATTAAAATTTAGAAAGTTGTAGGCATTGGAACCAACAGAATTTCTGTAGTTATCTAAGAGGGGTTTTGTACAAATCAATTTTTAAACTTGAATCTTCGAACAGCAATTTTCAATTTTATCAAATTTGAATATCCTGAGTATCCATCTGAACTTATGAATTAAATATATAATTAAAATTGCAATTCGACAATGAATACTCGAAGATGTAAGTTTAAAGAATATTCATTTAAAGAAAAACCCCTCCTAATTTCGTTACTCTTTAGAGAACTGCAGAAATTCTGCTGGTTGCAATGCCTACATTTTTCTAAATCTTAATGATATTCAACTGGAATGTTTGTATAACGTCACTTAACATGCGACACCACCTATCTCAATTTTTTTGAAATTTCAAAGAGGAAGAAAAACTGAACATTTCTGATTTTTGTTTTTTCACATCTGGTTGGAGCATGCGGTCTCATCTTTATATTGGATATTAAAAAATGCAGAAATATTCGTTATTGGCTGTGAAAAATTGAGTATTTCTTTCCTCTTTGAAATGTCAAAAAATTGAGATAGGTGGTGTTGCATGTTAAGCGACGATAAGCTGCCTTAGATATCTGGCTTCGACGTTATGAAAGAAAATTTACGCTGTGTTTCGCGCATGCGCAGTTAAAAAGTATTTACAAAAATTACTCGTATTTCTTCAAATATTCAAAGCATTTACTTCAAATTTTAATATTTCTCTAACATGTTGTGGAGTATTAAGTGAGTTTCGTAAAATTTGGCTAAAAACTCTGCTAAACGAAAAAACATGCAAGTTAACGAAAAACATGCAAGTTAACGAAAAACATGCAAGTTAACGCAAAACATGCAAGTTAACGCAAAACATGCAAGTTAACGCAAAACATGCAAGTTAACGCAAAACATGCAAGTTAACGAAAAACATGCAAGTTATACGAAAAAACATGCAGAAAATTTGGGTTGTTTTAAAGAAATGATCTTCTCGAATATTCATGATATTTTTATGAAAATTCATGCAAGCAATGTGCATAAGAAGCAAAACGATTGATGGAAGTTTCAAAACATCATCTTCCTGTGAAACGGGGTGAGCCCAAATCGTCATCAATTTGTGGACGGTCCCCTAAATATCCTCGTGACAAAAAGTTCACTGTAAAACGTGAGTGCCAATGATTGCAAGTCCCACGTTTCTCCACAGCTGATTGCGAACCACTGTATTTAAATTAACTCCAAATGTTTCACATTTTATCAGTCTTGCAATATTTTTAGCCAATAGTTAAGATGCCCCGAACGCAATCTGAGGGGATGCTACGACAAACATTAGTTTATTTCACTTTGTAAAATCAAGTATGACGAATAGGAGTCGAAACAACCATACTCTGCCTAAGTGCCGTCGGCGAATTTAACGTGCACTTGGCCCTTATACATGACAGATCTTCTGTAGAATCTCGAACCCACGACCCTCTTGTCCCGAAACTAAGATTCTGACACGAAACCACCGCGGTCTCTACATTTTTGTGATGGGCCATTCTGGGGGATTTTATCGAAAAATAAAATTGATTACCACACTTTCTTTTATTCGTCTTTTACAATTTTAGTTTCGAGCTTCAATAATTTCGTTCGAAATTATCAGTAATGTAGCGTCGTATCAGTCATTTAAAAGACAAGTTAGCGCAAGGAAAAGATTTTCTCAGAAAAAAACCTGTTCGGGTGAAGTATATTTTTTTTCTGTTTTTCCCCCTCTTTTATTCTGTTTGTAGATGAGGTGAGGGTGTTTAGAATGACTTGCGGTGTTATTCTAAAGCTTCTGCAGTTTGGAGCCGCTGGGTCGTTTTTGTTCCTTAATAAAAAAAATAATAATAAACAGTCTTCAGATGTTTTTTTCTCTTTTCCTTCTTTCCCGCGAAAAACTCTTAGGAAATAGAATTGCATTTCTGTCACTGTAGCTGCTGCGTTCAGGTTTATTTGCAGTGACTGTAATGTCTACGTTATGTGAAAAATACTTTTTTTTTTCAAAAAAAAAATATATATTACGTCGCTTCTGTATGTCTCATTAAGTCTTCCTCGATTTTGTGAATTCTTATATAAGTTGTGATGTCTTTAATTTAAAGCAACAAGAGGGTTCCGGGTTGAGCGGAACGGTCCCGATTTTAGTCTTTGTTCCGGGTTGAAAAAACATCCCAGATTTATCCCGATTTTGAATAAAATGTTCCGGATTGCCCCCTTTTTCTAAGTGAATATTCATATAAAAATTGTTATAAAAAGAATGATTTATTTTTAAAAAAAAATAGCTCCTGAAGAGAATCCTCCCTCCTCGCTCTTGCTATACATAGACTAGACTCGTCTTTCTTAGTGAATTCCTTTGAGTATTTTTCACTTCCTTGTGTAAGCTCAGTGGCGTAGCGAGGGTAAATGTCACCCGGATCACAATATGAAATTTTGATCTGAAACCTCACAGGACTTAAAAGGCTACTAGGATATTTATTACTTTTTCTGAAAATAAAATATTGTTTTGTGACAAATTTTATATTTTCTATCAAATATTTTTTCCCTTTTTTTAATTTTTTCTCCTTAAAATGTGTAGCATCTTTTAATTATTCCGTTTTCAGGTTTACCTCAATTTACGCTAAAAATTAGCAGCTAATTGAAGAAATTAAAAAAGCTAAATTTTATGAAAATCGGTTTTGTAAACAAACCATCACTTTTCGATTATAATGTTTTGTGTTCATTTCAGGGTTTAATTAATTGTATCATTTGTAAAATGACCATAGAATCAAAGCTGATTTCGAATTCTTGTGTTGTCTGAACAAAAACATTATAGTAAAGTATTGATCACACTGAAAATGGCTCATCAAACCAATGAGTAATTTATATGGCATTTTAGGTCAGCGGTTCCCAAACATTTTTCCCTCACGTACCCCTTGATTTGACCCCTTTTTATTTTCGAGTACCCCCTACTGTTACATCCCCCAGCACAAAGTGTGTATTAATAACGCCAAGGGCTTAGGTTAGCATAAGAGTGAAACGACTCTAATGAAATTAATAATTTTTTTTTATTTCACATTTTATTCTATTTTTTAAAATAATATTAGTTCAGCGTCAAAACGAATGAAAACAGCTTTGAAATAATTTCGCAGTAACTTATGATGAGAGCTAACAATTACTCAATTATTACAAATTCTTTTCTTTCTTCCTTTTTCTTATTTCGTGAATATGCTTTCGGACTTCGTAAAATTTTTACTTTCATTTTTCATACGAACTTGAGAAAACGAAATTCTAGAATATTCTTATATTTACCGCCATTACCAATGTCACTTTCGCGTACCCTTAACTGGTCTGCCACGTACCCCCAGGGGTACGCGTACCACAAGTTGGAAATCTGCTTTAGGTGAGAAAAGCAAAATTAATGCGAATTTGGAGGAAGGCCGTCTGATTGATGTTAATATCCTTATTTTGAATGTGAAATTATATAATTGTTAATAGTTATATGTATTTCATTTCAGGGGCTTCGGAAAACAAGGCTACCAGTGTCTGGGTAAGAGATTTCAATTTAACATTCTGTAGATCTTTCAATTATTTTGTTAACTGAAAATATCAGAATTAACTTTCATGCAGGAACTTCTTGGATAAATATTTTCTTACAATTTCGCCGCATGTGATTTTTCAGCTTGCCAGGTAGCTGTACATAAGAAATGCCATGAGAAGTTTTTGGGGAAATGCACTGGCTCTACCTTAAAATCTCAGGCAACACAAGTAAGAAAATGCCAGATTTTTTTAAAAATATATATCATTTTGCTTATACAGTAAAACTTCGATTAACCGTCAGTTTCTGTTATCCGTCATTGGCTAAAAAAATATCAACAGACAAAAAGACATTTGTAAAATTGTCAAAGGATTCCACTTTCAGGTCACTTTATAATGAGTAGGCAGTTGCCGCGCAAAAGCTCGAGCCTCAAAGACACAGAAGGAGATGACAGATTATTTTAAAGTAACGTAGTTTTATCATATTACAATACACTTCTGTACATCACTACTCTTGTATTGAAGTTGATATTGATCGTTTTGTAGAATGCAATATGTATTATTCGCGTTTGAAGGATTTTATTTTCATTTCATCCCAATCCAGCAGCGAGATCACGTTACTGTACATATGTATTAAGAGATTTCTGCTAACCGTCTATTCGGTTATCCGTCAGAGCTCGGGTTCGGTCGGTGACGGTTAATCGAAGTTTTACTGTAATAGTTTACATTTTTAATATTTTGTACATATAGTTTGGGAAAAAAAGAAATGGTGTAGAGCTAAGATGCTTATTTACTGCCTGTGTGTTTCTGTATCCCGAAATGGCGATGGGTTATGCATGCACACATTAGTTACAATGATTCACAAGTTGCAAAAGAAATTCACCAGTTAAGGGGAAGATGCAATATGTTCGTTTTATATGTTTGAGGAATAGGTAGAAATCGAGGATACCTTACGAGAGAAAATTGCATCATTGAATGGCTAAAATTGTCATTTAAAGATTAAGCCTTGAATGCATTTTGAGGCGTTAAATTTATTTGATTTAATTGTAAAATACCTTTTTTAATTCCATATGCAATTATATGATAAAGTGAAAGCTTCATTAGTTAACAAAATTAGTTTTGGTTTACTCGCATGAATTTTCATCTTCTAATTTTGTGTATAAATTAAAAATAAACTTTAAAGTAAAAAATTTGTAGAATTGCTTTCTGGGACAGCTAGATAACTGATTGCCTTTTGATAAGAGCTTTTCACATAATTCAGCGTCATGTTCAAAACATATTGGCATGATGCGAAAATATTAAGAATAATCGTCATAATGACTATTCTGCACAAAAGAGTACATGCCATGATTCAGATCCATTAGCTCCTACAGCAGTCGCTGATTAATTGCTACACTGTATATATTTTTATTTTTCCGTTCATTCATGTTTCTCTTGAAAGTGTATCATCCGGTGAATAAATGATAATAATAAAGTTGTACAAGATCCTTTTGTAAAGTTGAACCATCTAAGTGTCCAAACCGGCTTCTCCGTTCTTCATGTTCAGTTCAAAAGTAGATGATTTATGTTTATATGAATACTTTCTTAAATTTCTACGGATAAAATCTTAAGATTTCAACAATTGGATTAAATGCAAAAAAATTAGATCTATGCTCACTTTATAAGCTAATTTTTCAGATCTTAAACTTATTAGATAAAAACAATTTGGCGCTCGGAAGGTCAATGTCCTGGTTTGAAAAAAAGATAATTTTGAACAATATATTAAATAGCGTTCTTGTTTTGCAGCATCTCCGAGAACGGTTCAAGATAGATAAGCCGCATCCATCTTAAACACTAAAAGTACCGACACTAAATATATACCTATTCGTACCGTAACCAGCCAAATAAACCATGGTTTACTTTACCAAAAACTTTATTTTTCCTGATTAAATGTTGAAAATATTGATTTTTCTAAGGAAATATTCAACAAAGTAAATTTAAGGTAAAATAATCCAACAAAAATATTTTTGTGGAAGTTCTATAAAGTTATCGTCTTCACAAGCAGACAAAAATCGTTACGCGTGTTTTTGCCGGTATTGACGAAGACAAGAGAGATTATTACAGCAAATAAAAAAGTTATATGTATATAAACTTACCACTCTTTAGTCTATACAGAGATGTGCATCAAATTGATACGATATGGGAAACGTGCATGTGCAATCCAATAACCTTATAAGGCAATAAATTTTGCTCCCTGTCAAATGACCTGTCGTGGTAAATAAATCTATCAGAATTAACAAAGAAAAATGCTAAAGCTAAATAATGAAAAATTAATTGTATATATTTAATAGAAAAAGTCATGAAGTCAAGTGTGAAAAGGCGATAATATTTTATGTGCATTTTCTAATCAAAAATTTGCAACTGGTCACGGTACGTTTAGTGATAACATCAACCGTTTAAGACGGTATCATCTCGACGATCGTAAACTGGTGGATGAATAACAATAATAATAATTACAAAAATCTGAGTAAGAGTTTAACGTTCTGGTTTAAAGATACTTTTGAGCATTATTATTTTGAATATGTCTATATTAAAGCGCATTCTACTTATTTTTACAGTATCTCCGAGAACGGTTCAAGATAGATGTACCGCATCGATTTCAAGTCCATACTTTCAAAAGTCCAACATTCTGCGATCACTGTGGCTCTCTCCTTTACGGTTTTCGTAAACAGGGACTCAAGTGCACACGTAAGTTTCCGGATTTTGTGTCTTTTTGCTTATGAGTAAACAACGTTCATCACTCAATGACGTTAGACTGAAAAGGGGAACGCACTTCTTAAAAATCTCAATACCTGCATTTCTAATTTTAGAAACTCTTTAGCAACAACCGGTCATTTTTATAGAATTTCAAATGAATATAAAAAAGGGGTATTTTGGTTGACAAGAGACAATTATCATCGTTATTATTAAATGCGCAAAAAACATTCAAACTGTATTCTTAATCTCATTTTTCAAGTTGTATACGGAATTGGGAAAACACGAAGCAATTAGAAATAAAACACGCATTTTTTAGGAGAAATGCTGTCATCACTTTAAATGCGACAAAGAAATATTTCTGAATTACTGCAATACTAATCTGATGCTATTACTTTGTTTTATTTTGTTTAATTTGGTATTGTTTACAGTATTCGCAATTGGTGGTTGAAAAATATAAACTAAATAATGAAACAAACTTTACAGAAATAAATATATTTAAGAAGATGCATACCCAAACTGAATTTTGCACACTAGAAGAACTAGGCCGAGGGAAAAGACTTAAATAATATATATAAACCATAATTTCTGAAAAGAAATTTTAATGACAAAACTTAAAGTGCACGCACATCATTAAAAAAGACGCACGTAAGAGGTGCTGCACTTTAAGCAGTCATGTACGGCTGTCTCCTGATGACTCGCAGTTAGTTTAATTTTTATTATTTTCAATTTTATAATTTTTCTTTTTGTTGGATTAGGTTTGATTTATAAGAATTTGTAAATTATCTTTGATTTAATTAATTTTTAAGAATTTTTTTCTTTTCTACACCTTTAGGTATTTGTTAATTTAAATTTAATGAATCGCTGATCTTATATTAAACGAATTACTGAATGAAGTCGATTCGTGAAACGCTATGTTCAGATTTGATCTTGCATCTAATTAAAATTTGCCTTGCTCCGTTCTATGACTGCACGTTCTTCCTATGCAATGGATTCCAAATATAAATTGATGTGATGCATTTGGCGTGTATCACGTGAATATGATTTGACTCCAGTATATTTTTGTAACAAAAAAGGCGTTACTTTAAGAGATATCTTTTAATATCAATACTGATAAAAAAAATTCCATTAAACTAATACTGGAAATATTTGAGTGTGGTTAAAATATACTGTAAAAATCAAAACGTTTTTTATTTTAAACGCGTACTTGTTTTAACATATAGTTGCTTTTCCCTTTCAACAACCTGACACGTAAGACAGTGGAGTGGTGTGATTCACTTGCCGCATTTTAGCGAAGAAGTTGGAAACGATTTTTGGTAAAATTACTCACTGTTTACAAAAAAGCATATTTTAGATTATTTACGTGGGTTTTTTTAAAGGGGCCGTCCACAAATGATGTCACGCTTGGAGGGCAGGGAGGGGGTAACAAGAAGTGTGACATCACACATTTTGGTTAAAATAAAAACATTTAAAATCAGAAAAAATTTTGAAGTTATTTTGAAATTACCAGAATTTGAGAGTATTTTTTTAATCGGGGCTAAAACAACTTTCATGCGATTTTTTTCACTTATATTCCTTTCTTTTCTAAAAAGGTATTCAGGGTAGGTTTTGAGAATATGGTAGCAGCAAAAATTCTTCACCATTAGAAGAAAACTTCCCCTTACTCACAAATGTCATTAAAACACATAGTTAAAGTTTAAAAATAAAATTTGAAATATGATCTATGACGTAGTGCTTTCTGAACTGCAAGTATATGTTCATGTAATATAGCTTGACATGTGACAGGGGGGGAGGGGGTATGGTTAAGTGTGACACTTTGTGACAAAGGAGGGAGGGGGTCAAAAATATTGAAAAAAGTGACATCATTTATGGAATTCCTAAGCGAAGACTCTAGTATAATTTTTGCATGGTACTGACCAATGGAATATTCTGGCTGCATTACATATGCATCACTGTGATGCAGGAAACTTCGTTGACTATGCAGGAAACTGTGTTGGCTGAATTATTCAAATTACTGGTTATTATTTTCACTTTTTAGAACCTATCAATAGGAATTGAAAGCACAAGTGAAACTTTGAAAGATACGTTTTAATATGATTTTTAAAAAACTTTTGTTTTTAAGAAACTAACTGCAATGAATATCGGTGCAAATATCAGTTTATTATAGACTCCAATAATTTTTAGTTAAATAAAAGCGATACTTTTTTTCTATCAACTTTTTTAACTTAGTTTCATCCATTAATCTTTTATTTACCATTGTTGATGAGAAATAGCATTTTTCTAAGGTCTTTATTGAAGATCTAGTATATCACTTATAGTAGATAAATGGTTAATTTTATTTCAGTGCTGTATTATTTTTAAATGTATGTTGGAACATTTGCTAAGACGAAAATGCAGCTCTTCTTATGCTGTTTGCACGATTTTAGTTTTCAATTTAAACCGACAATTACAAATTTATAATAAGTTACTTACTCTAAACTGAAAAATCGTAAAATTATATGCTATTTAATATTCCTTTGCCATCCTTAGTTTGCAGTGGGCTATCGTTTTCCTTTCATTTCAATACATAGACTGCCTGTCATTGAAATGTTTTTTAAATTAATTCATATTGTAAAATTCCAATTAATATTTTTCGATTTGCACCGCATATTTACGGATCCTACTATGGTTTGGATTGAGGTCGCTTTTCATTGGCTCTCAGCGTCACGTGACTTCTGAATGATGTCACAGGAGCGCGCTTAGTTTGGATTTCGATTTTTGTCTTAGCTTTTGTATCGTGGAGAAACCAAAATTATCTTTATCTTGAATTCATCATTCCCTTTAGAAATATCCAAATAATCGTAATTAAAAGATAATTTTGGTTTTTCCATGATACAATAGCTAAGGCAAAAATCGAAATCCAAACTAAGCGCGCTCCTATGACAGCAGCAAGTGAAGTCGCGTGACGCTGAGAGCCAACGAAAAGCGACCTCGATCCAAACCATAGTAGGATCCATAAATATGCATTTGTACCTTACTTTACGACTCTCGATACTATTGCACAGTGGCTGCGATTGGGTTCAAAAACTAGGAGGGCAAAAAGTTTATAGACATCTAAAATTACCCGGGAGTGTATAGGGATAGACAGCAAATTTAAAAATTTAGCTACAAATTAGCTAACTTTCCCTGGCACTATTACTTTTTTAATAATTCTTAGTTTTAGGTGGCTAAGAGGATTAAAAATTTAATTTTTCCAGCGCAAAGTAAGGGGCGGCTGCCCCCGATTCGCCTCCATTGCTTTTCCCTGCGCGATTTCTTTCGTCTATGAAAAGAACTTTTGCTGCAAGATCCCGAAAAAATGATTCGAAAGAATTTGAAACGCTTCCTTGTTAATTCCACGCATTTTCCTTTCGTTTTCTAAATTTAGACGGAGTAGGGACTTCTTGGAAGTTGAGGATTGTTGTGGATGTTTCGGGAAATATTCCTTCAGAAATAAATTGCTTGGATCGCAACTGTCTTGAAGAATGATTTACGACTCGTTAGAAAACTGAAATTTCTGTTATCATTCATTCGCTGCCCATTCTGGATATTTTTGTTACTCATAAATCTCGATACACTAAAGCTGAATAAATATCCCAATATTTTTTTCACTATTTTTTAAGCATTAAAAGAAATTAAATATTAAAAACAAATACCATATTTTCTTTTATTCAATGTAAAAGGCATCACTCAAATTCTTTCCCCTGCTAAATTATCGTATTAAATAAAATAAAATATTATGCATTTTACTAAAAATCTCCCCTTTTCTACATGAGTTTTATAAAAGATTTTATAAACTGAATATCAGAACTGATCAGAACAATGATAGTAAAAGGGTAGTTTGGGCTGTCGAGGTTTTTTTCTGTCCTTTTTCACATATGTATGTTAGTCCGTTCTAGACACGTTTTTCGGAATTATGAATTGTATACTCGGAGCTTCTTCCATAATTAGATATTACTTTGAAATTAATGCAAATAATGGCATGCTGGAATAAGATCAACAGATGTAGAAGACGATTCAGATTTTGCTTCACATTACACGTTAAGCTGACATTGAAATTTTGGTTTTGTGATTGATATTTTAACTTTCAAGAACATCGAATATAAAATAAATTTTCTTGGTAATTTGTCTATATAACGCTTTAAAAGTACCCGACATTCGTTTCTTGTAAAAAAAAATAATGAATTTACCATATGTTTCTAAAAATATTCTGCTGTATAGTTTACTTTACTCCAGAGCTTGTTCTGAAGTATTTCTTGGTAAACCATCTTTGGGTTGCATCTTTGGCGTTGAAAGGGTTAAGTGGCGCACTGGGCATAGTACGATGTTTTCGCCCCCAGTTGTCTTATGTGCTTAGCACGTGTGAATGGCGCCAGGAACATATTTTTTCATCTCATTATATTTGGCTTTAAAAAGTGACATGGACGCACTGACATGCTATCTCCATGGAGCCACTTAACACATTGTTGACCGGCAATTTTATACAGAGGCTATCTCATGTCACCTATTATTTCGTAATTGAATGTGGAAGTAAAACGAATTAACTCGTGATCGGTCAACAACGTTTGGGTATGAAAACACGAGTGAACTCGTGACCTGTCAACACTCTGTTACTACTAGCATTCGGAGAATCCCCTCGTCGCTACTCCATTGCATTGCACGAAACTGTAAATATGTAAAAGAAATACTTCTTATTTTCCTTAACCCCTTAACAGTTTTGACCGACCTTTACTCGTGCATTGAATAATGTCATTGAAAAAATTATTAGTTAAAATTGTCATTCATAGACGTTATAACCCGATACAAAAATGGCTGATAATCCATGAACATCTCAAGTGTTCTATGGACATGCAGTTGAATCAATACGATAACGCATCTTTAAAGCAGAGTGGGCCATCTAATTAGATAGTACAAAAAACTACACTGTTGAGGGGTTAGATTCGTCTCTTAATGTGTATTTAATGACAAACTAGTTCAAAGACCTACGAACTGGTCTCGATCTTGTTTATTTATAACTTTAGTAGATAAAACTGCGCCTAAACGTCTATTTCGTATCTATTCCACGAGAGCCGTTATATCTATTGTGTTAAAATGTTTGGCAGGAATATTAACCCCTTTCCTGTTTAATTTTTATTAGTATATTTGCCTTTTGTGTTTTTCTTTTTACCATTTAATAGTTGTTGGTATTTAGAATTCAGTGATAATAAAATTAAGTCAATAATGTTTGATATATTTTTACATATGCATTACACTTTTATATAAATAATGTTTCGTAAAACAAAGGGGGTGATTAATGGTTTTACTCAGAAACGGGTTAGTAGCTTTCTTTAAAAAAACAGTTGGACGCAAGATTCATTTTGATGTTGATGACTATATTGCTGATATGCTTTTAAGTCATCAAAACCTATGAGTGTTCGTTTCGAAAACCTCAAATTTTTATTTCGCCTCGTTTTTTTAAAATGTCTTCAGTCAAATTTGCCAAAGCATTTTATTAACGAGAAACACTTGCATAAGTAGGCTTCATCTACTCTCAAATTATTATAAGTGATTGTTGTATGTTCTCAAAAATTCCAAATGTTGTCAGTGGTTCCAGCTTTTAGATCAAAATTTCGTACGTTTTCGCCATATATGGTTTTTGATGTACATTTTGATACAACAGCCACGATTTGTTTATTCGAAAATAATTTTCACGTGATATTTTCTATTGCAGAAATTAAATCATTTGTCTGCTTGACAGAAACGGTGCCGGATTAAGCCCTGTAGGGGCCCTAAGGCAATGCAAGTTTTGGGGCCCCTTTTGTCGCCTTACCAACTTCCAAAACTGGATACTTTTTGATGATTTTAAGCATTTGTATATAAGCATTTTTAAGTAGCAAATTTTGAAAATATAACAAAACATTTAATTGTGGGAGACTTTTAAGAGAGTTGTTTTCAGTATCTCGGGTATAAAAAAATTAAACAAAATAGTTAAAAAAATTAACTTTTTCTACAGTACTAAATACTATTTAATTATAGGATCAAATATTTAAATTTTTTTTTTCTTTAGAATTATAAAACAATATTAGAACTAGCAGAAGGTAATTAATTAGGAATGTTGTTAGAATAATATTCTAAAATTTAAACGATACTTGATGCTACATTGAATAAATTCGAATACACTGTCTTTTTTAATTAAATGTAAGCACACAATTAAATTACTCTGAAAACACCACGAAAAAAAATCCCAAGGCCTCGGGCCCCTAAAGTTGCGGGGCCCACTTTGCCTATTTAATAATCCGGACCTGGACAGAAATTAAAAATTTTCTTTTTTTCGTCGTATCAGTTCAAAGGTGAAAGCTCTGTTCACCGTCGCGGAAGTGTTTTTCTTCCTGGATGTTTCTAGTGTCTGAAAACTCCACTGGCTGGAGGAGAGGGGAATAGAATAAATAAAGCGATTCTTTCCCGCTTTATTCCTGGCAACAATTCCCTCCGTGACGTTTCGCTTTTAAAAGAAGTCTCCCTCATTTAAGCTCAGGATCCTTTTGGTGCGGGTGAAGAATATCTTCGCTCCTTCTGTTGTCACTTACGAGTTTTTGGCACATTGTCCTGCTCCTGCTGTGCCTCTCGTTTCAACGTGGTTGTTTGTTTTTCACCCTCGCAGACTAAATTTGAAAAGCGAAGGGGAGAAGTAATCGCATGCAAAATATGAATTGTCATCGCGCTAATGGACTGTTTTTGACATCTCAAGCTGGATCGTGTAATGGACTGCCCGCGTTTGCTGTCTTAGAATATTTTACTTCGTGCAGGTACGACACTTTTACTGTTGGATTATCCCTGTACAACCTCGATAGTTCTGCTGTTAAAGGTATTTGAATCTTCTTATCTGCATGTGAACTAATTTCGAATATTGTAATGCTTCTTTCTTGAACTTGGTGGTGATATTGTTTGAAAGCAGGAATTAAGTGTTACTAATTAACGTTAAGAATTCAAGATGTATTACAGTAGAAGTCGATCTCCTGCTCCTTATAATTCGGGGCTTTCGTCCTATAGCAATTTCAGCAGTGACTTGACTACGAGGAGCTTTTCTCCACGTAATCGATCTATTCAGCGAGTTCTGGATACGGACTTTGTAAGACCTGAGCGATCCAGGAGTCCAGTCCGAGATTATACGGCTCCAGTTACCCGTGCTACAAACTACAGACCCTTGCCATCGGCATTATCGGGCGATACATCTCCCGTCTTGCGACGGAAAGAATTAGGTTTGACGAGTGACTCGCGTATATCCCCTGTTAACTGGATTGGAGGAGATGATTTTGCGACGAAACCGAGAAGTTATTATGATTTTCCAACTATTCCAAAGCAGTATACCTCATACTCAAATTCTTTAATTAAGAGACCCAGGAGAACGGATTATTCGGATTATTTCCGACCAGCAATGCAAAGCAGACCGATGTTGAAATCCGATTTTATACCTAAACCTCGAGCAGAACGGGAAAAAGGAGCTATGCCGCTGGTTCGGGAAAGAAAACTCATAAAATTCCGTGAAATAACAAATGATATATTGAGCAAAGTTAAGAGGAAAGTATCCTGGGATTTACCAGAAGAGATTAGTTCACCTTTAATAAATGAACTGAAAAACAAAGAGAATCAAGCCAATGACGAACTTGTTATTGATCCTGTGAGGAGTAGAGATGGTAGTGTATCGAGACGTAACTCTAAAGAAGCGCTGGCTGTAGAAAGTAGCTTAGCGAGCTACAGCCCTAGAGAACCTCGTTCTCGAGATTGCAGTTTGACTAGGTATGGTTCTCCGAAACCTGATTCTGGATCTCCTTCAGTTTCGCGTCGTGTTTCTGATCATAATATAGATCCAATGTCTCCAAGAAATCTAATGCGTTTGCAGTCGCCAAGATTGAAAGAGAATTCCTTAGATGCTGTCGATTTGACTAACTTGCAGACGGATATTGATTTATCAGGGCATCCGATAATAGTTCCGCCACCTCGTAAGAAATCATTAGGCTCCCTGCCTCAAATAAAAAAACATAGAAAATCTTCTATAGAAAACACGGCAGCTGAAGAAAGAAGTTTAAATTATAGCATAATTGCAGACCAAATTCGAAGAAGGCGTGAATCGGCTGATGGTACTCCCGTAATGGGCAATTGTTTGACTCCTAATGTGCCTGTTGCACCAGAAACTCCGACAGATAGTTTAGTTAATGAAAAATCTGTCGATCTCATTTCGGATATTTCTAATGCCGCAATGAAACCTGTTTGCCTTCCACGTCGAAGGCGACGCTCTCGGCTTGCAAATGATACCATAGAACAGGAAAACCGTGAAAGCGTAAAGACTCATCGACGACAACGTAATCGATCTGAATCAGCAGATCCTTCTCTTTCTCGAGACTCTATGCCTAGTCCTCCTTTGAATGAGCCACCTCGCCCTACCAACAGAATGCATAGGAAGTCTGTCAAATATAAACCAGAGAGACCGATACGTCGTCGCTTGTCTAAAGAACATGACGATGACTTGGATCAGATGTCTGCATTGCCTCCTGATGTTGCTAGAAAAGATTCTTTACCGAATGCAAGTCGGAAAAACTCGCTTCCGAAACTTTTACCTGATTTAAAACCTGATGAAGAGAGAAAAAAATTAGATTCCGGAGGTAAAAAGGAAAATTTGCAACTACAGTCTGAGAAAAATCTGCTTAAAATTAAAGGGAATGATGCTGGAGATGTTCATAAAAACTTAGAGATTTTACATTCGGAGAGTAAACAAATAAATAAAGAGAAGGAAAGTACAAAAGCTCTCGTGACGAATAAAATATGTAGTTCAAACTTAAACTCTAAACATTCAGGTCCTGAAAATTTAGTTGATGAATCGGTAGAAAAACAGTTAGAAACAATGTCTAATAAAGCCAAATCCACTTTAGGCTCAGATGCACAAACTAAATCTAAAAGCTCAAAAGCGATAGAATCTCCCAGTTTTAAACCCGATGTTAATAACCGAAATTCTACTCCCGTCGCCGCTGCGGTGTCTGAGAAGATCAATTCGAAGAGTTCAACCGAAAAACTTCTAAACAAAACCACATCTTCTTCCGATATCGAAAAAATGAAGCCCTCAAAAACTAATGCAACTACCGAAAATGTTAGTATTGCCCAAGATACTAAAGACAATAATAAAAGCAACGAATTTGTAAAAGTACCTTCAATATTACCTAATTCAAATTCTGATGCTAAAAAGCAAATTAGTTCAACTTCCGCTGCCATAAAAACTAAACTAGTGGACAAAACACCTCTAAGCAATAAAGAGATAAACGAAGGCGCATTAAGTCGTTCCATTGAAAAACAGAAAACGTTGGAAACTGTACCAGTTGCTATTAAGCCTAATGAGTTGACAGATAAAATAAATAACAAAGTGATTAACGAAAGCTTCGATAAATTAAAATCAAATGCCGTGAAAACTGATAAAAATCTCAAAACCGTTGTATCGGATAGTGAAATAGCAGATAAAGTTAAATTGTCATCAAAAGATATGGATGTTAAACTTAGTACTTCTGACAATAAAATAAGCAGTCATTCTGAAAATACGGTGCAAGATAAGCCAAATATCACCTCTGCGAAATTAGTAAACGAAACTAAAGTACGTGAAGAAAAATCAAATTTGAAATCTAAAGAAAGTAATCTTTCTTCTGATAAAATTCCGGCCTTTAAAAAACTGTCGTCAAATGATGCGAGTCAAGAATTATCTATATCGGAAACTAATAAGCAGAATAATCTTGATCGACCTGTCATTTCGTCTTCTAACGAGTTGTCTTCTCAGAACTCTAACAGCGATACATCAGTAACCAAAGCTGATGCAAAAAAAGTGGACTTATTGAAAAGTGATACAAAATCTAAAAATATCCCCTATGATTCAGATAAACAAACTGCATCTTCGAAGTTATTAAATCAAGAATCTGTTTCACATGGAAACCAAATGGTAACTGATAACTCTACCGCGCTTCCAACTAAATCATTCGGTATTAGTGATACTTATGCGGGAAAACAAATGAACACTACTTCTCCATCATTCCCTTTTGGTAATTCGTCAGGAGCAGTTATCGATAATAAATCGAACAAAATTGTTTTGAACTGTGATGTAGAGAAACCTAAGCCGTCGAAAGACCAAAAGGTAGACCTTGCATCTTCACAAGGCGCTAAAACTGGAAAAGAGGCGACAAAGGATGAGGAGATTGTAGTAGTCTGTAAATTACCACCTAAAAAGCCATTACCAAGTGCGAAACCCATTGTTGGAAGCGATGTGAATAAAAACATTCCAGTTGATCAAGACGTAATCGTTTCCATCGTAAATGCTAGAACTGTTGTCGTTGCTGAAAAGGGACTTGGTCACGAAACTAAGATCACGCGTGATGCTGAATCCGTCATTCCAATAAAAAAAGTTTTGCCCTTCTCAAAAATTAAATCAGCGACAACAGAGCTTTCATCTGACATGATGGGTCTAAAAAAGAATCAAATCGGCAGAGTTCGAGGCTCGGTTAGTGTTGCCCACACTGTTGTTTTAAAACCGAAGTCCTCGAATGTGGACTCTTCATCCCAACAAATGAAAAATGATTCCAACTCAGCAGGGTCTGCTGTTCGTCTGAAATCCATTCCTGATGTTATTCAAACTGCCATTAACACAGCTTCCAAAGCTGCGCCACAGCAAAATGACTTTAATATCGGAAGCAACGCTGATTCATCTGAAAAATCCTTCATTGAAAAACCACCTGTTCTTCCTTCGATAAGCAGCAAATTACCTGTTGAAGTGCCTGATTTGATGAAAAATACTGAAAAAACCTCTCAGCGTAACCAGGTATCAATGACCTTAACTAAAGATCTTCCAGTTGTTCAGGAATCGTTACCACTCAAAGTGAATGATATTTCTACTCCAAAAAAGACGTATGTTGAAGTTTCTAAGAAACCCGATTTGATAGAAGTGAAAAGTACTGTTATAGACTCCGAGAATAAAGTAACTGCAGATAAGAAAGAAAAAGCTCCATGTATTATATCTAAACCTGATCTAGAAAATAAAGTAGCCGCAGATAAGAAAGCTCCATGCAGTATATCTAAATCTGATCTTGAAAGCAAAATAACTGCAGAGAAGAAAGAAATGGCTCCAAGCGCTGTGTCTAAACCTGATCTAGAACGCAAAATAACTGCAGAGAAGAAAGAAAAGGCTCCAAGTACTGTGTCTAAACCTGATCTTGAAAATAAAATAACTACAGAGAAGAAAGAAAAGGTTCAGTGTACTGTGTCTAAACCTGATTTAGAAAGTAAAATAACTGCAGATAAGAAAGAGAAGGTCCCGTGCACTATATCTAAACCTGATCTAGAGAGTAAAATAACAGCAGATAAGAAAGAAAAAGTATCTTTCATTGTGTCTAAACCTGATCTAGAAAACAAAATTACTGCAGATAAAAAAAGTAAGGCTGCATCAAGTTTAACAAAGCCTCAGACTGACGAAAAGGTAGCCTTAAATTTAATTTCTGTTGCCTCTTCCGAGAATAAAGATAATAAAAATGCTAATATCAGTCCTTCCAAAGCCGGTGATGTTAAAAAACCGACAGAAATAGTAGATTCTAAAAGAGTTGCTTCCGACTCCTCGAAACCCTATAAGAAATCTTTTACCAGTCCTGATGTCCATACTGCCTTACAAAATCATAATCAGAATCTCGCCGATCCCGATTATGTTTCAAGTACCGGAACTAACCGTAAAGAAAAGTACGTTGCATCTTTGTCCTCTGGTTGCGTTCCTACTACACTTCTAGAAATTAACGAAGGCCATAAGGATGAAAGCGGGCTTTTAAAGAAAGTTTTAGATGGAAGAAATAAGATTGATAGTAGGAATAAGCAAAATACTGAGAAAATATTGCCCCAGATAAACAAACCTTCTATTCATAAAGATGGTATCCTTCCAAATCGTTCTTCAGTAATTCCTCCACCTGAATCTTTGTGTTCTGAAAAAAGTAGCAAGAATGAAACTGTTTCAAAAATATCACCAGATCTTATCATCAATACTAACTTAAATTTGAATAAAACTGAAAAAATACTGGAAGATAAAGAAACAACTAAAAAGCCCATGCTAAATGATAAGCAGAGCTGCCATCCCAATAAATCTGTTCTTCCTTCAGCATCTAATATTTGCACCACTACTGAGAAAATTAAGAAAACTGAAATTTTCTCTGATGAGAAAACTCCCACAAGTATGGTATCCAAGAATTCTGCAGAAAATACGCAATTAAATCGAACAAGCAAAGCAGTAGATGAAACGAAACAACAGGTGCAGTTATTGCATGAAATATCTCAAAACGGTTTTAAAGCGGAAAGTAAAGAAATTTCGTTCCAGAATGCAATGAATAATCATTCCAATAAAGAACCCTCAAAAGATTCAAGTGTACCTGACAATAAAGCCCAAGCTCAGCTACCCAAAAAGGAATCGGCTAAGCAATCCAAAGGATCTCCAAATTCAAACGAAAATGTTCTTGAAAATTCCAATTCAAAGATCAGTCTTTTAGCTAAACAGGTAAATTCAAGTGACACCTCAAGAAAAGCTACTGATAAGACAGATTCAACAGCCACCGAAATTTCCAAAATACTGACTGAAAAACCTGGTGTATCCCTCAAAACAATCTCTGAAGAAACATCCTTCGAATTGCATAACAAAGGACAGAAATTAGACATAAATGGGAATTCTTCGAACACAGAAGTACTTGATAAACAAGACAAGTCTTCCTTGATTATAAATGATAATGAAGTAAAGTCTCCTGTTGCAAACATTGACCAATCTTCCGCTATTACTATTAATAATAAAGAAGTAAAAGCTCCAGCCGTGGTCATTGATGAAATCAAAACCCCTGAGATAACAGCCAAGACCAGTGATAACTCTGGTGATGCTAAAACTGCTATGAATAAGCCAAAAGTTGAAGTGAACCGGGGTAAATATTTGCAACCAAAAATAATGCATTATGGCCTACGCTTGAGTCCAAATCGAAGAAGAGTGCAAGAAAGTTCGGATTCAGACTCATCAGATTCAGAAAGTTCCCTATCATCGTCGTCCAGCAGCGAGAGTGAATCAGAAACCACGAGGAAACGTCTTAAAACTGCACAACTTAAAAGTGGTAAGTAACATTTTATGTGACCATTTTTTTGCATGAGAATCGTGTGTGTTACGCTTTAAAAAAATTCCAATTCTATAGGCTTCAGCAGATATGGACTAGGATGTGTGAATATCTACTCTTGTCGCACAAAAAACACGTTGAAAAATACATTATTATGTTCTTAAGAAAATATCAAAAATTCTGTTTATATACTTCAATGAATTTCCTTTGACTTGGGTAGAAAGCAGTGGTCGTGAATGCTAAAATTTTCTCGTGTAGATGCAAACAAAAATGAATGAAATTCAAGATATTTTTACATATCTCCTATTCTACTTGAATTACTTAATAGGCGAGAAATAACTATTTTTTCTGCAGCTATCAATGAAACGACGGATTTAGAATTTATTTTAATTGTTTTAGCTCCTTTTCCTCCTAGAACGGTGCATTGAATGAAGTATTCATTATTCATTTTAGATTTAAAAAAAAACTTTCAACAAAAATTGTACTTGGTAAAAAAAAAACCTAGAATCTAAGTTATGCTGCATTAATATTTCCTAGTCGTGTTCGATGATGTCACAATCTGGGAATAAAAGGATCTGACGGCGCCTATGTCTAATCTTTTTTTGATGCTTGAAATATATGAAAAGTTTGAAGACCTCTTCTATGCATCTCTCTCTTGGATATTTTAAAATTACAACTTGTTTGGTCGAGGTTTTCCGATTTTAGACGGAACACTTGTTCTCATTTCAATTGTATTGTTCCTAAGTCAAACCTCCATTCTTGGAAAATTTTTGATAACTCTTTACGTCTGGGTTTCTCTTATGAGCTTCATAAATTGAGGTATTTGGTGTCACATCCCTCTTGCTATGTTTTGATTCCTTCTCTTCACTCTGTTATTTTGATAAGGATTGTATCTTTTTCTTTTTGTTAAAGGCGGTTCTTGGCACAGGTTGAAGTTTGGTCTCAGGTCGGTGCACGAGAAAAATACGACTATTTATTTAGTCACAAAATTTAAAACCGCGACTGTTGGCAAGTTCTTCGTTAAATCTAAAGCATAAAATAAGATAAATAAAATTAGTTTTTGTTAGATTAGCAATTCTCAACTTGGTATGCTCGCGTATCCTTGGATATACACGATTCAACTTAGTAGGAGTATTCAAAAATTTCTTGATTTATTTGCGGCTATAAATTTCTCCAAGTTTCATAAAATTCTAAGCAGTTTATACATTTCCTCATTATGAAATCTTGGAATGCTAAGATTTAATTTGTCTATTCATATAATTTATTTAATGCCTGATTCATTAAAATGGATTTCTAAGCAATGTGAAGAATTCCATTTCTTTATTTTTTAAATGCACTGCTTGACTCTGTTTTCATTTTTATATCTGTGAAGAATTGTACAGATTTTATTTCTAAGAAAATAAACAATGATTTTTTCGTAAAGGAAATGCATTTTAACGAATTTTATCTTTATGGGGTTTATTAATTTTTGCCGAATATTTGATTAATTTGCTAGAAATGGATACTTTAACCCATTTCATTAGTTTAAGCTGAAAAAAGTGCTGTTTGAAATCAATTTTTCTGCATTGCGGTTGAGTTGATTATGATATTTTCCGAGATTTCTTCTTGCATAACGCGAATGTGGGCTAGTTTCGCTTCGAAATTCGACAGATGGGCATTTTCTCAGTAATATAGAACGTTGACGGTCAACTCATTTGATTCTTCAAGGAGCCATCATCCACTTGCTGTTTGTTCAAAGGCATACCAAAGCCCACATAGCGGTGTGTTTTGAAAAAAATTTAATCTTTGCTATAATGGGAAGCGCTTTGGTTTAAACATTTCCGTGAACTGATGATTGATCCTTTCACGGTACTTTGGGGGGGGGAGTTAAAAGGGAGGGGGAAAGCGTTAATACTATAAAGTTGGTTATTACATTTTAGTTCAACCATTTAAATAATATTGTTCAGCACAATATTTAAATGTTTTTTCCAAGTACATACGCGGTACTACACATAGTCTGCGCGTGACAATTAATAACAGTATTAATTGGGCGATTCTCGACGGAAAAGTTAGTATAAAGTCAAAACATTGCTTAATTATTATACGTGACAGCAGTGGTTCTTAATAGATTACTACATAATGAAAGTCCATTATGTAATAATCTGTTTTCATTTTTTGTTGTGAATCAAGTTAGTTTAAAGAAAAAGTAAATAAAGAGAAAATATTACTGTTCTTCCAATCAGCATATTCCATTTGTGTCTATCGATTTATTTTAAACCGATATTTAAGTTTTAATTTAATGATTACTGCATAACTTTACTGTGATTTACATCCGCATTAAATATAATATACTAAGCCGAGTTCACCAACGCAGTTTATCAAGCTGGGGTCTTCGAAGGGTCCTGTGCTTTTGTAATTTCTTAACTGTTCCATACAGCAAATTACTAAAAATAGAAAAAAGGCTAATTCGGAATTCTGAAGGGGTATGACATTTTAATAAGAGTATGACAGTTAGAATAAAATTTTTTGCTTATCTTGACTAAATTTAAGACAAAAAATATATTCTTCATAGCATTGTGTATATTTTTACATCCAATTGGATTCTGTATGTCCATGTACAACAGATTATATCATTTCATTACAATGAATGTACGTCAGTATTCATATGTTACCATCGCTATTATACTTAAGGGGAGTTGGAACCTTACGCCCGTTAACCCTAACCCTGTTACTTCGATGTACCTTTTCTCAAAATCTTTTATTGATTCATGTTTGAAATTTTTGATGCAAGTAAAGTGCATCTTTCTCATTATACTGAAATGATTTTTTTAAAAATTCAAAAACTTATTTTTTATAAATACTTTTGTGTCAGAACAAAAAATGTGAAATTGGCAATTTCGATGTACCTTTTCTCAAAATCTGTTATAGATACATGTTTGAAATGTTTTATAGAAGTAAAGTACACCTTTCTCATTATACTGAAATGAGCCTTTGGATAATTTTTAATTTTTTATAAATTTACAAAATATTTAATTAGACATAGTGAAATTTTACCCTATTTTGACACAAAAAAAATTGTAAAAAATAAAGTTTTGAGTTATTTTTAAAAGGCTTATTTCAGTATAATGAGAAAGGTATACTTTACTTGTATAACAAATTTCAAACATGAATCTATAACAGATTTTGAAGTAACAGGGTTAGAGTTAAAGGACTTGGGGTACCAACTCCTCTTGACGCATGGCACAGATGTGCTCCACACTATTGCTTATTTTGTAGTATAAATTCATCATTTGAAACAATATCAAATGGTTGTACTAGCAGTGTCAATTTTCTTTTAATTCACTTCAAAACTGTCTTCTGATTCTGAAATGTCTCCTAGACGAAGAAGAGCCGACGAAGGTGGCCGGTGGCAAGGTCTCGGCTTGCGAACTTTACCACCAGGCCAACGGACTCGGAGTGGAATCAGGTTTCAAATCCGGTGGGTTCCCGATTTGAAACACGGTTTCTCTGAAGGTTCTCCGTGTATATCGGTTTGGCGCATGCTAAATCTGATGTCTAGGGTCAAACGTCCTTCCGCTCGTGTGCTGTGTAAGTTATAGGAGAGGGGTCTTGCCGGCTCGGGTGTCAACCTCTTCATCTGACCATGGTTCAAAATTATGAGGTCCGTCCCAAAATAGCCTTCATGTAGCTTCAAAACGAGACCTTAATGTAACTAAACTAAACCTTCTAGAATAAATTCGTCATCAGACTTGCTTTAGAAAATTTCCGGGTCTCTCATTCGGCATCTCTACAATACCATCTTTTAACCTTTGTCGGCTTGTCATTTTTCAAAATTCTTTATTTTTAGAACCTCTAACGAACAAGTATAGCACTATTTCGCATTTGTAACGTACATTCTTAGCGGGTCCTTATTGTGATCCCGAGTGTTTTCCATTATTTATGGGGAGCATTTTGTTTAAAGAACGTAACATTTTAATAACATAATTGAATAATATTTATTTTGAACGAAAAATGAGGAATAAAATAGTTATAGTTGGATCACACATACAAAAGAAAAACGTATGTGGTCCTGAAAACACCTTCCCTTGGTATATTAAGGGTTAAGCAGGCATTAACAGCCTTGTACGATTCTGGTTTCTGATGGCCCGATTTGTTACCTTAGTTAAAAGATTGTATTTTTTTCCCCGTTTAGTTCCAAATTGCTGTAGTCTTTTAAGTAGGTAAAATAAGCCTTCTATACTATCTAAGTTCCATGCATTTTCATATGAATAAAAATATTTAATCTTAACTATCTGCCCGATATTTAAAAATTGTCACCAGTACCAACCTAGAACCTTGACATCCAGGTCCGGATTAAACACTGCTGGGTCCCTTAGTCAATTCGAGTTTCACCCCCGCTCCCCCCCAAGTTCCAAGCCCAGTTTTATTTGGGGGGGGGGGGTAAGTTAATCTCTGTATAAGCAGTTTTTAAGTAACAAATATTATGACAAACTGATAAAACAAAACATATAACTGTATGTCACCTTCAAGAGAATTGGGTTCAATACCTTGCATATAAAAAAGTTTAAACTTAAAAATAATTTTAAACAAAATGATTTTTAAAATATACCAAAACTCTTTTAACATATTTTAAATATTCTAATACAAAGTTTGGCATGGCTGTTGACTTGGGAGTCGGTCATTCAGTCAACTACAAAAAAATTGCACTACTCTAATCTGCAAGCGAATTTTGAAAACATGAAAAAGTGTTAAGAATAATATACTCAAATTTAAACGCTACTAAATTCTGATTTGAATAAGTTCGACTGCGCGGTGCTTTAAATCAAATGAAAGCAAGAAAATTAAATTACCCTAAAAATACTACAAATTTATATATGATACAGGGTGGTCATAAATTATTGGACCCATTTCAAAAATTAATAAAAAAAACCTATAATGCAGCAACTTCTTTTTTTATATAATGAGAGTGTAGCTCAAAGTTTTTTTCAGATAGGTAATGCGCCGTTACGACGCACTAAATCTGCGCAATCTAACGCAAGTGTCAAAATGGCTACCGGTGCAGCAGAAAGCACGACTGGCACGTCTCTGATTCCACGAAAGCAAATCAATTGTAACAGTTCAAAAAATTTTTCGGTTAGAGTATCGAAATTGTCAGTCTCCAAGTAAGAACTTCATCAAGCGTTGGTATGAGAAATTAAAGGGAACAGTGCATCACTGAGAAAGACTTTCACTTCTTAATTGCTCATACGAACGCTTCATGGAGTTCTTACTTGGAGACCGACACTTTCGATACTCTAACCGAATAATTCTTTGAACCATTACAATTGATTTGCTTTCGTGGAACCAGAGACGTGCCTTCTGCTGCACTGTAGACATTTTGGCACTTGCAATGGGGAAATCCCCCCCCCCCTGCAGCAGATTTAGTGCGCCGTAACGGCGCGTTACCTATCTGAGAAAACTTTTTGAGCTACATTCTTATTTTAAAAAGTTGCTACATTATAGGGGTTTTTTTTATTAATTTTTGAAATGGGTCTAATAATTTATGACCACCCTGTATATCAGTCCGTCGGGGCACCGAAAGTTGCGGGGGCCCTAGGCAGTTGCCTACATTGCCTTTTTGATAGTCCGGCCCTGAACATAGCTAGAATCCAGCTTTGTTTAACTCATAGTGGTAACTGGATTCGGGTTTCCCCGATCTGTTTCGAGTAGATCTTGCACTAGCAGATGGCAGATAACGCACAGACGGGGCAGGCATGTTTCCTTCCGCAAATGTTTGCAAATAAATAAATTTAAAAAAAACTTCCAGGTAGTTGAAATAGCCCTCGAGTAGCTTAAAAACGGGACGCCAATCTAACAAAACAAAACAAACCTCCAGGTAGTTGACTGTCAATCTTTTTTTAAATCTAAATGAGCAGTGCACGGTGTTTTTCCCCTTTCCCTCGTGACTGCCAAATATCTATCTTGATGCTTGAAATAACCCTTTGGTTTTGTTTATGTATTTTTTCCATGTAGTTCTCTTGGGTACAGTCCGTTCCAGGATAAAACGTAATTTTAAAAAATTAAATAAAAATCTTAAATGCGCGTGGGAAAGATAATGTATACTAGTACTATTTCACTTCGATGTATTAAATCTAATAGCACTTGTTCTCGTTTCATATTTATATGCATTGCTAAAGATCAATTATTATTTTGAAGTTTTGGGCAGACATTCTAGAAACGCGGGATGTTTCAATTTCCTTCATTATAGAATTTTTTCAAAGGTATTTTTTGTAACTTATAGAAAATGCAACAAACAACTTAACACACAATCTTTTATTTTCAGTTTCTTATTTGTATGTGATTTTATTTATAACGTGTGGCCACATGCTAAGAAATTCATTCTAAATTGTGAGAATGGCTGTACTTTGTTACATTATGTTTTGGTACAGTTTTCTCAGGATTGTTAAATTGCATTTAGCTACATTGACTTTAGTAAATTTTATGAAAATTTAAAAATATTTATTAAATTTAAATTTGTTTTATATTTGTACTTAAACTTTTATATGCTTATTTTATAGTAGTCTTAGAATATGTTTACATTATAATTATTGAATAAAATTTTAATCGTTGGACGACTTGCTATTTAAGGACTGTACCAAAGTGATGCTCAGTAAATTGTTCATTCTTATAGAATTTTTATGATCTTTTTTTTTTTATTCAAGCTTTTATTTTCCATTGCTTCTACCGATGAACCAGCTTAAATCTTGTTTTATTTTAAGCACAAAACATTTCCAATTTTTTTATGCGAACGACTGACGTCTAAACTCGGAAATCATATTTTTATTTATTTCAATTACCGACAATGTCTTTGTCATGCGCGGATAGATCAAAATTGCATATACAAACATTCGTTAGTTTTTGATTATCTCGCTCAATACTCTTTAAGCGTACATATAACCAGGCCCGAATTATCAAATAGGCAACTGCTTAGGGGAACCGAGACCTCGAGATTTTTTTTCCCCCGCATTTTCAGGGTAATCTAATTGTGTGTTCTCATTTGATTCAGAAAGGCTATGTATATTCGAACATATTCAAATTAAAATCATCAGACGTTTTTAACTCACCGACACCTTTTATGCTCTGATCCAGCTCCTATATGTAACATGCGCAATTGCATTTTAAGCGTTAAGCATATTTTATGTACATACAAAAACTTCTATACCCGAAGACAAGCCCACTTTGGTGCACATATCGTTGGTTTGACATTCTTGGGGCCAATCCTAATGTCAATGTTTTTTTTTCTTTTCTAAGTGGAGTTCAACTTTTTAAAATGATGTAGTTTTAACAGTTGCATTGTTTTAAAATTCTTTTTAGATCTGAAACTAACGAACGTTTGGCGCAGTATGGCCAAATTGGCCCTCGTGCCAGTAAACCAAACCAATCAATTAAATCGGAATGCATTAAAAATCTTTAATAATATTTTTAACCATTTTATTCAAAATTAATTTAAAAAAAATTTATACGCGTGAAACCAACAACCGAAAAGGGATCACGTGTTAAAGAGGTTAAAGAAACATTTTTGCATTAATAAAGAAAAACAATAGAGGTTTTTAATGGATTAAGCACTTGCGTTTCAACAATTTTGAACCAAGTTGTCTTTCAGCGACTAGAATGAAAGCGAAGTCACGTGCATTTTCTGTCTGGTTGCACAAAAATAACAGCTTTTATGTATCTAAGCGTTCCCTCGTTTAGACAGTGTAAAACGAAAGCTGTTGAAGTGCTTTCCATTACACACCTGAGCATTACACCTGATGTAATTTATGACTGTTTTCAGGTTTTCTTCGGTAAAAGATGGTTTTCAACCAAAGATATAGTCCAGGGTGCCAACAACTGTTGTGCAGTTTCATCTCCGACGTAAATGCCAAACATCTGTCAGTTTCTTAATGATAAGCAGTGCTGAATGTCTGAGCTCGAGCCAAAAGGCTTTGAATATCCGGCATTTAATCGACAATTCGTTCATTTAAGTGATCACCTATGTACCCTGCTGAATCTGTTTCCAATTGTATTTCCAGCCTCTGATGCATTAGCTTCCTATAAATAACTTGTTGTATTACTCACATTAGAAGTGTCATTTTCAAAGCGTAGCAAACGGCCTTCGCTTTACTTTTTAAAAAACCCAAGATGCGGTGTTTCTCTCGTGCAAGATGTCGATTTAAGCTTCTCACATTCAGCAGCCGGTGACTACATTGTTAAGTAATGCTATTTTTGAATCCCAGCCATCGGAAATATTTTGCACCATAACCCCTTGCACCTGTTTTTTGACTGGCGTAGGGCAATCCAGTTCTTGAGAAACGTTGCGCATTTAAAACTGCAATAAGTACTTGAATTCACTGTGATACTATAAAGAGAACCTTGAATTTGAGCAACCAGTGACTACATTGTTAAGTAATGCTATTCTTGAATTCAAGCCATCGAAAATATTTGACAGAATTACCCATTGTACTTTTTTTTCTAGCGGAGAAGATGGCGATTTATATTTTTCTCTTTAAAAATCTTGCGAAGTTAATGTTTTCGCGTTCGTATTTATACCAAATAATGAAAGTAAAGAGTATTTTTAACCCTTAAAGACCCAGCAACATACCCAATTTTGTCTTCTAAAATCCTGAGAGTGCAGCTCTAATGCCTATTGTTGCGAATAGGATACATACAGAAATTTTTATTAAATCAATTAAAAACATATAAATGGGGCAGTCTAAGTGCTGATATAAAAATAAAAGTAAATTGATATTTTTGACTTGAGGCTGCATCTTTCTGTGTTTGTACGCTTGAGAATACATTTCATTCTACAATGTTGAAGGAAATTCCTTATCCGTGTTATTAGTTATTAAAATCCATCTGTGTTTGACGTTATAGAATTTTATCAAGGAAATTTTTTTCTGAAATAAAGCCCAGTGTTGTCGGTTGGTTAAACTGTTTTTTACCCATAAAAACTACTTGAAACAAAATAGGATTTTTATTAAAGTATTTTTCCCATGTTTTATTCAAGAAATGAAAATCAAAAAAATTTCCAAATCAATTTTTTAAAAATCGGGCTTTTAAGGGTTAAAAACACGCTTTTATTAGTGTACTAAAATATAGGATTTTTGTTCAAAAATCTGGAGGGATCTAAGCAGAAAGAATGAAACGGTGATATAAATACCCTAAATAAATTGGGATTTTAATCACACTCATAATAATTTTTAATGAATGTTTAGGAATTTACTTAATTTCCTTATCGTATTGCTTTCAGCGCCTCACACATTTTCGATTTTCTTTAACCTCCAAATATTTGATTAAACAATTGCTACATTTTAATTACGCTAATAAAAGTTTGTTTTTTAAAAACTTTCTTTATTTTCTACATTTTAATGTATTGCATAATTTATTATTATAATTATGAAATCTTGTAATTTTTCTCAAATTCACCACCAGATGGCGTCTTTCATATGGAATAAAAATTAATTTAAGATTGAGCAATTAATTGATAACTGAGTTCTGAAAATATTCAACTATCATACTGTTATCGGGACACGCTACAGGATTCTAGCGCATCAGATAGTCAATGAAAAAATCGTTTACAAAATTCTATCTTTACAAGCACGAGATTTGCAGACAAAAAGTCAAGTTAAATAAAAGCATTAAAAAACAAACAAAAAATCTTGAATGTTGTAGTAAACCTGTAGTAAGTAATTCAATACTTGAAAAAAGTAATTAGAAACCAATTTTCTGACTTTTATTATTCTTATATCCAGTATTGAAATTTCTTTGCTTGAAAACTATGGCTTTTTTGTTCTCTTCGGGTCTGTATTGCTGATGCCTCATTTATCCCGTTCTCCATGATACAGAAAAATAGTGATCGTTTCAAAATGCCAAGACTAGCTCTTTTGAAGGATTTTACTCCGGAAAAGGGCGACAAGCAATGAGTAAGATGAGCGCATTTCCGGTGTTCTTTGTTAGATCACGCTCAGTAAAATGTAAACATCATCCTTCCATTCTTCACTTCCCCCTATTTTGGTGAAAATAAATCCGCCCGGCGCATGCGCAAAAGCGCGGAAGGTTTCCAAATCCTTTGTTATATAAAATGTGTTGATAGTTTCCAAATAACTATAAATTTTTGTAAGATATGAAAGTGAGAAACGGAGATAGCAGAATAGCGCAATATTAAATGATTATATTGCCAAAATTATACAGAAAAGTAAACAAGATATCAAATGACAATTTTACTTTTTACTTAAAACACCAGCAGCTGTATCTGCTTTTCTGTTTATCACACTTATTTCATTTTCAAATAGTATTTTCCTCTTTGTTTACTTTTTATCTGTAAATAATTCAAAGAAAAGACATTGGAATTTTTGACAAAAACAACACGGCATCGATGTGATATGATTCAGTTGTTCAATTTTATATCAGGTGCTCATAATTTAACTTAAAATGTAAAACATCTCACCCCTCAGTTTTTCCCTTCACCCCTATTTTGACAATATCAACTCCGGCGGGCGCATGCGCAAAAGCGCGGAGGGTTTCGGAATCCGCGAACATATAATACCTCATGAGTGTTCCCCATCGGCGTGGGGTTTATAGGAGTAATTGCCCTCTTAAAAATGTGTCCTTGAACACACTGTACATCTTTTATCCGATAATCCCCCGCCCTCCCATTTTCTGCGGCAAATGTTTTTTGTATCATTTGTCAACTTTTGCTTCTCTGCCCCAAATCTCTCAGACGGCATTCAAAACTTACCGTTTCATATCTAAATTTATAATTTTATTGTTGCCCTATACTCTCCGGTAGTTTTAATTGTCTATAAATCCCCCACATACAGACACACTTATAACTTTCTGTCGCCGCCAGTGTTAACAGCCTTTTGTTTCCGAATTTTTATTGGTCTTTTTTTATTTTTGTGTTTAGTTTGGTACTTTTGGCGGTATATTCAAGAACAGAATATCTCTGTAGTGAATACTGAAACTCTTAGTCGCTAACGCGGAAGCGGCTTCTCTCCATAGCTAATCTTTGTAACTGGAGAAAAAAAAAGTTTTTAAATACGGATATAAAAATCTTATAAATTTGTATTGCTTTTTTAACTGAAGCATTCATTACTTTTTAGAGTATTCGTTTTGATTTCCTTGCATGTATTAACCGTTTGCACTCGAAAGTCTTCTCTAGAAGCATCATTTTGACGTTTCATGTTTCTGATAAGTCAAAAAAACACCTCCTACATAGTTGTAGGAGTTCGCATATTAATGTTTCGGAAAAATTCAACTTATACAATTGTTTTTACGTCTCCAACCAATAAAATGAACTATTGTATTAAGTTAATAATTACGGGCACTCCATATTACTAGCTTATAATCTACCTTTTTGCTTACTTTAACCCTTTATAAAGCCGTAGTAAGTATACTTACCACCAACTTCATCAATTTTTAAATGCATTTTTTAAGGTTGGTATAAGTTCTCGCCAGATTTTTCGATGAAACAAAAGCCCAGATGTTCCAATTTCTTTTCCCAAATCGTGACGAAGTGTTTGGACTTGATAAGTAATTATGAGTTAGCAAAATTAATTAACAAAAAATTAATGTCATCTAATACGCTAATTGAATTTATTTTCTTAAATGAATCTCACTCTCAAAGCCATTTTACTATAATACTAATAGAAAAAATTGGCCCTTTAAAGGGTTAAGACAAATTATTGGGATTTTGCTTATATTTGTAATCAATGAGATTTTTTAAAAGTTATAATTTCAAAAGTGCAGAGAAATGCATATAACGAAAGTTGAAAAGGAACGAGATCTTGTTAATATTCAAATATTATACAAATTTATGAAACAAAATTGCCTAAAAATGAATGCAGTTTCTTAAAAGAATTCAATCATTCGTAAAAACGATTATTGGTATACTGCTGTTCAGTTTCTTGAAATTTTGAAAAACTTTTACTTATTTGTTCTTGAAATTTATTTCGTTAAACTTCATTTAAAAATCCACAGTATTCTTGTAAAATTTGCATTCAAATTCAGCTTTCTACAAATCATACGCTTCAGAAATCGGGTTATACGCACAACGCATTATCAGAATATTTATCGAAAATAATAAGTAATGAAAAATAATTAATGCTCTCGCAAGACTAAAATTTCAAACTACAGTCTATTTATTTGCTGAAGAATCAATTATTTACTGTGAATCTTTCTTCATTTATGTATTATTCAACAAATCGGAGCAAATATTGTCTTTTTAAATTTTTTATGTATTTTCCAGGGCGGTTAGAAAATTATAAATTTTAATGGAAAAAGCATTGAATTGTAATCTTCGAATGCACAATAAATATAACATTTAAAAGAATTGTCAGATTCTTGGCCATGGTTTAATTAGTAATCTAGTATTACCATCAGAGAATCGCTATTAGAAAGAAACACTGACGTATAGCTTCTTCAAACAAAAATATATTAATTTAATACATGGCGTAGTTTATGTCCGACTCTTGAAGTCCGTCATTGCTTGGTACTCAAAACAAATCGTAAAGAGTTTTTTCTTTTTACAAATCTTTTTTCGAAAAAAATTCGTTTACTAATGTGACGTAGATGTTTCGGATTACTCGACAGTCCCAATTTTTTATTATCAATCTGGAATAAATAAAAAAAAAGTGTCCCGAACTGTCCCGTTTTATTTTATTATTTATTTGGGGGGGGGATTTTTCAGAAAATAATAAATTTTCTGAACTTCAAGCTACTGATCACGATTTTTTTCCCCTGTATCCTAAAAAACGGATCCAAAGCATTCGGATAATAAAATTTTGAAATTCGCTTTTACTGTTATGAATTATCTCAAATGTTCACTTTTACTATTTTTAAGAACGATCCTCAAATCTTCACTTTTACTATTTTTAAAAATGATCTCGAATATTAATCTTAACCCTTTCCACTTCGATTTAATTCTGAAAAATTTTCAATAAAGCACCATTTAATTAGAGTTAGCCACTGCGTAATGTAACGTGTTAGGAAGAAAACAACACGTTTCAATTTAAAGTCCATATATTTTGTAATTTAAAAGTATATTATTGGTATGAATATAACTGTAATTTATTATGGAGGATCAAAATGAAAGAAAGAAAAAATGATGAGCAAACTTTTAAGCGGATGGGGTAATTTTACTATCTTCAAGAATGATCTCTAATTTTCATCTTGAGTCTTGCATATCAGAGATATCTTTCTCTTAATTCCAAATCCTTTAGATCTGCAGCATCTTCCATAAGTGGAGGAATGTTACGAGAGTTGATTGCGTAATCAAAGTAGTTCTGGCGGAGGATAAGACACCAGAGGAAAAAAAATGTCTGTCACTTCTTACGTTCAAGGTCGCAAAGGTTTTGTTTTTCCTTCTGAATATATCACAGTTGCCTCGCGTCGTTGAAACCCTTTTTTCATCAAAGGAATTCGACGGTAAAATTAAAAAAAAAGCGGGGAGTAACGTAATTTGGCAACTCTTTGAAGTTTTTTATTATTATTATTTTTATTACTGTCTCTTGGAGAGTGTTGTCAAGGCTAATTAGCCAACAACGATCAGCTGCCGACGTAAGGAATTGCACCTCAGGATTTTGAAAGACACATCTGTAAACATAATTAATCATTTAGTAAATAAGTAACTGAATATATAAATTTTAATTTTTCTTAAATGCACTGAAATTCTATCCCAAACTCTTCACTTAAAGCTGAAAACATTTGCCAGCACAAACCCCATGTTTTTTTTGTTTTGTTTTTTTCGCGAGTTAGACACGTGCGTCGAATTGTTAAATTTTTAACTTTGTAACTCACATTAACCCCTTTACAGGCAATGGCGCGTCTGACTTGTCCATCGAATTACAAAATTCTTGATATTTAAATCTGAAATTATGTCGATGAACCAATAACAATCAGAAAATGCATAACTGTATACGCGTATGAAAAGAGAAGTTAAAATGTGCCATTGTAATGTAACGCAAGTTATAGTAAATCTTATATGTACACATATACACACAGAACGAGTTCGGTTTATATTTTGCTCAGGGGCATAGTTGTATGAAAAAAAAATAAAAATTATAGAAATTTAAGATATTATAAAACAGTTCATAAGTTGTTAACATTAAATCAGTTTTTCAAAATACTTACACAATTATTTCCTTTTCGGACCAACCGTTGCATGCTTTAAAGCGAGATAATGTTAAAATTATGCTATTTCTGAGTTTTTACTTTAATTAGAATAGAATACCTTTTTCATATTTAAAAAATGCTGGAACAGTTTATATAATTTATTAAACATGGAAAGTCGAGAAAATTACCGAGTCTCTACAAGAATTGCAATCGTTGAGTTAGCTTATGTGAGGCCCGAGTTGTAAATCTTGTGCATTTTAGGAGATACTGATTTCTACAAACAGAAGATTTTGTTTGTCAAATATTATGGTAAAATTTGAGACTAACTTATGCATTAATGTTCCTTTTTGGCAGTCGTTTGGAAATGTGTGGATTAGTATCAGCAACCAACTTAAGGGCTTCACTTTTTTAAATCTTACTTTATTTAAAAGAAAGCTCACAAATACCATGTTCAATGATAAACCACTCTCCTGTTGCTATTAGCCTTGATGTAATTTTAGTAGCCTTGTAAATATAGTGCAAATTTTAAAGTAAAAATGGCAAATAAGTCAACAAAATTTACTTTCCAGAAATGGCACTCCCCGGGGGCACCACGATTTCATGGATGAGAAGCCGCCGGATAAATAAGTGAGGTCTCGCTTCTCCTGGAGGTACAATAATGGTGGGACTGTGTTACCCCCTCCAGTGATAGTACGTACCGCCTACAGAAGGGGTCGGGCCGTGGCCGGTGATGGCTACTAGCAGGGTGCATAGCGTCATGAAAAGTGCTTAAAAAGTGCTTAAATTTGAAAACAATTTTTAAGCACCTCAAAAGTGCTTAATTTTCTCAAGAAATGCAAAGAAAACATTCTCATTTCAAAACCTCACACGTTGAATACTATGAATCGAAAGCACAGTCATAAAGCTTTGTTTATCGGATGTATCAAGAAGTAAAACTGACGAAAGAGAAGAATTCGGGGAAGGAATCCAGGGTGTGATAGATCCAGGGGTGTCAATACATGTTAAGGTACGCTTATAGTCCAGTCAATGAAGGCCCAAAATGAGGGTGGAAAAACATTAAAACATATAGTTTTAAAAATTGGTACATATTTTCGTGAGGGGCTCCTGATGAATATACTAAAAAGTCCTGGTCCTGAGGGGGAGCTCGCGCCGCCATCTTAGATTTCAACCCCCTTTTTTAATCTTTTGTGAATATCTCAAAAACTATTCAATTGCATATAATACAAAAAATTAATGACCGCAAAATTCTCTACAAATGCATGCTTTTACTTTTCGTCTAGTTTTAATAGTTTTCGAGATATTCAAGAAAAACTAAAAAAGGGGGGGGGATAAAATCCAAGTTCGCGGCAAACTTTGAGAGCCATTACATCGTAAACTATTAAAGATAAAAGAAAGATAAAAGCATGTATTTGTGGGGAATTTTGTGCTCTTTAATTCTTTAAATGAATTGTAATTTGAGAACTAAATAGTTTTCGATATATTCAAGAAAAAACTTAAAAAAGGGGTATGAAATCCAAGATGGTGGCGCGAGTCCCTCCAGGACCGGGGACTTTTAGTATGTTTATCAGGAGCCCCTCACAAACATGTTTATCAATTTTTAAAACTATATGATTTAATGTTTTTTTGAAACCCTTCGTTGACTGAACTATTAATGACTTTTTTTTCCGCTCCCTCTTTCTTCAACAATGGGCACCACCGTATATTGAAGCACTGGAATGGTTATCCCGAAGGGGTAAATTAACTGCTTATCCAAATTAACTGGTAATTTGTTAATTTTAAGAAATGTTGGAAAAGGTCACAGATTTTTATTGTTAATCTTATAAAAGTTGTTTTAATTTTTGGAAACGACAGTTTGCATTATCATTTTTATTTTTTGTGAAACCAAAGAGACATCCTTTATTTTTACAATAGAAGACGTTGTGAAAATATAGAAATAAATGTTAAAATTAAAAAAATTACAAATTTAAAATAAAAAAATACATATTTTAAATTTTTCAATTAAAACTACGCAGTATTATAAAACTGAAAAAACATCCTATACTTAGAAAATATGTGGGTCTACATATGCGTGCATGTATAAAGGTGCTTAATTTTTTTGGATAAGGTGCTTAAAAAGTCCTTAAAAGTGCTTAATTTTTACAGCAATTTCTCACTACGCACCCTGTACTAGGAATCCGGCCTCAGTACTCGAGCTATTGTAGCGACTGTCGTTCAATGGTTCCTGAATGCCTAGGCAGGACAGGGGTAACACGGTTTACGGTTTCCTGAAATAGCGCCTAGAGAGTTCATGGGATTTTCAAAGAAAATGGAAATTTTATCCTTTGAACTTCAAGTAGGATTTGTTTTGGATGTTATGTCTTGGCGGACTGTTGTATTTGAATTGTTTGGTTATTTGGAAGGTAATCAATTTTTGTAGCAAAATCTACTATTTTTAAATTTCTGAAACTTTCTATGTTTGAGCTACATATTTAAACAGTTTATTTCTGGAGTACTGTATGAAGAATATTTTAATAATTTTTTGTGCTTAAAAGTTATATTAATCAAATTATTGACAGAACAGGAAATCTTGTTGATAAGGAATAAAAGCCTTGATAGGTCGAATTCCTTATCTATCACTTTACATCGGGATCTTCATTTAACTGAATGTTCTACTCCCATAGCATCGATTGCATACTTATATCTTTAAAAATTCGGTACAGAAATCAAAGCTGTCAAAATTTCCATTCGTACAAAAGCATTCCGACTCCTTTCTTTTCGGTACAATCGACTTAGTTTCGCTTTCGAAACTGAGTTAGTAGGAGGGATATTCACATAATTTCAATGGGTGTAACAATAGGAAATTAAAGCACATTCTGTCTAATATCGTCATATAAAAGCTCGTTCTGAAGTTGAGCATTTTAGTTTTCAGGGTTAAATATAGTTGAGAGGAGCATACACTTTCTGGATAGCATTCAAATATAAAATACCGGCTTGGACCTACGCCACTGAAATTTAAAAGTTAGTCATTTCTTAAGATTGAGCCTATACAGACTGAACAAGCTTGAGCCAAGCAGAATCATGGACTGCTATTTGAGAAACGTATGAACAAGTTCCAGAATTAGCATTACTTTTTGTTGAATATGGCGTCTTGATTTGCTTTTTTATTACTTAGTTATTCCTGTGTTTATTGTACTTAATGTGATAGTTAAGTTGTGATGGTTTAAATACAATTGTGTCATGGAATAGTTACTTTTTTCCGCGACAACGAAGTAGATATTTAAGATCGTAAGCTTGGCTTAACATGAGCTTTTGGCGTTTCGTCAGAAGATGATTCAAGTCAAAGAAGCAAATGTTATGTGCTTCACGAAATTTGTGGGTGCATAGGCCGGTTGATTCCTGTCTAGCTGTTTCACTGAGAATCCATTGTTCAGAAGTTCTTTCTTTCAAACTTTTCAGTCAATGCAAATAGAAACGAGGCTTGTTTTTGTTTCCATTTGGATCCACCTGAACCTACTTTCGGAATAAAATTAGATCTTGGAAGTGACGCTCCGTACGTAACCATTCTGTTATTCGATTTCATGGTAACTGCTTGTTGTGAAAACCAGCTTGGTAAAAGCTCAATTGAGTGAGTGATGAGCACGATATTCTTAAGCTAATGCTTCTGCTCAGTTTAACATTACAAGAGTCTTGTTCGAAAAGACTTATTTTAGTTCAGAACTAAGTCTTTATTAAATATAGCATGATTGAATCGTCGCTTAACAAGCAACACCACCTATCTCAATTTTTTGAAATTTCAAAGAGGAAGATTCAAATGAATTTTTCGCAATCAATAACGCATATTTCTAGACTTTTTTTTCACGCCTGGTTGGAACATGTGGTCTCATGTTTATAGTAGATCTTTAAAAAAATCAGAAATATTCGTTATTGGTTGCGAAAAATTCATTTGAATCTTCCTCTTTGAAATTTCAAAAAATTAAGATAAAGTGGTATTGCTTGTTAAGCGACGAAATATTAAAATAAATTTAACCCCTTCGTCTATAGCAACGTGTCTGACACTTGCATCGAATTACAGAATTTTTGTTATTTAAATCTGAGTTAAGGTCACAATTTTAAATACAAAAATCACTTGGACACTCTTGAATGTCTCGAGTATTCTTTACTTTCTTAAATAGACTGAAACAATAGAAAAATATCCCAAATGGATGGTATCTTCTAATTAAGAGGTTAAGTAAATTCGTAGCATTAGTAGGTCAAGTGGTTAAAATGCAAATATTTTTACTTGAAAATATCGATTTAAATTAGTAAGAAGGCAAATTTGGCCACTTTTAATTTCTCGTATACGAAGCGAAAATATTCCAATCGTCAGAAATTTCTATCTCGAAATTTTGATGAATTCCGGCGTTTTATACCTCACTGAGTTTGAAAACCCCATTTTAGGAAGCATGTCTGTCAACACGATAACTCAAAAAACAGAACAAGTTAGAAGTATGAAATTTATCATATGGTCTTTACACCAAAATTATAGAAGTGTATCAAATTTTGGACCAACTCCGTCAACGTGTTTGACTGTATATCGATCTGTCCATTTGTGCGTATGTGAGCTCGATGACTAAAAAAATAGCAACAACCAAGATGAATAAAATTTGATATGTGTTCTTGCACCCAAATAGTAGATCTTGGAATTTTTGACCCAGGCGGTCAGAGGGAAGACGTCCAGATAGCATACTCTAATTTCTCTATACTACGAGGCTAAACTCAGAACTCTCCACATTGTGTAAGTATACAAGGAAGTCGAGAGGAGATCATTTCCGCTGGTTGTATATGTTACCGGCAATGTATGAAACGCCAGCATTCTATATTTTTCCTAAGCATTTTATAGTTTTTAGGCAAAATATGAAATATGAGAATTATACTTTCCCTAGGCTTTGTATATAATACTTTGTCATTCTATAAAATGACAAATTCTATTTAGGCAAAGTATGAAAAAAGGTCATGATAAGGCTATTATTTAAAAGACTTGCATTTCTCAAAAATACAAATGTTATTTTGAAATAAATAATAAGAGTGCCATTAAAATTTTTTTAATCATAATACGTAAAGGAAAATAAAAGTTATACATAATATAGTTTACGCCTTTCGTATTAAAGAAAACAAAATAAAATGTGAATCTACTTGTTACGGAAAGGAAGGGAAAATAATTTTATTTTGAAATGCACTTAATTTTATTTCTTATAAAATCGAATCAACGATGCATTTTATAGTTTGTCATTCTATAGAATGCCTTGAAAATGTGTGAAATGTTAATCGTTTCATACATTGCCAGCCCGTTTTCGGCATTCTATAAACTGCCGGCTTTAATACGTTGCCGGTAACATATACAAAAAAAGAATTAGCATCATAGTTCCTAAAGGACTCCGCTGGATCATAAATCACATTCTAAGCACTATCGTATGAATTAGCTTTAAAAAGGGGGGATCTTATCCAGTAGCGTAAGGATGTGTATAAATTGATATCCAGTGGCGCGGAGCCAACTCTTCTCATGACCTTGAAGTCTGTAATTATTTTTTAAACTGAGCGAGCACAGAATCTTGATGAAAACCATACATCTAAATTCGTCGGCACTCTGCCTGGCAAATTTTGATACCTCATAAATTTTCGGTCCTCTGAAATGTTTGGCTTACACTGATGTACTCGTCTTTCATAAAGTAAAATGTGGTTGTTACAACAGATTTAACGCTTTAATTAAAATAATAGATCGGAAATGTATGGGTAGCAATGATTATGCGAGCTATTGTATGTAAATTCATAATTATGTAATTAACATTAAGCTTAAAAAACAGCGACACTTGTTAATAAAATAATTTCTGGTTTTATAGGTTGCAAAATCGACTTCATGCTCTAAATATAATAGTTCATTACCTAATAAAAGTTAAATAGGAAAAAATGTATCGGTAATTGCCACTATAATAGGGGCGAAGCCTTACTTCATCCATTAGCATAACTTGTAGGAGAAACAAAAAAGGTTCTCAATATATTACCGAACTTTTTTCACTATCACACAAGCAAACTCTTCATATTTTAGTGGAAAAGCGGATAGTTCAAAAACTAAGAATTGTTCAAGCATTACTAAATGTATCGGTAATTTATAAAAAAAATGAATGGATTTATTAATTTTTAAAAGCATGGATTTAATTGAATAATAAAATTAGTATTATGAACTAATTATCATTGTCTCCTTTATATTTCTTTAAAAAGTTGCTTATCCTTTGGTATTTACGAAAAGAAACAGAATGCAATACCTTCAAAAACTCATTTGTAATTGTATTGTAGAACAATCCACGAAATACAGAACACAACTCCATACCCCTGCACCTGGAATCATAATAGTTTATTCTTTAAGCAGGTGGAAAAGTATGGAGAGTCTTTTTATTTTTCAAAAAAAAATTATATATCTGGCAAAAAAAGCCGACATAAAAGAGAAGGGAAAAAGATAATTTAAAAAAGTACAAATATAAAAATGAACACTTAAAAGATTACTTGCACACATTTGATAGCTACAAAATCCTTTATTCATATACAGGGTGTTGCCAAATTCGACCGACAAATTCAGAGGGGTGATAGTAGGCATCAAGAGAATAAAAAATTGCCATAGAACATAGGGTCGCAAACGACGTTTAGTCAGTGAAAATCAAAAAAATACAGGGTGTCCGATAATTGTTGGACACTGTTCAAAAATTAATAAACTAATAATGTTTCGACTACGATTTTTTAAAAGTGAAAGCGCATTTTTAAACAGTTTTTTTCAGATAGGTAACACGCCGTTTGGGTGGTCCAAGGGCTCGTAAATTATTGAAAATCAAAAATTACTTTAGAGCCACATTATCTGCAAAAATATTAAAACTGGAAGAAAAATAAAAGCATAAAATTGTAGGGAATTTTACGCTCTTTCAATTTGTTAATTCACATGTAGTGTGAAAACTGGGTAGTTTTTGAGATATTCAAGAAAAACTAAAAAAAGGCACCAGAAGCCAATCTGCTGATTTTGTAGCTGTGCGATTCGTGCTTTTAGGGTTGGATGCTGCTACGATACTGGCTCTATTGTCAACTTGAATTACTATTTTTCTATTAAATGATTATGTTTTATTGCATAAATAGCAGCTTCCTTGAGGGCCAAAAGTTCCACTTGAAAGACATTGAGTTTTTTCCTCATTGAGTTTTTCTGTCCAATGGTGTGTCCAGGTTTAGTTGTAAAATTCGCAAAATGCCGATCCTAACTTGTTGCCATGTTTTGAGTCATCGGTGAAAATATTTATGTTAGTGCTATTGTTAATATGGTTGCTTCCAAACTCTGGAGAGACTTGAGTGGGATGCAGATGAAAAGAATTTAAGCTACACATATTTCTGTTGTTGGATTATTTTGCAACCGTTTTACAAGTTAATATTTTCCTTGTATAGATTTGCAGCCGTACATTTCTTAAATTTTACAAAATTGTTTTCTTTTGCAGAGCTTTCATTGGCAGACCATATTTTATGTTCGAATAATTACGAAATTCTATGTTTATTTTTTCCCCTTTTGTTAACCTTCCAGCGGGCGCGCGTATGCAAGAAATACTTGCATTGTGCATCCTATTACATATTTATATCGTTCTTTTATAAATTTAAGTGCAATTTTTATTTATAAAATCTTCGTTTACTATTAAGCTAATAAATACAGATAACATAAATAAAAGTTGCATTTATTTTTGTAAAGCAACACGATACATATATGTAATACGATGCACGATATGTCGTAAAATTTGTGCAGGCGCACCCGCTGGAATGTTAAAGGCCTTTATAAACGAAATGCGTTGTAATATGATCGAATTAAAAAGAAAAACCTCGGTATTCATGCGGAACAAAAGTTTATAATTTGAGATATTGTCTACAAAAACTTAATTCTTCTCCATCAATTCTGAAAATGAAACTTTAACTCAAAAAATATAGTCAAGATTTTGTTGCTGCAGGAAGAAAGAATCTCGCTTTCCCATAGATGAACTTTCCTTCTGAATTAAAACTGTATAAAAAGAAATTAGAGCTATAAATTTATTTTAAATTTTAGTTTATTCAAAATAAGTTTACTGTCTCTTTACTGTAATCCGAATTAGTTTTAGTTATACTAAACTATTGAACTGCTGTGTGTTTGAAATTCTGCTTATAAAGCTGACTGTCAACTGCTGTTATATTCGACCGATCGATGTGAAACGAAAAATAAAGCTTCTCCATGTGCTTATTTCAATGTACTACTTTGAATTCATGATAAAATCTTCTTCCAACAGGTTAGTACGTTTTACATAACTTCCAGAAAAACTGTCCTTCAAGCAATAGGATTATACACTTTACATAACTTTTTACGGAGATTTTGATTCATATTTCGTAGCTTGACAAGCAATAACACTCGTCTCAATTTTATGAAATTTTGAAAAGGGAGGAAAACTTAATTTTTCGCAAAATAAATTTCTGAAATAATTTCGACAGCTCTTGTAAGCTTCTTTTGTCAGTTTTGCATATATTAGGATAAAGCGTTAAAACTTAACTATCTTCTGAATCGGAGGAAGAAAAAAGTTCCTTAATTTTCGATAACATAGGTATGCGATTCCTTTTTTCACTTTAAACTGGCGCAAACATTAATTCCTCAACTACCTTAAGGTGTTTATAATAATGACAAGTGAATGATTGATAAAAAGAAACTGCAACATTTCTGAAACAATAAAAATTTATTCGTTTATTTTGTGAATTTTTTAAGGATTCGAAAGACAGCCAACAGAAAACATTGGTGTGTTAGTAACATGAAACCGTATAGAGCAGCGTGGACCTCGTTTTTGAAGCCAGGCAATCCTTTGTTAAGGCCCGCAATATTTCCTTGTTTGATTGTTCTGTCTTGTTCTCCTGATTCATCTCAATTCCTCTGTAATGGTAGAAAAATTTGTGATTTCGAATTAAGTAAGAAAATTGTGGTTACACGCAATTTTTACTCGAAAAGTTTAATAAATAATACCTTGAATCTATCAATACCAGTCTGTTATTAAAATTTCAAACTTTTTATTTGTTCTGTACAAATGTCTTATTAGCCAAGTCATACAGTTGAGATAAATTTCATCTTTTATTCCATTTTCAATAACTTTTCTGTTTTTTTTTTAATCTGAATGTTTACGTCATTTGAAAATTCGAAGTATTTTTTTCAGTTGTATATTGTGGTTGTTGCATATTGTTCTTGGCTATTTTGCTTTTTCTATACAAATTGTTTTAATTCTATTACAGTACAAACTATGTCAAAATCGTTTACAGTTTTATGTCATTTTCCTGAACTTAAGTTTCTATGTTTATTATTTCTTCCAATTCTTGTACAGTCTCTCTCAGGAAAATGCATGAATAACTTAGAGGGAATTAGGACAAAGTAGCTCAAAAGCTTCGATAAGCGCTGGAAAATCGCGTCGTATTCCAACATTACTTTTCGCGACAGATCATATACTTTTGAGATATAATTTTTTTAGCTCCTATTATATGGTACTATTTATTTACTTAGATCCATGATAGTCTCTTTACTTTGTTGCAATAATAAGAATAAAGTTGTGAACTACGTCTGGTCAACGATTTCAACTGTCTTTGCATAAATTTCCTCACAATGTCCACAATGAATCTAATTAAACGTTTGATAGCAAGTTGCTAAATTTTACTGCAGATTGCGTATAAAAGGTGAATTATACTCATAGATGTATAGTGTTCTTATTTCTGTTAAGAAATTCATCAGTCATTTTGGTCTAATGGCAGGGTCTTATCTTAGTGACCAGAGGAGCGTGGATTCGAGACCTCATTGTACCAAATATCGGCTGTGTACGTAGGTTAAAAATATATTATTTGCTTTTTATAGTTTGTTTTGCACAGTGTCTCAGAAATAAGCTTCTCCACCGTAAAACCCCATGAACCAACTAATCATCTGGAAGTGCGGTGTTAAATTGTATTGTTATCCCTTACTGATGCTAATGAAAGCTTCTGAACTTAAACCGATCCTGTTTTAGCTTTTTTATCTCAAAATTTCTAGTTCATTTCAGTTTGATAATCACACTTTTTAAAGACATCGACTGCATTTCTCTATTATATGGGAAGAAAATCATAAGCAGTTGAATATTAAATACAATAAGAAAAATAAATATCTCTATGTATCTTACAAATCTTAGCGAAATTCAACTAGAATTTTTATATAAGCTGCCCTATATATCTGAATTCCAAATTATAAAAGAAAAATTATACTGTATTTCGCGCATGAGCAGGAAAAAATATTTTCTACAAATAGTCATTTCCTCTAATATTCCAAGTATTTACTTCAAATTGTAATACAATGCTTCGCTAACATATTGTCACGTAATTGTAAGTTTCGTATAATTTTGTTGAAAATTCTGTATGTTATAAGCAAAAAATTTGAGATTTTTTAAGAAAACCATTATATCTTACGAATATACGTGCTATTTTTACCAAAATTGTATGTAAGTAATGCGCACAAAAAACTTTTTTGCAAGTATTGCGCACGACTTTCTGTGAAACGGAGTTGAACTCAAATCATTTTCTTTTTCATCACTTTCTGGTCGGTTCCTTAAATGCCCTCGTGACGAAATCTTCACTGTAAAATGTTAGTTCTGACGATTGTGCGTCCCACTATTCTCCACAACCGATTCTGAACCATTGTATCCATATTAACTCCATTTTTTTGCATGTTACAAATTGTGTAATACTTTTGACCAGTATTGTATAATCCCAAGTTATATGTAGTTTGCGTCCTTACGTTTATTCCGTTACATATAAAAAATTGATGACTATTTATAACTATAAATTTTGATAGTCTTTTTCAACTTGTAAACTACTTCTCGTATCAAACTTTCAACGGAGAAAATGACATAGAACTATATATTATCATAGAGATTCGTTTGAATTTTTATCATCGTATATAAAACCGCCCATATCCTTCTTTTATTTCTCAAAAAAAGTCTATCTTTAATATATAGTAGAAAGGTTTTATATCAGTTTCTATAATGTTATATGTGTCGTAGGCTAATAGAGACTTATTGAAAAATCCGGATTATTGAAAAGAGTGCCGCCATTTTGAAATGCAGCAAACTAATGGAATCGTCTAGCGCTTTCTACTCTACTTTTTAGGCTTATTGCAAAGAGCTTGTACTCCTTTAAGCTAATTAGAATATGTGCAATTTTTTTCCTAATAAGTCCTGTTTCGACGAGGCTTATTGCAGTAATCCTCATCTTATGCTGTCTCTCCGCCACGAGAACTCTGTTCGCCAAGTTGTCTCGTTGACGGCGGTCGCTATAGCAACTGGTTATGTTAGGGAAGATCCATTTGGAATAGGAGGAATCCGACAGAAGTCGGGGTTTTATTTTATTCTTGGCGCCAATTTGCGGCGGTAGTAAATCATTCGTCTTCTCGGTTCTGTTACAGTTGCACGTTCCTTCCCATTTGGAACGAATGTAACCAACTTGAATGAACGTCTACCTACTCGAAATGGATTTCTCCTACAATAACCTGTTTCTACAGCGACCGCCGTCAACTAGACAACTTGGCGAGCAGAGTTCTCGTGGTGGACAGACAGTACATTCTTATGGAAAAGTGTGCTTATAAAAAAATATTCTTTCAATACTCATTCCTTTTCTTAGAGATTTTTTAAATCGGTTATCATTTACTTCGGTAAGAATAAAGTCAATTAAATAATTGCAGAAAAATCTTTTTTGCTTTATTTTTTTGTTAAAGAATTATGATAATTGTTATTATTCCCATAAAAAAAGTTGTTATACTGTGATACAATAGTAGACTAAAAACAGTAAACCAAAATAAACCTTCTTATCTAAATACCCGATAGCTAATTCAAAAGATCGTTATGAAAAGGAAATTGTCACTGAAAGAACAAACCCTTTTTATGCTCATACTTTTTAAAAAGAAGGCTTGTGAAGGGCTTATTGCAATAAGCCTGGATGAAACCCATCTGTAGGAGCGAAAAATTGCTATTTTCTAATTAACCTAAAGCTATATGGACTAACTGCCGTTAAACCTAAAAATATCAGACTATAACTGGAAAATATGAATGATTCTCCATTTAACCTGCAACACATATAATAATGCATTGCACCATTTCAATAACCTGTATTAATGAATAAAATATTAAAAATGCTTTTGTAATTTCTTTTCAAAGATATACCAAGCATTATTTTAGCCTATCTAAAATATTTTTCTTATTCTTAAATGAAAGGAAAAATATTATAATTGCTCTTTTTTATTATTACTAATACTAAAATATTATACTTGCGTTCAATTATGAAAATTTTAAGGTATCCGAACACGTTCGGAGCACTTTTTTCTTAAATTGTGAAATAGAAACACCAAAATATGTTTTTTAGATTCGAATTTAATAAAGATTAATATTAGAGTATGATTTTTGAGTATAAATTATTATAAATTTACAAAATTCTTGAATTTCTGCTGCTTTTTTGAGGAAATTTCCCAAAACTGCAAACATGCTACAGGTCAAACTTTTGTAATAATTCAAATAAAACTAATACTAAAATAAACTACATACTATGGACTAGTGCTTGTACTAGAATCTTAACATTCTTTGTATAAATAAAAATTTTAGAGCTAATCGAACAATCATTATAAGATTTTCACCAAATTTTCTATGTCATTTTTCAAATAAAAGACCATAATTTAAAAAATATTGTTACAATATACATTATTCTAGTACATTCACTAGAGAAACATTTGAAGAAAGAGTTCACAAAATTTCAGAACAATCGAATGATAATATCTTGAGTTATCATGTTTGAAGTTTGAAAAATATGCATAAAATCTAATTTTGAGAAAAATCAAATTTTAGTTTTTCCACGCGCTCAAATTATGTATCTAAACTTTAAAAAAAATTCCTAAATATATACTGACATCATATTAGCTTGCAGAAAAGGAGTTTATAAGAATTTTTGACAGGTTTCTGTCCCTTTCAATGACAACTTTCGGCTAATTAAACGCCCACTTCCGGTTTTCGGTTTGTTATAAAACAATTAATATCTCATCTTCTAATTAACGTACCGACAAAAGTAAATATGTTTTAGAAAGGTAAACGAATGAACTATCGAAAACATCAAAAATTAAAAAAAATTGAATTTTGGTCGAAAATCGACTTTCGAACGTGTTCGGATACCTTAAATTTTGTAAGAAAGGCATTCGGTGAAAATATCATTAAAAGTATCGGTACCCTGTAGTATTAGTAGTATAAAAACAAGTTTTTCTTTGAAACGTATCACCCACGACTTTATTCTCAAACAATATCACTAATTTAAAAATAAAATTCTAGTGTTCTTTGTTTTAATAAAATTTATGGCGGTTCTCATGCAACGCAAAGCAAAGAAGGCTTGTCTAAGGTTTCTTTTGTTCATAAAAACGTGTCAATCACTGACAGTCAATTTAAAATACATTCCTACTGTATTTTATTCAACACGCAGTTGCACGTGTTGCCCATTATTTTTATATGAAAATAAATACATATGTAATTTTCATGTAGTTATCTTTTTAAAATGTCAACCATTTCGCTGTCAACAAACTAATGTCAAAACTACCATTTGTAAGTTTCTTAATTACCTAACAGATTCATAAAATTTACAAAAGTACATAAAAATGTCCTTTCTTTGCACACTTTAAAATCTATAATCGCTAGTGCATTGGAAAATGAAAAGGAAGATGCGATTTCCACTAAATAAGCATGTCAACAAAGTACAATAAAACCTAATTTGTTACTCAAGCAAAAAGAAAGGCATTTACTTAGTATAGTGAGAAGAATATGGCGCGTGGTGAACGTGAAAGAAAAGTTTTCAGACTTTCTTCGAACTGTCGTCCCCCATTTCGTCAAATTCTAATTAACCTCTTAAAATCTGGAAGAAGCAAAATTCCCTCCCTTAATTATTGTTTCTGATTCATGTAAAATCTGAGCATATAATTACGTTTAGCGTACTATTCCGTAAGAATTGGACCGACGCAAGGTCTACTCTTGTCTCATTCTATAGGAACTACATTTTCCGTCCACTCACTCATTCAGTATTTTCATTCTTTACAATGAATAGCATTCAGCATTCATTTACTCATCCAGCATTTGTATTCAAAACGGTAAATAGGAGAAATAACTTTTTTATCCTCCTCTACTTAAAATATGCTTTTCAACAGCGACCAATGTGATGCAGATTTTGTGTGCCTATCCTCGTCAGAGACTATACAAACGGATAATGTTAACTGTCCAAAACTAAAATAGTGTAAATTGAATAAATAGTACATATAGTCGACCGTAAGCATGTCAGATTAACTCAAAAAATGGTTTTTGAAATGTTTAGAATTCCTAAATGCTAATTCTTTTCTACTCTCCCCTATGTCAACTATTCGAATTAGTCATCTGAAATGCAAGCATAGTGGTAGAGTTTTCTTGCCTGTGTGCTTATCGCGGTGGTACCGTCTTGGTCATTTACCAAAAGTGAACTACTACTGTTTATGTTGATTTATTTATGTTCGCTTTAAATTCGCATTGTTTATTTATGTTTACAGAAACTGCGTGCACTATTATAGATATTGTTTACAATTTCAGAGTTAGAAATATAACTTTTTAGTTGATGTATCTTTGTCTTAAATTAATCATTTAATAAGATATCTGTTTGGATTCTAAATTGAAGCCAGCTTCAATTCCGTTTTGTGTCTGAAATTTCTCTCTGAATATACATAAGATATAAATCTGAACTTTAGTTTTGCTGCATTCAGATATACTTTTATAAAGGCATAAATAATAAATTTGTAACGCTATACGTTCCATTATTGTAACTTATAGAAATGAGTAGCATCCTTTTGCCTTTGCTGCATCGTCTTGATACTTTAGGGACTTCAGAGTTTTACTTCAGTTCAACGTACAACATTGTTTTATTTCAAACAATGTGAAAGAACTTTTTCTGCTTCCTTTTCGCATTTTTATTAATCCATATGCGCATTCAATTAATAGTCGGAGTGCTAATGGTTAAATTATCTTGAGACTTGTACTTGATTCGAAATCTGATACGAGGGATATTCTAGTATTCAGAATTCTTTGGACTTTTTTAGATTTATGCTAAAGGGGAACCTAGGTTGTCGGAAGCCGTCCGGTTGTGTGTTATTAAAATTATGTTAAATTATGATAATTCATAATTTACATTTAACATCATTTTAATTTCCCTTAAGCTTTTCTTTTTGCCGTAGACTTAGGCATTGTAATCCTACATTGCCGTGTTGTTCAGATAACGAGATTTTTTTTCCACATTGCAATATTTATTATTTTTGTACATTGATATCCATTTTGACGGATTGGAAATATTCTATTCGCAATCTCTTGTTAAACAGCTTGGATTTCTGATTTATTTTCCTAGGCGAAACAGCTAAATTAAAATTCTGATAACTCATCTGCGACTGCTTAAAACAAACCAGTTTAGTATATATTTAAAATGGCAACATATAAAGAGTAAAAAATCAAATCAAAATATGAAATCAAAAAGCCGAAAAAATATTACATTGTTTCATTAGCGCGCAAGATGCTGCTCCAAACAAAAACAAAGGCTGACAAAAGATTTTATATGAGCAGAAAAAAATTTAATATGAGAAAGCTGTAGTAAAAGAATCCAGCTAGACGTTATCAAGGGTCACCTACTGGCATGGGTTCAAAAAATGGGAACTTTATCTGTAAGAAGTTTGACTTTCGTCAAAGGAAGCTTCTTGTGAACCGAAAGATCCCAAGAGAAGAGAAAGACATAGTAAGGACTGACCACAAAATGTTTTATACATCAAAACAAAAACGCCAATAAAACTTATTTTAAAACAGATTTAAAGAATAAAAATCATTAGTCATCGAGCATTAAAATGCCATCATAATAACAAAGCATAAATCTAAGAAAAAAGTATTCAACTTGCCTTCAGCGAGCAGAGAACAAAATGGCACTCAAAGAATAAAACAAATATTTTTTCCGCTCACATTCTTAGAATTTAAAATGGCAATTATGCGTCAATCTAAATTAAATTAGCATAATATAGATGTTGAATACCAGAATCAGAATAAGCTCACTATTTTCGATAAACTGAGCTAGGTATTATATTTTATAAACATTGAAACTGAAACATCTGGTAAGTGCTGCTGTCTAATATAAGGCAGCTAAAACTTTTGTTTCACTCTGGGTTTTGAAATAAACTTGTTTTTCCTCTTCTTTATGATGCCTACCTCAATTTAGAGAAAATTATGTGTTGGTTCGCTCTGGTTCTCAACGCCTCGGTTCTATCTGCGTAACGTGCAATATGTTAAGTATGTTTAGGATTTTATGTTTTTAATGCGAAAATAACATCAATTTTTTCACTATAATATGCAGGTGTATTCCACTACATACACTATCTGTATTGAAGATAGTAGAGTTGTGTAATAGCTAAAATTTCCTAAATAAAATGAATAAATGGGCAGCACATTAAATGAGCAACATATTCGACTTTTAATCCGAAGAAAAAAGAATGAATGGAGAAATTGCTACAATTGTATCAAAACAACCATAATTTGAGAGAAAACATTTTGTTGGCATATATATAGTTAATGGGTTTAAGCTTGGATAATTACCAAAGATGTTACTCCAAATGTTTTGCCATTAGCAGGGAATATAACTATACAACCGTTATATAAATTAAGTTATAGTCACTCAAGAATAATTGACAGTATGAAACGATTGACTTGAAAAAGAAGCGCTTTTAAACATCACCACGTGAAATTTAGAAAATATTTTATATTACAAATCCGTGCAAAAGGTATAAACGAAAATATTATATCTTACTGTCACCTGAGCGTTCAAACTTAGTTTCGAAATATTTTCTAGCGAAAGCTTTCTTTTTTAACAGAATGTAACGTAACTTGTCATCAAAAGTGTGAAAAGCTTATGCCAAATTTGTGTGGTGTCAACCAGAAGTTGTTGTCGGAAGTTTTGGAAACAGTCAAGAAAGGTCAGTGATCATCCTTCGCATTTTCGATATTCGGTCTGAACTCAATTCATAAGCACCTTTTTGTATTCTCAGTCTTTTTCAGCTACTTAATACTTATTCTTTTCCCTTGCTGTATTTCTTCTTTACTTCACGAATGTTCTATGCATATCTTTCTTCTTGGTGTTGTTGACCTTATCTTGTTGGTTCCTGGTTCTTTCCTCTCTATCTGTACTAATTTTTTCATTAAGTTTCCATATCTGGTGTCGTATTCTTTCTTCTGAGAATTTCCCTTTTTTCTCTCTCTTTATTGTATCTTGATTCGCCTTTTAACTTTTTGTCCCTTTATCATTTTTTATCCATTGTTAAATACTCTTTTAACTTAAAAATTTTTCTTAATCTTTCTTTTTCGTGTTGTCACTGTATGTTTTTTCGGTGTTTTTTTTATTATTATTAAAGAGTTTTTACAAAATAAAATCCTCTTGAAATTTGCATTCAGTTAAGTGATTGTTAGGAAATTCTTGTTGCTTACATGATTATTTATGTTTCTATTTAATATGATTATTATTCTGAATCGTAGGCTTCTAAAACTCGCAATTATGCTCTATCCTTTGTTAAGTATGGGATTTTTAAGTGTCAGTGAATTGTCAAAGTAGTAAGTATTACAAAAGTTCTATATGATGTCTTTAGAAGCTCTTAAGAACTATGTGGTACAAATACAAAGGGAATTATAGTAAAAAACTAATATAATATTCAGTTCTGCTTCGAAATTTATTTTGCCATTGTGCTTCCTGTGCTTGGCAGGTAAACGTGTTTCTGGCGTTTTTATTTTTCTTTAATATTTTATACAAAGATACACAGAGTATTATTTAACTCGGATGAATGAAACTGAAGTGCATTACTCGAAAGAGTAAAGTATTACTTGAAGTATCATTTTTAACCCTTTTGAGTATCAGAAATCAATAGAAAGCCAGGAAATATCTATTCCCAGAATTAATTTTGTAATTATTTTTATTTGCAAAGTATTCAAAATTTGAATGGTTATAAGTGATCTCTTTGTATATAAATCCGGAAAAATTTAGAAAAAGTGATATTTATCCCTTTGCCCTCCAAAAACTAATTAGATGCTAATTGTACTTTGCATGTCGCATTCGCAGATTAAATTCCTTAAAAGACTACGCAATTACTTTGATTAGCGACCAAAACAAATAGTAAGAATCTCGGTAAAATGTCTAAATTGTTTGAATAAAAATTTGTATCATATTGCGAGGGTAAAGTATGCATGTAACTCAATGTCCCCTTAGCGGAGCCAACGAAGCACTAAAAGTTAAAATAGACTGTTAAGTTAACGAGAGACAGTTTCTGAAAAAATGCAGTTAAGCATTATATTATAAAGGTTTCACATAAATGAATTCGGAATGAGTTTTCAAGACATGCTGGCATGCGTAGAAAATCTCCATCCCTGTATTTTTCTGTATTTATTTATTGAATAAAAGAAGGAGCAAAGTTTTTCAGTGTCTTGGTGATAACTTGTTTTAAATATTGTTATATTTTAAACTGTATTTTCTTGCTTTAATATAAGTGATGTTTTTAATGAGTTTAGATAAGCTTCCCGATCGAGACGACAAGAACTCGACTCGAACCCAATCAAACTCATCCATCAAGTCGTCCTTCTCCACTTCGACCAGAACCACTAACCTTTCTACTTCCTCCTCGGATGACAGTCCCAAAGGTCCCAAGAAGCTCAAGTTTCGGAAGTACGATATTGATGATTTTGTGTTTCTGAAATTGCTTGGCAAAGGCAGCTTTGGAAAGGTAAGACAACATTTGATAAAACTTACCCTTAACTGATCCTTATTTAAATTAGTTGAAAGAGTAAATAGTGTTCATTTAAAATAAGAATTCTTTGCATAATGGCTGGATTCCTTTCCGAAATTCTTTTAACGATATTTCTTATTTCTACTTAGTACATCGGTTCTCACCGTAATCTGTTAGAGTTGAGAAGACGAGAGTTGTCATCTTTGTTGTATCTAATCGTTACTTAACCTAACCTTCCAGCAGTCGCGCGTATGTAGGAGATACTTGTATCGTATATTACATATTTATATAATTTTTTATAAATTTTAATGCAATTTTATTTTTATAATCTGTCTTTAGTATGGAGCTAATAAATACAGGTTATATAAGTAAAAGTTGCATGGATTTTTGTGAAAGAACACGATATAAATATGTAATACGATGCACGATATAAGTATCTCCTACATACGCGTGATTGCTGGAAGGTTAATAGCTGGGTGAATTTTAGGTGCTCAATTAAAAACTAAAGTTGTTTTCAAACGCGTTTTTGTTATAAATGAGTGAATTAACATGTACGGTTGTTGTTGTTTTTTCAATCGGATATTTCCGACTTGTTTCTATGACCCAAAAATTTTAGACTTTTCTTAGACTTTCGTAACTAAGCAATGCGAAACGGTAGCGTTTCATCAATTTGTCACTTAACAAGAGGAAGATTCAAATGAATTTTTCGCATTCAATAACGAATGTATCTGAATTTTTTTAACATCTGCTATGAACATGAGACATGTCCCAATCAGGCGTGAAAAAAAATTTAGAAATATTCGTTATTGGTTGCGACAAATTCATTTGAATATTCCTCTTTTGAAATTTCAAAAAAATTGAGATAGGTGGTGTTGCTTGTTAAGCGATTAATTCCTTAATTTGCTTGTGTTACAGAAGATCGGTTACATTTGCAACGCTCCATTATTTCTTATTGATCATCGTAGTTCACGATGCATGTGTTGCTGCAACTCTCATATTACCATATTTTTACCCCTGAAGAATTTCTCATCCTCAGTGGCATGACATCTCCATTTTTATCTTTTAATTGAAGTGATTAAAGAATATCTTAACATCTACAATAGAGTGATAGAGAGGAACAAATATATAAATTTTAATAAGTGAAAGAGCAAATTTATCCGAATTTCTTCCCCTTTAAAAAATCAACATATTTTGATTCAGAATAGATGAACTTTGCTATCATTTTAAGGAATACTAAGTGAATAGGAGTCTCGTGCAACGAAGGGTACACGTTCCGCGTAATAGAAAATCTGGATATACAGGACATGCATTATCGGACAAATTTATGCAAATTCAAAATGTCTCTAAACTGTTAGTCAATGCCGAATTCGAGAGTGAAAGCATTTAAAACTAAAAAAATAGACTACAACTTCATTCAAACTAAAAACAATGTGATCTGACCCCAGTGAATCAAAAGATAAAAGCTATGTAAGATTGTTGAATTTATCTTATACGTAATACTGGACTGTCTATTTCGCTGTGCGAGAACTAGTCGCAATTTAATACGAACTCGCGTTATAAACGAGTTTTCTGTTTTGTTTATATTCGGTAAAGTAGGACTTCAGCCTTACCCATCAACTTCCGGTGATAATGTTAAGCCAATGGGAATCTTCAAAATTTCAACACTCTGTTTGAAGACATTAATTAATGCTTAAAGTGAAGTTTTCTAAAGTTATGGCTTAAGGATACTTTGAAAATATTAAATTTCATGTTCCTATTGTTGTAGCTATCAATGTTTACTTAAAATAAGAGCCTAATTTTGTGGGAATGTTGTCATAATTATTCCTTATCGCTCTTTTTGGCGCTTTGTGTACTCAAGGGAGAACTGATTCGAACTTGGCGCTTGATATGGAATCCAATTGGATTTGGCGATCGCTTAAATTGGAGGGTTACTGGGCAACGGAAGTGAACCCTCGCCACGAAAGTTCTATGAAACCAAAATAAACAAATCGGAAAACTAGTCCATACCGGAGTCCATAGTATTTACTTTTAATTCTATCAACTTGCCTTCAAATATTTCAAAACTATAGCAGACTGATTGCGTGAAATAATTTATCACTGGGTGGTCTACAATTTTTTTTTTTTGTTTGTTTTAATCTTTCATTGGCAATCTTGAAAGCATTCTCGTATTGCAGTTTTATATCTTGATAATTTAGATAAAGTGGATTTACTTGTATGTCTATTTATAAAACTGACACATATGTCATTTGTTTTTCTGCGAAAGCCATGTCGAAAAATAGAATTCCCGCTGGTTTTTCTTTCCAAATGAAAAATCCGATTGTTATCAGAACCATTGGCAGTTCCCCAACAAAAACTGGTAATGATTCCCTGCCTCCTGCTGGCTGTATCTATGCGAAGTCACCAAGCGTTCAATAATGCAACAGTTTTGTTCAGTTGTGATGGAACATAGAGAAAGATGATAATTAAGGAGTTGCTCAAAATTACGCAACACATTTAGTCATTCTGAGAAACATAATAAAAGAAATGACTTTCTAATTGCGGTGAGATTGTTCTTTCATTTCACCTTGATATGGAAGAGCTTACTTAAATGTGTCTATACACTAATATGATTATTTTTGGAACATAGCTTTATCTTTTTTTTCTTTCGATTTGTTGCAATAATGCTACTTCAACATTAAAGACTTTTTTGTATTATTAGGAAATAAATTTATAAAAGCCAAAAAGATTTGAGAAAATATTGAAATTACTAATGCAAATTTATATCAAAAAGCAATAATTAAAGCTTGGAAAAACCATAGATGCAACACAAACTTGCAGCTCCTTGATTATTTAATGGATCGAAGCCTATAAGGTATTTTTTTCTCTTTGTATAGATATTTTTTTTTATTTAAAACCCACATCGGTCCGGCCTCCCCGAAAGGGTGCAAAGCCTTTAGCAGACCGGTGGGGAATCTTCGTTATAGATACGAAATATGGTTAGAAAATAACCGGATTGATGCTTTAATTTTAATTTAATTTTTACAATTTTGATATCTTCAATGCTCTCCCCTCCTCGATCCCTACACCGCTCCATACGAATTTTCCACTGTTCGAATCGGTGCTTCAGGTCATTTCCTGAAAGATCTTTCATCGCTTACGTTGCTTTTGCTTTCAATGCATCTACAGTCTCACATTAAGTTCCTTTTATCACTGACTTAACTACGGGACGAGATCAGGTGAATATTGAGGATGTCTTATAGTAGGGATACCGTGCTTGTACGAAAACGCCTTGACAGATACTGAATTGCCAGCTGAGGCATTGTCCTGGTGAAGAAGCCACGATTTGTTTTTCCAAATATCTGGTCGCTTTCTTCATACCTCTTCATATAAAGTAGTACGGACACTTGTGCAATATTGATGGTTGAGTATTTGACCTTCGGGTACCCATTCGATATGTACAATCCATCTGATGTCGAAAAGACTTATCGAAATTGGTCGTCTAAAACATGGGTCGTCAAGTTGTGTGAACGACAATCACGCATCTACCCTATCTATCGCTACACTTGTTACAACTGCGAATAAGTTTTTGGCGAGGATTTCTCAAGAAAGTAATTTCACATCAATACACTGCTCCTTCTGAGCGTTTTATATATAAATTTAGATAATATTTTACTCAGTTTTACTTATACCGCAAGAAAATAATGGAATATTTATAGAATGAGAGAGAGAGCAATTATTCTGTTATAATATACTATCCTTTATTTTTGTAGCTTTGAGCAGTACGACACTTTCAAACATCGTGATTCTTAAGCTGTTTGTCCTAAATTGACTTTTCATTCGTCAAACAGTTCGCTTAGACGAAAGCTTCTTAAACTGTAGGTCCCTTCAAGAAGGTTCGTGTACATGAACTTTGCATAGCGAGTCCTGATGTCAGATTTTGCGATATCAATGAGCAAAAATTGAATAAACCTCCTTGATTTGGAAATTTCAGCAGTATTTTACTAATAAGTGCATAAACTAAAATTTATTCAATTAAAATTTATTTTTTATCGATAAAGTTTTATTTTCCAACGTATATACACACTTTTAACAAAAAAAAAATTATGAACATAGATGGAGCCGCAGAATATTTTGGTTGATGAAAAGGGATAGCGAATGGGAAAAGTTTAAGAAGCTCTGGCATATACCATTTCCCTTCCAGCAGCCCAAAAATTGATATTGGCTTTGGATGCAACGTAAAGTTGGGGCGTAAAATCTCAGGGCATTAAATGGCATGCCATATTGTCCTTCGAAAACAGCAAACAGTCAGGTGAAGTAGCCACGCCATTTAGAGAGGTGATTTTATAGGTGACTTTGGAGGAAATCTTGGTCGGCCGAAGTTCGAAATTGATTGTGAAAATAGGGTTTAGGAATTCCATTGGTACAGGAGAACAGAATAGCAAGGTTTATTCTAGAAACACATAAAACGCAAGTTAATTATCAGAAGTTAAGCCCAATTTTATAAATATTCTTTTTCTAGCGACTTGTAATAAGAGCAATATGTGAAGACCACAATTTTTTTTTAATTTTTCCGTATTAGATAAGTTTGTTATTATTAAGACCCTACCAGTGACTGCTATCTTCCTTTCTGAAATTCAGTATATGAAGTATAAAAACACGTGACCACAAGAAAACTGAGCAATGGTTTGCTGATGGCAGTTAAAATTAGGGATGGCTGTTATTGCGAACATAACCGGTTTTCGGTTATTCAGGTTTTTTCACCTCCGGTTTAACCTGGCGGTTATAACCGCTCAAAATAACCGGTTTTCGGGGGAGTTTTATAAAAAAAAAAGATTCCGTTTGTAGAGAAATTTGTATTAGTATTGTTTTTGCAGGAAATCAATCCATTGGCCAATATTTATCTGTTCATAAAGACTCTTTCAGTAATATGCCATCCAACAGACGCCTCGAGGAACCCGTTGTCGTGGATTGGTCTAAAGATGATGAAATTCAAAGCTTCATACTTGGTAAATTTTAGTCTAATCGAGCCTATCTTCCGATCCGTTTTTATTATCCGGTTATTGGATTTTTAAAAAAATAACTAGTTATAACCGGGACAAAAAACCGAAAAAAGCCGGTTAACCGAGACAAAACAACACAACCGGTTTTCGGTTAAAACTCGTATGTTTTTCCCAACTAGTTGAAATGTGTATAAAAGCCGTGGGAAGCGACCGCCACGGCGGATAAAATATAATAAAGATAAAATATTAATGCAATTACTTTATTTTTAAATCCAATAGGATTGAGGGACGAAAATACCATTTATTTTTATTGTTTAAAAATGACATACATGTCTACTATTCCATGGGCTCCTAGTAAATTTCCTTCCTTAATTGTAAGCTCTATAGAATAAATCTGTCCATTTTTATCGATGTAAATTATCTATTGCAGGAAACGAATATTTTATCAATTTATTTTTTATTCAGAGCAGTATATTTTCATTGGAATCTTGAATATGTCTTTAATGTAAGCATTTTAGCATCTGCTCGGCAAGATATTTATGCCTGATGGATTGCTAGCTTGACTCAAAATTCCACCATGAATGTGGTAATATTGCTCGTAGAATCTGGTTGTCAATCGTTCTTGTGATTGAAAGCTTGATGTTATCTCCACATCTGACCGCACTACAAAATTACGAATTTCTTCTTCTGCACCCCATTGAGTTCTTTAGTAAATAATAAATAGCCTATAGAGCAGGGGTTCCCAACCTTTTTTTTCCCTCGCGTACCCCTTGATTATTCTTTTGTTTTCGCGTACCCCTAGTGTCATATCCAACTCCCCCCTCAACCATTAGTCTATGCAAAAAAGTGTTTCTCAATAATGTTAAGGTTGGCTTAAAAGTGAAATGGCTCGAATTAATAACATTTGCAGAACTTATTTTTGATTTTACATTTTATTCCATTTTTATAATAGTATTAGTTCAACGCCAAAGCAAATGAAACCAGTATTGTAATTTTTTCGTTTTAACTTATAAAGGTGGCTAAAAATTACTCTTCGTAACAATCAACTATTCAAGTGGTATAGTTATTAAATTGCAAGTATTCACTTGGAGAAACAAAATTCTTTAACTCTTTTAATCCCTTATGTTTTCTTGTTTCCGCCATTAACAACATTGATTTCGCGTACCCCCAAATGGTCCTTCGCGTACCCCCAGGGGGATACTCTGATACAGAGTATAATATAACTTACACATAAACTGTGGCGGCGAAAAACTAAACTTTTATTTCACTTTAGCTGTTTAAAACTAGAAATTATATTTCAAAAAAAAGTAAAGGTCCCGGGAAGCTAGCTATTTTTTTATAACTTTTTTTAAAATTTTTTTGTCACTTCGGGGATTTTTTTGTTACTAAAAATTTTTGCCCCCCCCCCCCCACTTGTGCCAACCAATCGCAGCTACTGCACATAAAGTCATAAATCATTTAATAGATTAATCTGTAACTTATTCTCTCATTTCCTAGGTAGTATCATTTCAAATAATGCTACTAACATAGTTCCTGTTTTGTTCGTTGAAATGTTGCCTGTATTCATATTTACAAATTTCTTTTCTGCTGTGTTAGGATACAAACTCATAGTTTAAAGGTATTTTAAATTTCAGAAATTTATAAAAGATTTGCTGTTTGGTGTTTTAATTTCCTTTTGACAATTCTTTCATATTTTTAACCATAAACTTGATAACTTTGATTTTCGAAATCATAAGTTTTCGTTCGCAGCGACGAGGCTACTTGTAATTCTAGAGAGTTCCACCTTGTCGTAATCCTTCCAAAGGCCAATCCCTACGTCTCAAATGAGGGTTAATTATGGTCTCTTTGTCCTCCTAGTTGTGAAAGATTTATATCTCTTCTCATTTGTTCTTGGCCCTGCGGAATAAATAGAATGTCAGGTTTCAAACATCAAAGATTTGATAACAAGAAGACCTCTTTTATTGGTTTCTTTTTTGAAAACAAGGTGAATGCCAAGGACGGTATCTAAATTTGGAAGACTTCAAGCAAAGTGATTAAGGCTATATTTAACTCCTAGATTTTCTGGGACCGAACTCTTGCATCTGTCCTTTGCTCTTCAGAAAGCAGTTTGATCGAATTCTCCGCATTTTTTCCTCTGCTTTTTTGCAAGTTAAAGTTATAAATCACTGAATAATAGGGTACGTTATGCCAAGTTCCACTAACTGTGTAGCCTTTATTGTAAAACTACGTTGTATATAATAATGTTTCCAGGAGACTTCTTGCAACTTTGTTGTTTGTTTACCAACAAACACTTGAAAAATAGTATATCGTCGCTTAACAAGCAACACCACCTATCTCAATTTTTTGAAATTTCAAAAAGGAAGAAAATACTCAATTTTTCGCAACCAATAACGAATATTCCTAATTTTTTTCACGTCTGGTTGGAACATGCTGTCTCGTGTTTATATCATGCGTTAAAAAAAATTCACTAATATTCGTTATTGATAGCGAAAGCTGAATATTTTCTTCCTCTTTGAAATTTCAAAAAATTGAGATAAGGTGGTGTTGCTTGTTAAGCGACTATATACGAAACTTTTGGTTGATTTACGGTTAACCTGCTTAAGTGCTGAACCTGCATTTCCTTGGATTAGCTTCGATTTCATTTGTAATAAGTATTCGATTCGACTGTCAAAAATACCATCACATCCCTCATTATTGTGTGCAAAGATAAGAAATTTACGTTTATAATTTCAAATTTGGGTTTTATGACATTAATAGGTTGTTCGTTAAAACTAAACCTTAAAAAAACGAAAATTTGACCATGACGTTAAACGCTTCACTGCACGATTTTTTACTTTTCAAAAAGTTATGTAACTCTTTATAAATGAGTGTAAGGAATGTAAAAAGTAATTTAATAATGCAATTTTGTACTTTCTGTGTTTTTTCACTAATTTTAATTGTACGATTGTTTAATTAAAAAAATTACTGAAAGATGTTCCTTTATTGACGTCAAAAATGTAGAAAGAAAAAATTTCATTCAACAATTATCAAATTATTCTTAATTACTTAAAAACTGCGAAAATAGTAGTGATACAAATATAAATCGTTGCATAGTGTAGGATTGAATGTCAATCGTATTATTTTGCGCAAGTTCTTTATATAGCGCTTTGAATTATGTATTAATAAAATTCTCCTTCGAATTTTTGGATGTATTTTAGAGCAGTTTCATCTGCATTCCAGTTGGCACATAATGAATTCATTTGATACAATCATTTATGATTCAATTTTCAAAAGTAGCAGTAAATTCAACTAATTTTGCCTCAACGAATAATATTTCATTCCATTGGGATATTATCTTAATTAGTGAATATTGTTTCTTACTTTAATTTTTACCTATTTTCATGCTTAATTATATAAAAGCACCATACTTAAACTGTATTTTTAAAAAAATGTAGTATATGTTCGTTTTGTATAAATGTCTTAAAAGAGCTAGCCAACATTTATGTGGACTTTTGCCTCACTTTTGAACACAAAAACTTTTTGCATAATTTTAAAGCATTCGACCTCTAGGCTTACAATACAAAATCAAACAGTATCTAGAAATTCTAAATTTTTTACGGGTAGTTTTACTAACGTTGGTAATGCATAAATGTCAGGCGCTCTTTACTATTTATATTGAAAAAGTATTTTGGAAAATAATTTTAAAAAAATATTTTATCTGTTAAAAATGTCCTGACTGTATTCCAGTAGCTTTGAAGACTAAATACCTTCTGAATTCAGGTGTTGTTTTTTTTATTTTATGGTATATGTTGGCCGCCTCGATCGTCAATTGTTATATTTCATTAACTTTTTCGCTTATATTATTGCTGGAAACGAAAATTATTTAACTTTAGCTATTTTTGTTAATATATTCACCAGAAAGTTTTTAAATAGATAATACTCGACTTTTTATGTAAGATTTTATCGCCGTTCTCTAGCTTGCTCAACCGACCTGATTGAATCTTCTAAAAACAGCCACTCAGTCTCTCTCATATTCTTGACAGCTCTTAAGTTGGGTATTTTAAGTTTCTTTCGGTTTTTTTAGTTAACTTTTAAGATATTCAGTCTGTTATATATATCCTCTTTCTTTTACAATTTGCCGTGATCCAAATGTGATGGTCACAATGTGAAAGATGGTAACTTACATTATCCAACAGTTCACTGCATAATTTCGTTCGGTATTAATTCAATCAAGTAAAATTTGCAGAAATAAATATACGTTTTATTGTTAGATCAATCTTCGAAGAAAAGCTTATGTTCTAAAAAATGTATGTAACTAATTGTAATCAAATTTCTTTTCTTCGAGTAGCAAAAATGGCTAGCTAAAGCTTTTATACTCTTTTACAACTGAAGTTTAATGAATGAACTTTTTTAGTTTCCATCTTTCCCAAATTTTCATGCTTTAAAAAAATTTATAGTTATATAATGGAATTAATGATTATCATAAAATTCGTTAGCATTATATTCGTGGTGCATTTTTATAAAGTGGTGTTCGCATTGATGCTCTAGTGGAAAAGATTTTTTTAAAATTATTTATCAGCTTTACCAACAATGCTACAGAAAAGATTTGCATTTGTTTTGAAAAATACGCTCACCTTGACTCCAAACACACCTCTCGAGCAAAATAGGGGAATGCTCTTGTTAAGGTCCGTAACTTTCTAACGCTATCGCCTCTTTTCTTCTGTCCCTACAGTTTTAACCCGTCATTCATTTTTAATTGGAGAATGCAAAGAAGGTTTCGAAGGCCCCCATCATACCAAACTTAATGTTAGTCTCTTTTAAAATATATTTCCATTGTTGGGCAGTATTGACAATAAATAAAGATTAAGTTGGTGTAAGAATTTAAAATCGATTGCATGGACACTTATTGTTAAAATCTGCTTACAAGATTTTGTTGTATTGATTTCAAATTTGAAACAAAAATATTTGAGAATGGATACTCGGGTAGTTGACGATTTGCCATGCCGAACATGGAAAAAAAATTAATAATGTTTAAAGACCTGGTTTTAGAACATTTCATCAAAGTTTAATTCTTATTGTATTAATCATTTTTAATTCCGATCCCACGAAATGTTTGCTTTCATTTGAAACGGTGCTCATTATTGCATAAAAATCCAAATATTATATATTAAAAGTAAACTGGAAAATTTACTTCATGTTATGTATTTTTATGAAAATCTACAAAAAATGAGGATTATTTTATTTTCCTCGATTTTTTTATCATGTATTTATTGATAGAAACTTAAGATGGAAGTTTTATAACTTTCATCATAAGTCACTACTACAACATCTCATGCCCGATACCTTGCTAAGTTTCATAGATAATTTGAATAAATTATCTATCGTTATTTCTTTTATTTTCAGGATATTACTCTGAAAAGTGGACAAGTATTTATCTAATACGATTATTTCGTCTATCACAAGCTATATCTATTTTCCCAGGTGATTCGTATTGAAACAAAGGAATTTTTTTGTGTAAGGCCATGGTTTATTTAAGTTCAAGAAAAGAAAAACTATGCCTCTAAATAGCATTGTTCGCTGAATTGCAAACGTTTGTTTAAAGCGTCGTATGACTTTTCTCTCAAAGTTATTAAAAACTTAAACGTCAAACGTGGTTATTTCTGGAGGTAGTTACGTCAGAAGTTCTACAATGGTACTTTTTTTTTCCCTTGCTTCATCTGATCACTCAAAACGTTCTTGGCACAGCAGCCACCCACATCACTCAATCCTTGCTTCCGAGCCAAGTTGGTCAAATATTGATGAAAGTGTTCTCCTGGTTTTCTTATTGGAAAAAAAAATCATGACCTGATATTCTCTTTTAATTCGTGTTATTTCCGCTTGTTTTGGATATTTAGGAGGAGGCGTCAGCTAAAAAATAGGATTTAACAGGTAGTCTCTAATATTCTGCAGTAATCTTAGAATTGCTGAACAAAAATTCACATGTACATTTCTGCACATTACTACATTTATTTTATCTCTATTTTATGTATATTTTAATAACTGTTTGCATTTGAAGTTCCCTTGAGTTAACATTTCTGTTGTTGATTGATCCAGTTGGCTGATCGATCAATACTTTAACGAATGGAGTGTAATAAAACTGTTTATTTCCGGACAATTTCAAATAAAAAAAATTAAAGTTTTTAAATTTTCATGACCTTCATCCGAGTTTATTCGAATATGCAAGGCATTCTCAGTTTCTTCAATCCGAATTTGATCGGTTGAATGTATTAAGGGCTGTTATGATATACATTAAAATAATTAGAATGCAATTTTATTCCTCTGCAATTTTGCTACTGAATTTCAGTGTGATTTTCTTGAGTAGTTTCATAAATCTTTTATATTACACTGTTTTGTGTATAATATGTAAATTCTGACATCCTACAAAGAATATGAGATGTACGTCTATTCATTTCATCAAAGATGGAAAAATTATTTTGCAGAGTTTACAAGGAAACATTAGGTACAAGATTTCGGAAATCTTAATTCATGATGTTGCTTTTTATGGAAATTTTGCTGTATTTATCTGACTTAAAAATGAGTTAACTATTTATTTTGATAATTATTTCGTAGAATGATCTTTATAGTGTATTTAACACGTTCGCTGTCATGATTCACCCCTGAGATTCGAGCCATTTATCTAATTAAATGACTCCTTCTCTGCTATATCTTAACTACAGTAGAGAAGGGGTCATATAATTAGACAGTAGGTATGAATCGTATTTGATTCATATAGCGTTCAACGTGTTAAATCTAAAAGAAGAGCATTATTGCGCCAACATACGAAAAATGTAACTGATATGCCCTGTTGGACAGAAGATGAACTATATTCACTTAATTCATTTTTAAAAAAAACACAGGATATTTTTTAAAAAAATGCAGAATTCGATTTCTTTCTAGTAAAAATAAGAGCTCTTTGTTTATTTTTCTTCAATTTAGTAAAAAAATTATAAACAAGAGTTCATTAAGAGCAGGTAGGGTACCTTAAGGGCCACCTAGGAGATCAGTGTAACTGCAACTCACTCTGTTGAATTCTTTTAAACATCTATAAATGGAGAAATGGTCTAAACTGACATTTTTGAAGCTTAACTCTATTTAAAGAAACTAATAGACTGTCTTGACAGTACATTTCAACTATTAACAGATAAGCACGGTGATCTAATTGAAATGTTTCTTTCATGTAAGATACTTAAATTTAATTTTACAGTTAAAATTTTTCATACATTCAAATCTTAAAAAAAAAAGCATTTATTTTAATAATACTTACAGTAAAAGCAGTTTGTACGATGCATGCTTATTCTAAAAAATCAAGTTTTCGAATGGTTTTTAACTAAAAACATGAAAATGTTCATTTCAATTAATATTTTTTACTTAAAATATGATAATCGAGGGCTATTATAATATAATGCCGCAAGTTGACTTAAAACCCAAGCAATGAACATTTGGATGGACCGAAAAAACTTTTTTTGCATGTTGCTATACCGCGGAAAAGTTTCGAATTTGTGAGAAATAAAACGTGAAAAGATTAATAAAATTCATTGATATTGATTGTCTAAAAAGGGACAAAAATCTACCATTCTTCATTAATTTTTAAGATTTATCCTTATCTCTATTATAACAATATCTGTTAAGTACTCAATTTCTTAAAAGTAATAATTTTTTTATCAAAACCGTTATATAACTTCCGATCACATTCCTTTCAAAGTTTTCCAAAAATGTGAAATTGCTTCATTATGCAATTTTTAGTCCTAATTATCACCATAACCTTCACATATCATCTTGTCGGTGAAATGCAACAGGTCGATGTTGCATTTCACCGACATGCATAGCAAAATGTTATTTAGGTCTAAAAAGATATCAACGTCATTTATTTCCTTTGGTTCGGTTACAGACTTCAAAACTAAGCTCCGAAACTAGAATATTACTGTTGTTGGTTCAGAATGTATGCCAAGAAAAAAAAATTAACAGACCTTTAAAGAAAACACTTCAGCTATTAAAACATCTTCATGTCTCTTAAATGTTTTGTATAGCATTTTACTCTTTCCTGATGATACTCAGAAGTCTAATTTATGGGAGAACGTGAGCATTGTTGACCCTGATATTTATCAAAAAATACTCACTAAGGATCAATAGTATCTTATTATTTCAGTTGCCATAAAAACTTCAAAATACAAGTTTGTTATAATGAAAGCTAACCTATTCAGAAGGCATTAGGGCCTGTTCTATGACTCCAAACGAAACAAAATTTCACTAGCATGCAGTGGCGTAGCTGCAACTTTTGCCGTCCTTCCTTTTCAAGTTAAATAAACTTCAAAATAAAAAAAAAATTATTTAATAAAACATATTGGCAATTTACAGAAAAAAGTCGAAAAATATGAATTAATCACAATATTTCTTTTATGTATACAATGATTGAACTAGTGAGGCTGCTCTTAGTTATAATATCTGATTTTACCGCCCCTCTCCAAGTGCCGCCCGGAGCGGACCACCCCCACGTCCCCCTTAGCTACGCCACTTCTGGTTTGTAGTGCATGTGATGCGCTGTGTGAAAACTGAAAAAAGAAAATATATAGATTTTTAAAATTTTTGTCAAAAGTGACGTTGCGCCATTATCTAAGACGACTCTTGCAGATTTTTTTCATTACGAAAACAAAATTGAATATTTCATTGTTTTTTAATTTAACTAATACAGCATAATACATCGACCTGTTGCATTTCATCGACAAAATCATCTGTGAATATTATGGTGATGCTTAGGAATTAAAACTTGCATACTGAAGTAATTTCACATATTTTTTGCAAACTTTAAAAGGAGTATGGAATCGGAAGTGTATATCGATTTGCTTTTTTTAAAAATTATTACTCTTAAAAGTTGATCACTTAACAGATAATGCTGTAATAAAAAAATCAAGACAGATTTTGTGTTAAAAATTGATGAAAAGCAGTTTTCGTCCTTTTTACGACTTTTAAGGCCCACGCGGGAGCGAAAGATATAAATCAGTTCTATTTATTTTTTCGCAATTTATTTCTCACCAATTCGTAATTTTCCCACGGTATAGCGACATGAAATCAAATTTTTATTTTTTTTTCGGCCCACCCTACTAAAATCTTTACTTTCCACCCATACTCTCGTAGTTGCCCATTCGCAGGAAAGGACAAAACTGAATGACATGTTATAGAGATTGTCGAGATTGCCAAATCCAATGAAACTCTGTAATAGTGTGTGCTTATAAGAAACAGCAGTCATAATAATAAAAAAATATTATATGTATAAACTTCAGCGTCGACGAACGAATGCTTCAGGCGGCGATTGGTGGGCAAAAGTAGAGGTACAAAAGATTTATAGACACCTTAGAGTATAGGGAGTGGACAACAAAATTTTTAAAATTTAGTTACAAAATTAGCTAGCTTTCCCGAACTATTGGGTTTTTTTTCATAATTCCTAGTTTTAGGCAGCTAAAATTAAACAAATATTTAACTTTTCCGCAAAAAGTGGAGGTGGCAACCGTCCCCCGCGAATTCGACGCCACTGCTTCAGACACTTACAAGATAATCTTTTCGATACTTTTCAGCCAGAATTAACCTTAATAATTTGACATTTCTATAATTAAACAGATTTGCTTAAATCGGTTAATACAAGCATCTGAAATTTCTTATTCCTCTTCACAACAAATGATTTTTTTTGTACAAAAAGTACTGGTAAGGAAAATCAGTTATTGAAAGAATACTATCTAATTCCACCGCATGCCTTTTTCTGCAGTGGAACACTTTGTATCTATAGCATGGAATTTGAGAATCGCAAATTCTGGTGTTCTATCTCGGATCTCGCATATAATGCTGGCACGTGTATCAATTAGACCATTCCTAAATCGAAATTCTCCATCTGTGAGGATTAGCGTTGGAAATATTTGGAATTTCATATTACTGACTGTTTGAAAATGCATATCACCAATGGTTACAGTTTTGTTAGATGTATTAGTAACAAACTAGAAAGTCATGTTAATTAATCCAATAGTTATTTGGAAACGCTCTCCAACTCGCCAGTCTTATCAAAATCATCTTGTTACAAGAAGAAAACTCTTGTTACATTTTCCAAACAGGCGCTTGGAAAATGCAACAAGATTATTTTAGTGAAGAGCAAATACCGATTTTGTCATAAAAGCATCATTATCGCCAAACATTAAATTATATTTCGTCGCTTAACAAACACCACCTATCTCAATTTTTTGAAATTTCAAAGAGGAAGATTCAAATGAATTTTTCGCAACCAATAACGATTATTTCTAATTTTTTTCACGTTTGGTTGGAACATCTAGTTTCATGTTTCTAGTTGGAACATGTAGTTTCATGTTTATAGTAGAACTTATAAAAATTCAGAAATATTCGTTATTGGTTGCGAAAAATTCATTTGAATCTTCCTCTTTAAAATTTCAAAAAATTGAGATAGGTGGTGTTGCTTGTTAAGCGACGATTTTTAGTAGTTGTTTAACTTTAAAAGTTTAGCAGACATTCATGTTTGGCAAGGAAACATTTCAACGAAGGTTGCGTTCTTTAAAGTTGATTTTACAGTCGATAGATTATAAATGTATCGAATTCAAATTAGGAAAACTTTATTTCGAAAGATTATTTTAAGTTTTTTTCAAAGTTTTTATTCAAACAGTTTTATTAAAGAAAATTTTATTTCTGAAGACAAATTTTGAAGCATGCAAATAGAGTAAAATAATAAAGCTATTTCTTTAAATTAGGTGCTGCTTGCTGAACTGAAAGGGCATGGCATGTATTTTGCAATAAAATGTTTAAAGAAAGATGTTGTTTTAGAAGATGATGATGTGGAGAGTACTATGATTGAAAGAAGAGTTTTAGCATTAGGAACGCAACATCCGTATATGTGCAAGTTGTACTGCACATTTCAAACTAAGGTATGTTCAAATTTTTGATTGTTTCATTTTTTAATTGTTATGCTTCAGTTTTTGAATATTTTATCATTATAAATTTTTAAATGTTTTATTTTAGAGCTATCTGTTCTTCGTTATGGAATATTTAAATGGAGGAGATTTGATGTTCCATATTCAGGACGAAAGGCAATTTGATATGAAGAGAGCAATGTGAGTTTATGGGAATATCATTGAATTTTATGATTGTTTGATTTGATTTTAAAATGTTTTAATCGGTAACTGTTTAAATTTCAAGACTACTTTTGATAACTTTATAAAATAGCTCTCCACTTTTCTGATATTTTATGATACGAGTTTTTATTATTGTGTAAATAATTATTTAAATTAACAAACAAAATTTAAATTATGTTAACCAAGACCGACTATTTGTAAATAATAAACAAATTGTTTCGCAGATGGAATATATATCGAAAAAAATACTGCAATAAAGTCTCTTGCTGTAACAATATTAAACTGTTCTATAATATTGTTTTTTTTAATATATATATATATATATAATGAATAATATAACATGGGTTGATTTTATGACTTCTGAATATTTATTTTTGCTTTCTTTGCACTTTACTTATAGGTTATAATATAAGCTGTATATGAAAGTCAATAAATTGAATAAGCCCGAGAAAAAATAAAATTAATGAAAATAATTTGCATGGCCCACATATTTTATCATTCAATATAATGCGAAATTTTGTAATTTCATCCATATTTTTTTCTGTTTGCATCAATATATCATGCCTATGACAGAAAATTGCTTTTTTGTAAGTTTCCTTGATCCTCAGCATTGTCCTTATATTTTTACTGTATTCGTATGTGAAATTCTTGAAGTAGTGGATGGCGATAAAATTTTGTATTAAGTATAGTTTCAACTTTCTCTTCACCTCTTAAGGCAAAATCAACTGCAAATTATCAAAACATTATTTACTTTTTAAAGTGCTTCAGAAAGTATTAGCAAGCCATGCTGCTTTGTTCATCTCCATTGCCAAGGTCAGAATGTCTATGACCTTGACCTCTTTCTCCCCAAATGTATTTCAATAAATCGATTATAGAGGGTTTGTTCGTGGCAGCACCCCCCATTCCAATTTTCAGCCCTTCCATTTAGGTAGGTCATTCACGGAGGTTCTAATCTGCACTACCATTCATTATGATCCCCGCCTACTCCTACTCCAGCCTTCGAAACGGGACTTCCCGCCACGCTCCGATTTCCGCACTCACTCTCTCCCCACGGTCTACAATTTGTGGTTTTCACTTTTCTGAGAGAGCCTCACTCCCCTCCCCACTGCCGTATTTCAATTTTATGACCCAACGCACCAAATGGCAAACGAACGAAGATGAAAATCCAACCTTTTCCCAGGACTACGCTGATTCTCATCAATTTTTTTGCATTGACGACAGGTTTTGGAGCGAAGCGATCCAATTGGCGTGGAACGGTGTTTTCGTGAACGTCCAGCTTAACGCTCTTCTTTCTATAGTAGGAGTGGCGTTAAAGTCCTCCCAACGGTGAGACCCGGTCTGCCCGACGTGGGCGGCACAACCTGCTGTACAAGGGTAGGGGCGTAATAATGACCCTCTCAAATTGTCGCCAGATTTTTATTTATCTACTAGTTGATATCCCGTTGCGTGAATGTGGTACAAAAAATTTGCGCAGTCCCCGGACACCCACTAGAGCCACCCTTGTTCTACAGTCGATTGATGGAAGTGAAATGTTGAATAGAGCTGCTGATAGTGTTACGGCATTGTGGCTGGAGGATCGTGGGCTTTTAAACTAGATTCCACCAAAGATCAGTCGCGTACACCGGCCTGCTCAGGGCCAGATTAAGCTCTGTAGGGGCCCTTAGGCAATTAAACAACAAACTGTTTTTTAGCCATAAACTATACTTAAAACAAAATAGGTTTTATTAAAGTATTTTTCCCATGTTTTATTCAAAAAATGAAAGTCATAAAACATTTTTAAATCAATTTTTAAAAAATCGGGCTTTTAAGGGTTAAATTATGAACTTATTTAATTTAATGATTTAACTAATTTATTAACTAGATTTTATTCATAACAACTGCGTTCTATAGTAACCATATTATTTAATTTTTAATATTAGTTTCTTTAATATTATTTGATAATACAGACCTTTTTTTAATTCAGTAGTTTTAACCTAATATCTGAATTTCGCTTACATACAAATAATCAAAAGAATTTAAAACTCTTTGCATGTAGAGTCAAGCATCCCTAACTTGGCAACAAATATCCCAAAGGTTAGAGATACTTGACCCTAGGCGATTTCACAAAATATATTTATTTTATGATTAAATGATATATCAGTTTAGCATAAGTACATTTCTCATTCTTAAAAGCAAAATCCTTTTATGATGATAGCAGTTCAAATATTCTAGAAATATAAGAAAAAATAAAAATAGGTTAAATATCCCTAGTGTTTCATAACCCTGAAAATACTGCAAAAAAAAAGGAGGAAATCTCAAGTCCTCCGAAGTTGCGTGGGCTCTAGGCAGTTGCGCTTACTTTGACTATAATCCGACCGTGCGTTTAGGTTAAATCCGTGCAGGTCATACTTTCTCCCTCTAGTATAGAGAGGGTGTACCTACCGGCTTTGGTCCGTACGCAAATTGCCAAATCCCTACTGTAGTTTAAAAGGGTGCGTTGGTTTAATCAGTCATTCAATCAACAAACATACGGCATAAAAGTGGGTTTTTTTGGAAGCGAATAAGATGAAAATTTTTTTAAGCAGTTTCAGTTTAACTTATTGGTCATTCTGTTGCTCACTAAACCTGATGTCATTGTTTGATTGTCTTAAACGTATGTAATCTTAAAAAGTAGAATTTTGTTTATTATCATAAATCTGTTGAACTCTAGGCCGGGTCAGCAACTTGATCTGGATTCGGCAGAGAATAAATATTTTTAGCAAGTGAAGTTTTTTATTATTTGAAGTCTTGAACTATAAATGCAAAACATTGAATTTTCCTCGTGTTTTGTGGTCTGAATCAAAGGTTGCAATAATCTTTTGTGGATAATAAATGCTATGAAATTATTTAGAAATCATTTTATCTCTTTGAATGCACATTTGAATTTAATCTTTCTCGTGCTTTGCTTTTGTTTAATGATCTAAGAAAATAGAGTTGAATTAACTCTTTTCTTAATTAAAATGAGTTTAGCTATTAATTGGCCAAGCAAGTTCCCATTTATTCTTGTGTTTGAATTATGATACCTCAGTGAAAACTAACTTGATGGAACTTTTTAAATTTAATATTTATAAATTAAATTTGCCGATGCCAAAAATTTGATTTTTTTTTACTTGAATATATTTTAGCAATTAAAATTTTTTGGTTTAATTTTTAAATATCTTTTATGTTATAAAGAAAATTACATCCCATATTCTATAAATAAACATTTAAGTTTTTAAAAGAAATCATTCTCTTCTCTAAAATATACTCCATTTTGTAGCTCCTAAACTCTGCATTTTTTTATTATTTTATTTTTTATTCTTAAAACGATTTGTAACGAATTTCTAATAACGGTTGAGCCTTAGTACTAAAATATTTTTTTCTTTCAAACTTTGTATTAGAATAAAATAAAAAAAAATCATTTTAAGTATATATATATATATCATGATTAATATATAATGAAAATGAAGAATCCTGTATTACTTTCAATCATGCTCATAAACTCTCATTATTAATTTATTCCTTTCTTATAGGTTTTATGCTGCAGAAATCGTTAGTGCATTAAAATTCTTACATAAAAGGGGCATTGTCTACAGGTAAGGAAAAGCATATTTTTACATTAGGATTCATTTCTTCAGTATTTTAGCTTATTATGAGTAAGATAGAAAAAAATTAGTTCATTATTTACATTAATACAATAAAAGAACGAAATTTATTGATATTTAGAAAAAGTAGAAATGGGCATTTTCTAGCCATCTAAAAAATTTCGTTAACTTTCGAATATGTTTAATTCTGTTTCTTTGGTCCTTTTACGTGGACCAGATTTGCCAAATCTTTTAAATCACGACTCCAGAAAGCATGCTAGAAAAAGAAACCATTATGTTTTCAGAGACATCAAATTGGATAATGTTGTGCTGGACAAGGATGGCCACATTCGTCTTGTGGATTTTGGAATGTGCCAATGTCGTGTTTATAATGAGGAAACTATGCCTTCTAATTTCTGTGGAACACCAACCTACATTGCTCCAGAAGTATGTTCTGTATATACGTGATAAAAGCTTGCACGTTGAAATGCCTGAAATTTGCTTGTTCATTCATAAAATAGTGCAAATTGAGCAGCAGAATGGTGCTTGAATATAACTACTTTTTGCGTCTTATCTTTTAAAATTAAAAATGTAAAAGATTTTTTAATAATCGCAATTCAATTTTGTAGTTTTCTTTTAATTGCTTTGTTGCTTATTTTGTTTCCCATTTTAATTTTGATGCATGATGCAGCATTTTATTTTGCATGTGTGGATAAATATGTCCCGTAGTTTAAGGCATTTGCAACGAATTATAATAACATTTTTTGTGTATATTGGTAAAACAATAAGTTTTCTGTATTGTTGTTAGTAACTGCCCATCAATATTAGAAATTAAGACCTTGTATTTTAAGAGTTAAAAGGTAATAGCTGCAGGAGTGTAGTGGAGCCGAAACGCCGTTCCAGTCTGCTTTTCTTCACAAGAAATAAATAATAAAAAATTGTGAAAGCCTCCATAAAACAACGCAATTTTTGTCTCCCAGGATAGAGCGTTCCGGTACTGCTTATCAAGTCAAATCAAACGTTGCATGTTGAGGTTTGCTGCAGCACTTGAAGATTTTATTTTGCGACTACATCACTGAATAGCTGAATATATACAGGGGTGTAGTGGAGTCGGAACGTGCCAGGGCTGTTTTATTTCAAGAGAAATAAATAAGAAAAATTTCCTTTAAACAGTGCGATTTTTGTCATATAGGTTAGAGCGTTCCCGCACTGTTTTTAGAGAGTTCCGGTACTACTTATTTTGCGACTACAATACTGCATGTACACGATGTTGATAAAATGGGTTGTTTTTCATAAATTCATTTTTCCTACCGAAATAAGTCTGTAAATGACATTAAAATCCCACTCTTACTGTTTTGAGAAAAATAAAGATAAAATAACCACTTGAGTCTCTTAAATTTTTAAAGTAGTTATATGTCAGGGGTGTAGTGGAGCCTAAACGCACCGCAACGCCCTTCCGGCACTGCTTTTTTTTACGAGAAATAAATTATAAAAAATAGTGAAAACGTCCTTAAAACAGAGCGAATTTTGTTACCCAGGTTAGAGCGGCCTGGCACTGTTTATTTTGCGACTACACCACTGTTATAAATGTTGTTTTATGGAAAGGTTGTATTGAAATCTTGTTTCATGGATTACAACATCGTAAGTTCACAGGTGTATCAAACTAAAGTGCATGAATAGTAAATTTGGCTACCCTTAATCCCTTGTCTTGCTATATTTCTATAAAGATATTGAAAAGGGCTGCATTTAGTTTATCAGCTGTATTGAATTGCAGGTTTAAATGTTTAATGAATTTATGGTTTATATAATACTGTATTGTTGGAAATTAAATTTATATATTGAAGAGCAATGGCGGATTTTGACAATATAAAGTCATAGGCGTGAAATTGTTTTGAGGCCCCACCATCTACCCAGTGCCGTAAATTCGCTATCGGTTTAGCACTGCGATGTACATTGAGTACATTTTGAGGCCCCCTAGGGTCTCGAGGTAAGGCGAGCGCCTCTAACGTCTGTGCGGAAAACTGCCACTGATGAAGAGCCTTGGTATTGTCTTTTGTGTATCCATCTTTAAAGTTAAATTATCTGAACCATAATTTTCTTCCAGTGTTAATTTCTGACGCAAGTAGTGCATTTTTTCCCCATCCACTTTGATTTTTTTTTTTTCATCACCTTAAAATGAGAACAAAAATGCATACCAGATAAAGGAAAGCTAACGACGAAAATGGCCTATTTTTCTTTTGAAGCATTAAAGAGTTAGTCAATCGCATCTTTACCTTATATACATCACTTGCTCGATTTTCTTTGTTCTTATCAGTCATAATGTTGTCATCATCAGGTAGCTAATATGTATTCATAGATGCATAATCACTTGAATAAATGGCTTATAAGATATCACTTCTCAAATTATCTATGAAAAATGCCTTTCATATTATAAGCAGAGATGAATCGGAATGTACTTAATTCTTTTTCTGTTCTTTCTCTTAGATTAGACTGATAAGTCTAGTCATCATTCATCTTATGCCAGTATTTATGAATGAGCTTGTAGCATTGCATGTTTTATGCGTAATTCCTTTTGATGTACTTTTCTGATTTTTTTTTTCTTGTGAAATTTTTCTCTACAAGTCTTTGAATAAGCTGAATTTTTAGGCTTATTCAAATTTGTCACACTTTCAAAGATTTCATGGATGCTATGATATTCATATCTTCACCATCAGTGCATGATTTAACAAAGTGCATGAATTCTGTACAAAATGCTGTGAATGTTGCTTTATTTTTTAACATTCCTATTAATTTGCATGCTTTTAGAGATATCAAACTGGACAACATCTTGCTTGATATGGAAGGACATGTGCATCTTGTTGATTTTGGCATGTGTAGAACTGGCATGCTTGACAATAAGACATCAACCTTCTGTGGTACTCCTGACTACATTGCTCCAGAGGTGGGTTGTCTGATAGCAACAGCAATTATATAATAGCTTTCTTCATCAAAACACTTGTTTAGGTTTAATGAAAAGTTTATCAAGCCACATAAGCCGTGGATTACTTTAGAAATTAAAAACGTAGTTTTAACAAATTTATTATTACAAAGCATGAAACCTAACATTTTAAAATTAGTATCAACCTGTATAAAAAAATGAATATGAAGCTGAAGTTTGAATACAAACTATTTGTTCTACATGTTTTCTTGCAAATATTTCATAAATTGCTTGTTTGATATTTAAAAAACTGTTCTGTTTGAGAGTTTTCTAAATATTAAGTATATTATCCTGTTAAGTACTTTTATATGAATTGAAATTTTTCATTTGTAATAACATCCAAAAAATAATTCAGCTCTAATATAATGCTTCATAAACCATTTTAATTCTTGTGTATATTAGACTTCTAGTTTTTTGTGACTGGCTATTTTTAAAATAGCTCGTAGCAATAGCTCAAACAGTAGTATAATTCTTTGCTCATGAAATTAAATTCTTTTTTCTTTTTCTTAGATTATTCTGGGTCAAACTTACAATCAGTCTGTTGATTGGTGGTCATTAGGAGTTCTCTTATTTGAAATGCTAGCTGGCAGATCACCTTTTGTTGGTACAGATGAAGATGAATTATATTGGAGCATATGCCATGAGGAACCAGCTTACCCTCACTTTCTTACAAAAGATGCAAGAAATATCCTTGAAAATGTAATGCATTATTTTTTTTAAAGTTTGTTTTGATACTGTTTTTTATATGCTATACTATGAATAGTTTACAGCAATACTTGGTTTTTAAATTATCTAAAATGCTGATTTTGTGGGAGTACAAATATGCTCTTAGCTATTTTCACTGAGGAACATTATCATGAAATTGAAACCTGTTCTTTTAAAATATCTTTTGCTGGATTTTGATACACCTGCTGTCATTAAATACAGTTATGGTATATTTATTTATTTCTATTCGGAAGGAATTTCAACATCTGCATACATGTAAAATATATGTTAAAGCTGTTTCAATGAACCATGAAACCAATTGTGAACCTTCCACTATTAACAACAATATTTGGAATTCTGTGTCTCTTTTTGTGTGGCTTATTCACTTACTTTTAATTGTTTGTATTTATGCAAGTATTTTATGTATATATATTATTAAAGTTCAATATACTATATACAATATACTATGAAGTTATAGATGCAAGATCTATTCTTTTCTTGGCCTTAGTGCCTTTAGGGTCAAATGTACTTGGGACGGAAATGTATTCAAAATATTTTATGATTGCGGGCCTTCAGTTTAAAAAGATGATTTTGCATAAATATTCAGATATTAATTAAAATTTTGAACTGTTGGAAATTTTCCTAGAAGAAAGAGTGCAACTGTTATTTATGCTTAGATTCACCTTATTGAATTAAATAGTATTTAAGGAGAATAACAATCATTTAAAACATCGATAATTATAAATAACCAAATCATGATTTCCCAAAGAGTTTTTCAAATTTCCAAAATCCTCTTCATTAAATTGGAAGGAAATATGATATTAATAAATATTCATGAAATTTTAGGCTGAAATATTGCTTATCTTTATAAATTTGTTTAACTTCTGAAATTGTGCTATGCATTGTTTGCATAATGTTCATTTCTTCTGTTAATTATTAGTTAGTTTTTAATATTCAGAAAATTCTTATATATATTATGCAAGCATACAGAATTTCAGGATGTTGGCTGTGATATACTGTTTCATTTAGCATCTATGTATCGAGTTTATTACCTTCGATTTTATTAATCAATATTACTAATATTAAAGGAAATATATATAACATTACATTTGCTCTTTATGAAAGGTTAGATTTATTGATTTTGTGAAAACTGTTGGATAAAACTTTGTGATAGATTCTGGCATCTTTGTTTTAAATTGCCATCTAAATGAAATTCTTAAATTAAATTCTTGTTTAAATTGATGTCTTCAATCAACACTGATGGGCCAATTTTATGCCTAATGGTATATTTGAAAGTAGTAGATACTTGTATATAATGAAAAATTGTGTAGATGATTTATATGTATTATTTTAGACTTTTTTTCCTAGCTTCATTAAGAATAAGCATTACGAATATGATGCAAATCATATTAATAATGCTATACAGACTATAGAAATGTAATATAAAAATTAACTGAAAATTAGCAGAAGAAATGCATAGCATGCTTGTTTCTGTTATTAGACTTCTACATTCATCATTTACAAAGAATGTTTAATTTTTTAATCCTATTTGTGAGATCAATTTAATGTTTAAGTACAAATTTTTCTATGCATTGTAATTGTAGAAGAATTTCATAAAATTAGTGATGTAAAAAACACTGAATTCTTAAGATTAATTCTATCTTTTTAAACCTTTTGGCATACATTGATTGATGCATGTTTTGAACAATGTTTATAATGTATACACTTATTGTATGCATTCATTCTTTTTAACTTTTGAGACAGCAATGACTTACATTAACATTTTTCTATTATTGCATGTACATAATGGCAGTGTTTTTTTTTAATTTCTGATTGTTTAACAAATAAATATAAATGCTTACATCATTGATTTTAAATACTTAAAAATACTGACATTTTCTTTTACTATTGAAGAATTTTTCTTACTTGGATGATTGATATAAAGCAATTGGGATGAACTATATACATACATATTGTCCTATTGTTTCTTTTCATACAGTTGTAATGTACATGTATAATTTTACTGTTTGAAAGATTTTTGCAAAATTCTAAATGCATAACCACCTTTTGTCTAGAGAAAATTGTCATGAATAATTATGTTTGTATTGTTTATTCTTTACGTTTGATGAGTAGTTTACCCTCTAATCATGACAAGAATGAAAAATACTAATATCTGAATAGATATTCTGTTATTGGCTCTCTTGGGAAAGTAAAAATTAGTGCCTGTTAAAGTGAATTGTTTTCTTGAAAACTAAATTATAACGTTTTTGATTTAATTTACTTGTGAAAATCTCAGCTTTTAGAAATCACTGAATAATATATTGTTGAATGAGACATAGAAATAGAAATTATGTATAAAAATAATACCCCTTCTGTATGGAAAATCAAATAAAATTATTGCAAAACTTGTAGACATACTTATCAAGAGAGAATTGCAGGAAAATGGAACATAAAGTCAAAATTTTCAGCTTATTTAACCGGTTCTTATTGTATAAAAGCTCTATCGATAAGCTTTCTTAAATTTTCATTGTAACAGTTAGTAATTTATTTGTTACCATTTATATCTAATTTAATAATTTCTATCCTAGTTACTTCTCAAATCGCCAGTAAAGAGACTGGGAATGCCAGCAAACCCTACAGGTGATATTAAAGACCATCCATTTTTTAGTACAATTATCTGGGATAAACTGGAAAGAAAAGAAATACCAGCTCCATTCAAACCAACTGTGGTAAATATGAGCTATCAAATTCTAATCTATTATTTTTTGTTTTATCTTGTAATTAACGTTAATTTGACATACTAATTTGAGTTCCATGATTTTAAACCTTTTTTAATTTTTTTCAGTAAAATAATTGCTATTTTTCAACTTGTTTTCCACATTTGTTTGAATTTTTATTTTTAATTAAAATTTATTTATGGCTAAATTTAAATAAGTATTCTGTGTGAATTTACTTTCATACTGATTTAAATGAGTACCTTTTACTATTAGGATTGATTTTTATGTGCTTATATTTGCATGTGCATATTTAGTTATTGAAATATGTTTGTGTCCATATATCGTAGATTCAGTTTGTACGAGTATAAACTTTTCTAAACAGAAGAGAATAAACATCCATTTTTTAGTTTTGCTTTTATTGTAAATTATTATATTTTAAAAATTCCTTATCATTTGTGACAGATTTATAAATATAACTACTGCACAAAATTTTGAAAAAAATTAAGTTGTGTATGTTTTCAAGCTATTTTTACCAAATTAGTTTGTTGAAGTTCTGTACAATTCCATCATAAAATATGCTGAAAACTATATTCTTCCAATAATTCTAAAATTTAGATGTACGTAGAATGATATTTTAAGTGAAGTCAAATAATATATACCATGAGTATTCATATTCGATATAAAGAATAAGTGAATAAGTCTTTTCTTTAAATATCAGCAATAAATAAAATCATTTGCCGTTTTGCTGACACTTTATTTAACCAACCTAGAAGTATTTTCATGATTGTTTTATAAAGAATTCTCATATCAGCCTCACTTTATAAATCCTAGCTCATCAAGTTATTGCTTTTAACTCTAAAAAAAATGAATAGTTTCTGACATTCATTTCATGTAGTTAAGCAATTAAGCTTCAGCTAGTCTATAGAAATGTGTGAGTATCAAAGCTGATTCGTCACTATATATGAAAATTGTACTGAAATAGATTTCTTTGAATGTAAAGATGAATGTTAAATAATATTACATTTGAGTCATCTAATTTTAAACATAAGAAAACTAAAAATACAGAACTATAATTTTTCTGATGCTGCTGCATTTAAATGTAACAAGAAGTAAACTGAAAATATTATCTTCTTAAATTTGAATTAATATTTTTTCATTCGTTATATGAAATGATTTACTTGAAATATCTCGGCTTAATCAAAGCTTTTAAATTTTTTGAAATGGTGAATTATTTTTTTGTTTGTAACTAACAAGGAGAGGGCATGACTTGGGAAATTCAATTCGGGATGAAACTTGGCATATTAGTAGCATACCATTAAGGTGTTCACACATTAATCTAATAAAGCGCAATGGCCTTCCAATTCGGAAGAAATGGCCCTCAATCTTTGGACACAACTTATATACCAGTAACTCTTCACAAGCAATCAGCGCTCGGATAGCTTAGATGTCGGTGCTCTCGCATAGCATTCGCTACGTCCGCAGTTCGATCCTGGCTGCGTTTATTTTTATTTTTTTCAGAATTATTGCACATTAAATTAAAAATTTAAAAAATATTTTGAATTAAAACTTTAATTATTTTTATGCAGAAAATAACTTTATTTATATGATACTTGAATTACAGATAAAATAATAAGAAAAATAATATATAAACAATAAAGTAATTATAAACACATCTTTAATGGTGATAAATATTAACTATAATGACTCGCATCATAAAGCATTTTTGTTTAGGCCTTATCCTTCATAAATTTTAGAAGTTTATTCTACATTTATTAATTAATTTTCATTTTATCTTTCATTTTGTACTAATAACTGTATATTTCTACATTAAATTATATACCAAAACCAAAAAAAAAATCCTCATAAAAATATTGGAAATGGAAAATATTTTGACACCTTGCACATATGATAAATGACTGTTTCACAAGAGAAACGGTCCTTTAGATCTATAGGAATACAAACTTCTTTCACATTAAAAATGTCTCTTTCATTAGAAAGATTGACAGTTTTCAGTGACAAGTTTTTCAAAATGATTACAAATTAAATGAAAAACTTTTTAATATTTTTAATTAAAATAATACTTTTTATACATAAAATTACTGTTTATTCATATGATACTTGAATTATTGGTAAATTTACTTTATAAGTACTAAAATAATGATAAATATAACTTTAAAGATAATAAATCGTAACTACAATTACCCACATCATGAAAGATATTTTTTAGGCTTCATCACTCATAAATTTTATAAATTCATTCTACGGATTTCATGTGATAATGAGTAAAGACATTTACCCATTGGCCCCTTTTAAATTATTGAAATTTCGGACCATCTGCCTACGCATTTATTGGATTAACAGCTTCTCTCTGCTATTTTTATTCCATCAATAAAATATTGGACCATCTTTTCATATGTATTCAATATATTAACATCTGTTCTCTACTCTTTCCAAGATAAAATAAGAATGACGAATTTGTGAATATAAAAACCCAATAATTTAAAACTTTCAATGAATTTAGAATTATAATTTTAATTAAAGTTAATATTTATCACCGTTAAAGATGTATTTATAATTATTTTACTATTTATATATTTTCATTATTATTTTATCTGTAATTCAAGTATCATAAAAATAAAGTTATTTTCTGCATAAAAATTAATAGTTTTATTTTAAAATATTTTTTTAAATTTTTAATTTAATTTTGAATTATTTTGAAAAAAATAAAATTAAAAAACCACAGCCAGAACCGAACTGTGGACCTAGCGAATGGTAGGCGGGTGCTCTGACATCTAAGCTATCCGAGTACTGATTGCTTGTGAAGAGTTACTGGTATATAAGTTGTGCCCAAAGTTTGAGCGCCATTTCCTCCGAATTAGCTGGCCATTGCACTTTTTTAGATTAATGGGTGAACACCCTAATGGTATGCTACTAATATGCCAAGTTTCATCCTGAATTGAATTTCCCAAGTCGTGCCCTGTCCTTGTAAGCTTACAAATTTTTTTGACCAACTCGTGAAATATTAGTTTGACACTAAACTTTTGAATATTAAAATAGGTTTAATAAACCTCTTTTCTACTTTCCAAGATTGTGACGAATTAATTTGTGGTACTTTAGAGTTCAAAGTTTGAAAAATTCTGTAATTGTTTTAGCCATCTGATATTTCTATAACACCCTATTTTAAGCTTAAAAAGATAATCGCTTATGTTTTGCCTTGTGAAGACTGTTATTAAGAATTTTTTTAAAGAAAATCAGTGTTGAAATATTCTTTTGGGTATCATTTGTAAAAATTAGTACAAAGTTATTGAAATGAAAAAATGACTTTTTATTACAAAGTTTGTAATGTCTTTAGAATTCAGATTTGTTTTAAGGTTTTTCTTGTGTATGTTGTAAATTCGCTTTTTGCCTTGTTATATAAAGCATTTACTATCAAAATCTGAATTGTAATAATACAGATACTAAAAAAAAATAATTTTTATCAATGAATGTTATGTGATACAGTTGGAGTTACATGAGAATCATTTGGCTTTTAACCTGAAAATTCAAGTCTTGGTCCATATATGGTTTTGCTGTCGAAAAATTTATTATTTAAGAGTATTCTTGCTTTCTGAATATAAAGATATATATGTTAATTGTCCTACACTTTAGAACTAAATATGTGAAATTTTGTATAATATTGCATTAATTATAAACACAGTTTAATAATGGTTCTTAAATATTCTTACAGTCAAGTGAATACGATACAAGAAATTTTGATAGCTATTACACTACGGATTCTCCCAGTCTTAGTCCTGTTGATGATCAGATCTTAGCATCTATGGATCAAGAACAGTTTCAAGGATTCAGTTATACAAACCCACACATTACTGGCTGACTTCATACAACTGAAGAAACAACTATGAAGTAATGTATCAAACAATAAAAGAAGCAAAACAATGTTTGTTTTCTTGAAAAGAAAAAAAAGCATTATAGAGACACCAGGGTGCAACAGTATCGGAGGTGCGTTTGTTTTGAAGGATGTGCGAGGTTACTCGCTGATATTCTGACTGGATCATATTTCCAAACATTGAAGATCAATCAGCAAGTGTGGGTTTTCTATTTTTCTGAAGTGGCAAACTAACAGATGTTGAGAACTGTTGGTTACTTTCAACTTTTCTGAGGAAACATTTTAAAACAAATTTTCATTTACAACTTAGTTGTGAAAACACTGTATTATAGACAATTTTTAAGGTCATTAACCATTTAAAATGTGTTATTAAGTTACTTTAATATATGAATATAGTGTTTACATTTTACTATAAATATTGTAAATATGGTTTGTTTCAGTTGTAATTCTGATAAAGTATTTAAAAATTGTATGTAATTAATAAATGAAAATTACTGTAGTACAACATTTGTCTTTCTTTTTTCTCAAAAAATTTGTCTTTATAAAACTATTCGTTTAGATTTGAAATCGGATTTCCTACATTTTTTTTTTTTTTTTGCACACATTTAACGCGCTTTGAAATAGTTTTATCATTTTATAAAAAATACAATTGTATTTTATGGTGTATACAAACCTCATTCCAAGAAACATAAAATGCCCTCTTATTCATTGCCATTAACATTTTCCCTTGAATTCTCCTGATTTAATATACGAGTTTTGTGTTTACTTATTTTGTAATCTGTATCATAATCTCGCTTCTTAATTTTAGCACCAAAACCTTTTGTTATTTCTGTATATGTAGTTTTTTTCCTCGCATTAGTTTTTTCAGTTCAGCAGCTTGCAAGTGAAATACGAAACACAATATGACAGTAACTTTATATCCTTAAATCTTATTTTTGGTACATATATTATTTCTGTGTTTTGTTTATGTACTTACAAATTTCTTTAGATGCTTCATTTATTATGTTTTACATGTAGCTGGCTGCACTACTTAACTCTTATTATTTATTTAAATTTTCAATTGTTCACTGCCCTTAAATTTTTAATCATACTAAAGAATACTTGTCAATTTAACACGTTCGGCCATTGTATTATTGCCTCAATTGCAGGATAAATGACTAATTTTACTCGAAATTATTCTTTTTTTAGTTTTTGATTTTATAACAGTTTGTGTAGATAGATTTTGTTTGCATGAACAATCTAGTTTGAATGCTACCATTCTTTTATATGTTTATAAACTTTTTTTTCCAATAAACTTGATTTTTTTTTTTTTTTTTTTTTTTTTTTTTTTGTAAAACATGTCTATATTTCTCAGTACTATACATTTCCTTCTTAAGTGGAATTATCAGCAAGCAAGTGCATGAACAGTCATTAGACCAATTTTGTTCGAATATATTTTATATAAAGTAAATACGTATTTTGCCTCGTATGTTATTATGGAGAGCATTGAGCTGATTTCATATACAAAAGATGCATAATGATAATTAAGTTTGCGCTATAGTTACAATTAAATGAAAGTTTGCAGGCATGAAACGGTAACTTGATTCTCATCAGTATCTTTACATGTAATTATAACTAGTAGATGAACATTGTTTGTCTTTTGTGTGTCTAAGAAGTTTTGAAGTGTGTATAACAACGGAATTCTTTTTTGGCTATTCAAACTTAGATTCTCTTAGAATCCATATTGTACAAAATGGAAGGAGGAACAAAGAATTGTGAATACATTAGCATTTTTTTTATTTATTTACAACACTAGTAAGTCTTGTTTTTCTACTTGTTTCATTTTTCCATGCCATATCAGTGGAGATCATTGAAATTGACACTTAATTGAATTTTTGACATAATTCATTTTAAATACACTGGGAACCAGTTTAATTCACCATCTGTATCCAAAAAAAAGAAATAAAAATTATTTATGTGCTAGAATAAAATCTTCTAATTGCTGTGTTTTTAAATTCCATTGTCAAAAGATCATTGCATCAAGTCTCAATGGGAATGGAAAAAAAAGTTGCATGCGTAAATTTGTGGAGTCTCAAATGTCCTCACACCGCTTTGGCTTGGAAACTTGGAAAAGATGTCCCAGCTGTATTGTTGTCCTTGGCATCAGGCCTTTGTTCAGGATTATGAGATCTGTTCCCAATAGCCAATATCAAACTCATTAATCTGATTTTAGTGAAAAATATAGTTATGCTTGGAGTAAGTGAATTTGGGATGAAAATCATTTAATTTCTGGTAGGTGTATTAATTTTAACCTTTTTTATACTCTTATTTATAATTTTCCCTTTTTTATTTTATTTTTAAATATAAAATTTCAGTATATTAAAAATTCTTTTTAAAAACTGTAAAAAATTGTGGGTGATTAGGAAATTGAATTGGAATAATTTATTTCAAATTCTCAATCTTATCTCTAATCTAGTAATAAAAATACTATAAGATGTTGAATACCATGAGATTAAAGTACAAAAAGTATTGTATATTTTAAATTATTTTATGAAGAAAACAATTTTGCTCATAAAACATCCTACAAATAGCTATACATTTCTTCTCACTTTTCTACTCTTGCATCTCACTTTTTTACAATTTTTTTTATATCTGCTGAAAAGGCAATTGTAATAAACATTGAGTACAATAAATGCTGAATAGCATTTTGTATGCTGCACTTGACTGCAACTATTTCATATTGTACATTAATGACCTGTAAAAGACTAACACCCTGAAATGCACTGTAATATCTGACAGAAAAAAAATACTGACTAGGAAGTATAGGCTTTTGCGTAGACACAAATTAAATTATTTTAATTACCCGCATCATTTAAGAACTGAAAAATATTGTGAATTACATTTGAACTACTTAATATTAACATAATAAAAATGTCTCTTAGTTGGAACGTCATTTGCTATGAAGACATTAAAAATTTGCACATTTATAACTCTAAAATAGATTAGACTCGTTCGGGTGAAATATTCTGTATCCCTAGCTGCAATTTGATGTAGTTTTGAAGTATAGTGGAATAATGAATTATCGGAAGCATACAGAGGTCACCCTCCGCCATTGGCAGAACTGTCAAATCTGTGCTCCCATCATGTATAGCATTTTTGTTAATTTTTCATCCATTCTATGATCCCCCCCCCCTGAAGAAAACTTTCTCTATTTTTTCTATACAGATTTGAAAAATTTTGTAAGCAGGTTTAATAGTAATGATGTATTCTTGAAAAATGATACTTTTAATATTGATGATACTGTATACACAACAAATTGTGTCGCTGCAATAAATAAATTACAATTTATACTCTTTTCCAAGATTTTTAGTTTACCCGTAATTTTTTAATGAGACACAGGTCTATTCTTGAATTCTTTTTTTTTTGTTTGCACAGCAAATCGCATCAACCTAACTCTTAAACTTTGTTTTCTTAACTGTAATTTTCACTCCTCCCCTCTGCCTGTGCCCAGGTGAGAGTCAATCTCGCCAACCTCTTGGCACGACACTGTGAATACTGTATTACCGCCACGAAAAAAACCCTAGACACCAGACATGCCTGTGTCTGGTGTTATGGAAATGGGATAATCCACTGCATTTTGGGGGGGGGGTGTGAAGGAAAGGGCTTTATTTCATTTGGCGCAGATAGAACCGACGGAAGTCTCGTTTCGCTTTGTACTACGGGCGAAAACAATTTCTTACCTTACTAAGTGTGTTTAGTTCGCCAAATGTTGCAGTTGATTTTATACCCGTTTACCTCCTTTCTTCGACTCGTCTACTTGCGGCAACCCTGTCCAGGGTTTTTCTGGCGGTAGGACAGTACTACTGCTGAAAATTTTCAAATAAATGCAGTGGCGGCGACTGGGGGTTATAAGTGGAGAGGCAAAAAAATTTTTTACAAATGAAAGTCCCAAGGATTATAGGGGTAGACAATAAAATTTAAAAAAAAGTAGCTACAAAGTGATTAGTTTTGCATAATTTCTGAAAAAAAGAACAGAGAAGTAAAATTTGTAACTTTATCGACTTAACTGGCATTTTTATGAGATTTTGATAAATCCTATACAATACAGGGTGATCATAAATTATTGAACCCATTTCAAAAATTAATAAAAAAAAAACTGTTACAACTACGGTATTTTTTAAATGATGGGACAAATAAAAGTTTTTTTTTTTCAAATAGGTAGCCTTAACGGCGTTCTAAATTTGCTACAGTGAGAGATTTCCATACGCAATGGCTACCTATCAGCAGAAGCCGATGAGCATTTTCTGGTTTCCTTTTTTAGTTTTTCTTGAATATCTCGAAAAACATTCAGTTTTCACACTACATGTGAATTAACAAATTAAAGAGCGTAAAATTCCCTACAAATGCATGCTTTTATTTTTCTTCTAGCTTTAAAAGTTTCGCAGATAATGGCTCTCAAAAATGGGAAATGCCCAATAAAATACGACCTCTAAATCACCATAACGGTACGTCACCTACCTAAAAAAACTTTTAAAATGCGCTCTGATTTTTTTTAAAAAAAAACGTTAGTTGTAACATTATTAGTTTTTTTTTTATTAATCTTTTAAAATGGGTTCAATAATTTATGACCACCCTGTACAACTTTCCCCAACGGAAACAATTTAACATGTATTGCGATTAAACCTAAATATTCTAAGAATTCCAGAATGGTCGGTGATAACTTAATTAAACAAGCCATATTTTTAAATGAATATAAAAAAGGGATAATTTACTGAAATCCAACCATTGAGTAGAGGCCACAGTGGCCTAGTAGTAAGGTCTCGGCTTAGGGGCCGGAGGGTTAAAGGTTCGAAACCCGATTCCACTGAAGATCCGCCGTGTATGGGGCCTGTTGCACGCTAAATCATACGTAGTGGCCAAAAGTGATGATGTGGCGCGGAAGTTTGGAGAGGGGGTGCCAGCTCAGGTGTCGTCCTCGTCATCTGACTGCGGTTCAAAATTACGAGGTCCGTCCCAAAATAGCCCTCGTGTTGCTTCAAAACGACGCGTTAATATAACTAAACTAAACTAAACCAACCATTGAGTAAAATATTAGGAAAAATCAAATATATTGAGTTAGATTGCTTGTGATAAATAATAATATTTAAACAGATATTCAAAGCAATGAAAATAATTACGTTACTTAAAGTAAATAAGAAGAAAATAAGCTTCTCAAAGTCATAAGTTTAGTCTTACCGTTTTAAAATAACGTTAAGCGCCTTTGCCTAGAGTAGACTTCCACACAATCATCCAAGTTCAGTCCATTTTTTTCAATACCCAATATTCCCAAGTGTGCAGCAATGAATTTCTCAAATAACGATGAATAATTCTGTTCCCACGAAAAAAACACATTAGTCTCGGTGTAGGTGACCATCTACTGTGAGTGGAATAGACACAAGGGGTCCCCCTCGCAGCTCATTAGCCAAGGTGGTACAATAAAATCGGTGTTGTAATTTATGACTTATTTCGAACCTTCAAAAGATTTCAAGATGAAAGAAGACCCTCACTATGGAGATTTTTTTTACAATGCTTTCAAAACGAGTGTAAATGTACACAATTTCATTGATGAATACTAGCCATCTGGAAAATGTATAGATAATTTCAAAATCCGTTCTATTTTCCCTTTAACAAATGTTGCGGTGACCAATCATACTCACTGAACAAAGACTTTTTTTTCCACCCATCTGACTAGTAGTCATTAAGAGGTAGGAAAACATCTTAATGCAGGTGTAGGCAAGTAACATTGATAGCAATTTCCACGGTTCTCCTCAAAGCCATTTCGAAACATTCGGCTTTAAAGTCTCGCGAATAATAATTCGCCGAATGTTAGAGGGCTAATTCAAAATCTAGCACCAGTGATCATTTATGTAACTTTCCTAGACACTTAGAGCTTAAAAACAATCAACTAGAAAAAGTAGAATAAATTTCAAAAAAATAAATTTAACTTAAACTTTAAACAGAAACAATAAAATAACAAAATTTAGACAAAAAATTATACTATTTTTAAGTAGCACGTAATTGCAGCTGCGAACAGAGAACTACAGAATAAATTTTTTGGCTTTCTTTGAATGATATTGATTGACTAGACACTGTAGCTTTTTTATGTAATCTATTAATTATGTAACTTGACTAGATACTGTTGCTTTTTTATAAATCCTAGTTTGGGGCTGCTAAAATAAAATAAAATCTTATTTTTTCCCGCAAAAAGTTGGGGCGCAGTCGCCGCCACTGAATAAATGCTTATTTAAACGTATAGACAAAAGCTAATGCAGTGTGCCTTTGTAGGAAGTAGTCTTGGCTCTATTAGGTTCGGGACCGAAATTGACTGAAGTTCCTTTATGTGAGCCTGGTGTTCGTTAAATATGCCGTCGTGTGTTAAACGTCTTCGCATTAGTGGGGGTATTGAAATTAAGAAACTGGGTTGGGGGCAGGGCCGGCCTTTGGCCGATTGGACCAACTGCTCTCCGCTCTAGAATGCTATATACTCCCTGCTCAGTTCACCATTATTGAATTTAAGAGAGCTAATTTTTTTAGAGTGTCTTGTTTCGAAAAAGAAAATCTTGTAACCGCCAGAAAATTCGAACTCGAGATTTAGATAAATCTCCACGTTTTAGATCTCCCCAAGTCCGAATAAACCATTTTTGGAATCAAATCGGCTGTCTATCTGAACGCCATAACTCAAAATCTAGAAGGATGAAATTTGATATGAGGTCATAACACTAAAATTTCAGATTTCTTTGAAGTTTTGATCGAAATCCGTTAACAGGAAGTCTATCTACATTGTAAAAAAAATCCCGTAAAATTTACGGTTTTAAACTGGCAGTTGGGTTGGTTGTGCAAAACCGTAAAAGTTACGAAGTAAATCCGTAGTCATAACGGTTTTTTGCCATATGAGATCAAGTTTTCTCCGTAAAAATTAAGAGTAGTGTGTAGCGTAATATGGTAAGCGGAAGTGTGAGGGGAGTTCAGATGTTTTCCTCTTGCATCCGAAGTGACGTCATCAACTGAGTCATCAACTTATCTCCTTCTGTTCGAGTTGAGTTGAAACGTGCTGATGTGAACGACGTCATCTTTCCAACTTAGAGATTTTCATAATTTCTCGAATTATCTGGAAAGTCAATTAATTAGAAATCTTAATTAGTCAAGGCTTAATTATTATCAATTAGGAATATTAATAAATCAAGGCTTAATTATTAATTTCAATTAGTTTAATTAATCTAATTTTTAATTGAACTTACTTCGACGATTTCGATGCAGATGGTGACAAAACTTCAAATTCCTCCGAGCCGGGATCGAACCCGCGTTCATAGAATAGGTAGGCAGTCGCTCTAACCACTATACCACCGGGGACTTCATGCAATATGGTAAAAATAATCTATTTGAGTTTTAAAGTCAATATAGCTCTAGTGACGCCACCTAGTGGTGTAAAAATCAACTATTGCCAGAACACGTGTTTTAAGGTTAGCTTTTCTGAGTGACAACACTTACTTCTACATGTTTAAACAGTTAGACCATGCCCTGTTTAATATGATATTTCATTTATTTCTTTGTTTTAAACAAAAAGGTTTTAAATGTGTCAATTTTCCTACTAAACGATACGTGTTTCATATGGAAAATGGTTGATTCTGAATCGAATGAAATTAAGTTTTTTTCGCAAAATGTTAAAAGCTACATTATTCTTCAAACTTCTAAGTTTATTTTGAAAATTAGAAAAAGTATTAGTGTTTTTTTTTCTTCCTAGGTTATTATTATTATTTTATTTTATTTATTTATTTATTGTTCATGCATAATTAAAGTCAATACATTCACTTATTCCGCTATAGCGGAGATGGAACCCTATTAAAAACATGAAATGAATGCAATAAAATTACATTTAAGAGAAGGGAAAGTTATCGTACGGAAAGTAATACCGTATGACGAAAAATAGAATTTGAACTGACGTTTTTAAACCGTTTATGGCTGGAGCGGAAAACGGTGAAAAACCGTTTTGTCAACAAAACAGCTTTAAACCGTCAAATATACGGAAAAAGTCCAGAAAAAAAAACCGGATATTTTTTAGAGTGAAGATGAGAAATCTAGAGATCTTTTTAAAAGACAAAAGAAATGACCTTGTTGAGGAAGCACTGCAATTTGCAAAAGGCACATGTGAAGAGATGGTCATTCCTTTAGTAAAAGAAGAAATGTCAGGAAAAAGAAAATTATGCCCGGAGAGAAGGCTGCAGACGAACCGCTAACTTTGGACCAAGGACTGAAAAGGTCAATGTTAGAATGCATTGATAAGTTTCAATAAGAAATCGATACAACGTTGCGAAGGTATGGAATGTATATCAGATCGGTTTGCAGTCTTAGAGCACAGCAATATGATTGAAACCTCGGAAACTGAACTTCTCAAGTTTGTACAAATTTTGGTTGAAAATTACAATGAGCTTTCTTCATATGGTATCCTTACAGAAATTCCACGTCTAAGAAGATTTTTAAAAGCCGCCAGAGTTCCAAAAGAAGAGTCTCTTGATTGGACTTCCTTAAGATTCTTCGAGTTTGTGGTGAATATGAACTTTTCAGCTCTATCCCAATCCCACTTTAGCATTAAGATTATTCTTAACGTTATGTGTTTCTGTTGCATCATGTGAGAGGAGTTTTTCGAAACTCAAACTAATTAAAAATTATCTCAGATCCACTTTGAACCAAGCACGACTCTCTAGCTTAGCCATTTTATCAATTGAAAATAGTGTAGCTGAAGGTATAGATTTAGATGATACAATTTCAAAATTTGCAGAACAAAAACTTAGAAGAGATTCGAAGTACCATTTTAAAGTACAGTTTGTTGGATTGGAGTCTAGAGAACGAAACTTGTAAACAATTGAGTTTTCATTAAATTGTATTATAATAATAATAATAAAGTTATGCACTAGGTACGATCACTCTGAAAAAAATATATTTTACATTGTACATTAAACTGGCTTGTTAATAAAAAGGAATTTTACTTTTTTTTATTCATAAAAAAATTGTTTACAAAATAATTAACATTATGCCCTCTTTACTTAACCAATTGAATAAAAAAATACTTTCTACATAAATTTCATTTTTTATATTGGTGGACATGGGGGTGACAAGTTTAAATTCTGCACCGGGTGCCACTAGACCTAGACCTTGCTACGCCACTGACCTGACCATGATTGAAGATTACCAAGTCAGTCCCTAATTATCCCTAATGTTGCTCTAAAATGAGATATTAATGCAATTAAACTAAGCTAAATTCTCTAATTTAAGCTTGCATCATTTTCGCACGCAATATTTTATAAATATGCTCAGAAGTACGTACTTTTCAAATATTATTAGTTGAAGCATTATTCGAATTTAATAGCATGAGTTATCTGACACCATAAATATTTTCTTCGATCCTGAATTTTAAGTATATTTCTATTTATTTTACAGTTAATTAGTTGCATTCTAACTGGCAAACTATATGCTAACAAGCTTAAAATTTGAATTTTTCAATTGAAATATTGATCAATATAATCTTTTCACGTGATTGTTGAATTGCAAAAATAGGTTAGTATTGTGGCGAAACCACACCGTGGCAGGTGTGGAAAAAGTCGTTACGGGCTCTGGTCTATGAAGGTCCTCTTAAACAAAAGGAAAGTAATAAAAAATAATCAATAGGGAATCTATTCTTTTCGAAGGAAAATCCTATTTAATTCTATTGAAAACTTCAGAGAATGTACTTGGAAGAGAGAAAACAGCTTTTCTAGTAGTCTTCTTCACTACCTACTACTTCCTGTGGAACAGCTGCTGGAAACGATATACTCGAGGATAGAGGAATAACAGCTGAAAAGTGTCCGACTGATTAGTGACGAAATAGTTGTCTTAAACAACGGTTCACAACCATTTAGTATTTGGGAAACAACATTTCGTGTCAGTTTTAATTCCCATCCCGTTTAATATTTCTTTAGTTAAATTTTGCCCCTTTGCCCATGAATTTATTTCAAATAATTAATATGAAAGTGCCATTAGCGTTATTTCCATTGTACTGAAATGTCGTTTCAAACTCGTGCATCGAATTACAGAATTTTGATGTTTAAATCCGTATTTTAGTTAAATTCGCAATTAATTTAAAAGACAAAAATCCCTTAGACACGCTTAAATATCTTAAGTGTCCTTTCGGTTCTTATATGGGTGAAAATAACAATAAATGTTCAAAATAAAATGTTCCATATAATTAGGAGTTTAAATAAAATCGCAGTTCAAGGGATTAAAAGCGATATTTTATATTTATTTTAACGCCGTGTATCTTTTCTGACATATAATTAATGAAACGAAATAAGTCTTTATAATTTTTCTTTATTTTTCATGTCTTTGTACAGGCTGAGAGAGAATTATTGGCCTATAAACCTCCTGTTTCCTCTTATACGATTTAGAATGCAAACCGAAAAGTAAAAAACTGTTTTTATTCCGCACAAAAGGAAGGCAATAAATTTCTGTTGCAGACGTAACGATTCAATTGTGAATTAATCCGATTTCTTTTTTTTTTTAAAAACCGACTAATTTTTCCCCCATAAATTATTGAGCTATTTGTCAGGAATTTTTGACAATTTTGCCTAATTTCAGTAAATCGATAAAAAAATCTGGTATCAAATTAAAATAGTCGCTTAGATACCATTTCTTAAAGTCTGATAAAAGATTCTGAAGTCTGATAAAAGGCGGAAAAAATCAATATAATAGACAAACATCTGAACTTTACTATGGACTTAAAATCCAAGGCAGCTTGTAGATTTATTTCTTCTACAAGTGAATTGACAAGGCATTTATCTGCATTTTATATTAAAAATAACACCTAAATGGATAGCTGCAAAGCATATTTACCTGATTCTTCATTCTGCAGTTTAAAGATTTTTACATAGAAAAGATATGAAAAATGTCCAGACAATCTGATTACATATCTTTTCCATATACAGTGTTGCCTTTGAAAAGATTTTAGTACTAAAAATACATCGTTCAAACAGAATGTAGCCACATCTCAATATGAAACCATTTAAATTTTGTGTAACTTCTTAATTGACCACTAGAGGGAGACTATGGAGCCAGGGACTCGATGATAAAGTGTGGCTTCGTAATCAAAGGGGAACTTCGACTTTCTGCCTGCATCAGATAGTGCATGTTGAAGCGATTTAGACTACATCTATTATGACACAAGTGTCTCCACTTTACTGCGTAAGTCTGGAGAATGGGATGCCATTCCAGCAGTCTTCTTCATTATATACAGTGGCGAATCTAGAATTCGGGGGGGGGGGGGCATGATGCCATAAAAATTTTGTATCGTCGTGACGAATGCCAAACCTCATGGCTTATGTAAACCAAAACACTTTAACTTTACAGACTATACTCACCATGACGATAAGAATCATAAAGAACACTACAATTCTTTCGATAATTTAATAAAAAAATACAATGAAATAAGTAGACAAAAAGTGTTTTCGACCGCGTCAACGCTACAAGTGAAATGACTAGAAAATTAGGAAAATTTTCGAGCCTGTCAAGCCAGAAAGCAATATTGTCACGGTTTTTTTTAAGTGAAATTAAGGAGAAACAGTTGTATTGATTTTGAATAAAATCAAGAATTCTGGTTTATCTCTGGGGGGCTGCAGCCCGATAGCCCCTCCCCCCTGGATTAACCACTGAATATATATATATATATATATATATATATATAACCAAAACTTTTAATATTAATTTCTTTTTCCAATAATTCAAAATATTCTTTCAAAACGAAGCGTTTAAATAACAAGTCAAATAATCCAGCCATTAATACAGCTTTATTATTTAATTTAAAACCAGTAGTATCGCTCATAGTTGGTGCGATTATTTACTTTGAAGGGTCGTAAAAAAAAAGGGATGTTTCACAATTTAGTATATTCGAATAGAGAATAGCATTGCTTTCTCGATTCAGAGAAATTTCTAGCCATTAGGCTGTTTGTAACTTTATAAAATAATCACAGAACACTGAATATATAACCATTTAGATTGTTAATTTTCAAATAAAGTTTTCGTTTACCCTCCGTTAGTCGCAATGTCTAATAGATACGCAAGAAATCTTCGTTTATTAACTGTTTTTAACTACAATATAGTCCCGCTAATCCGGACCCTGCTTGTCTGGACATCCTGTTAATCCGAACGGGATTTTTTTAAAATCATTTATGTACAAAGTGTGTATTTTAATTCTGTACAAAGATGTTTTGTTTTGTTAATCCTCCATCGCTTCGTTGGTTATAAACTTAGGTCTACGTATACAGTAGTATTAAAACTAAAATTAAGCTGTAGGAAAAGTTGTATGTATTTATATAAAAAAAAAAATCGATTTTTATAGTTTTACCGATCTAAAACTTGTATTATGCGCATCTTAAGGCAAATTCCGTTTAATTCGGACTTTCGGTTATCCGGACAGGGTCCGGTCCCGTCTGGACCGGATTAGCGGGATTACTGAAATTTTTTTTACAGAATACTCATTTACCTTTTCTTTAGGCTAATTTTTATAGTTATAAAGGAAAAACTGTCAAAACCGGACGAACATACCATAGAATATATTTTATATCCCCGAGATGCAGTGCGACTATTTAAGGAGGAAAATTAAGTTTGTTACTGATGCTAATAAGGGCAAATGATTTCATATATGATATTAGGATTTTGCAATAACAGAACACATTTTTCATATATGAGTTAACCGGCTGACAAAGAGGAGATAAGATACAATAAAAAACATTTTTATAAATGTAGTCAATGAACCATAAAACAAATTATAATAAATATGTATTTTCATTTATCCCGCTTTGTTATTCCCCTGCCCTTCCTTCCCTTAAATTATTTTTTTCAATCTCAAGAATCAAACAATCACATCTCAGAAATCTTCCTAATCTACTTATTCTAAAATCTAAATATTGAAGTTGGTTGTTTATTCAAATTTAGCCTTACACTGCGAAGAGATGGATGGATAGATCTGTACCATTCACATGTCTACCGTTTTAAAAATTAATTCCGAATAATTTAGTAGTTGATTAATAAAAGAATTTACTTATTAGATTTTGGATTTAAAGTAGGAAAAACTTTTAATAAAGAAATTTTAATTACACAATTACAATTTTTTAACTAATGAATTTTAATTAAAATTTAAGTTCAAAATTAATCATCCAAATTATTTCCCCCGTCTTTCTTATACTCATTTATATGCATTCGAAGGCCGCGGTGGCCTAGTGGTAAGGATTCCACTGAAGATCCGCCGTGTATGGAGCCTTTTGCACGTTAAATCATACGTAGTCGTCAAACGTCCTTTCCGTTGATATGGCGCGGAAGTTTGGAGAGGGGGTGCCAGCTCAGGTGCCGTCCTCGTCATCTGACCGCGGTTCAAAATTAAGAGGTCCGTCCCAAAATAACCCTCGTGTTGCTTCAAAACGGGACGTTAATATAACCTAACCATTTATATGCATTCAACACAATTGCAGGTGATAAAATGGGGTTGCAGTGGCTTGATGACAAAGTCTCGTCTTCGTGATTGGAGGATCGCGGGTTTGAGATCTGATTCTACCGAAAACCTGCCAAGTATCTAGACCTGGTGCATATAAAATCCTTCGGGATCAAACTTCCTTCCGCTGGTATGGTGTGGAAGATTAGGGGGAGGGGATACCAGCTCAAGTGTGGTCCTCGTCGGCTGAGCACAACTTAAATTTATAAAATATAATCCAAAATAGCCCTGGCGTAGCTTAAAAACGAGACGCTAATATCATAAATCAATCAAATCGAGTGGTTGAAAAAATTGTGCCGTGTAAGGTTAAAATCTCCAAAGGCACGCTCAAAAATAAATATTTTATTTCAAAATCTAATTTTCTCTTCTCTCTGAATAACTGTAAACGGAACGTTAATATAACTGAACTAAACTCTCTAAATAACCCCATTTAATAAAGAAAAGGTCTTATGCAATCACAACTGAAACTAAGTAAATAATGTAACCATTGCAGTAACGTACATGTTTCAGAAAGTCTCAACCATACCTTTGATCACTGCTTGTAAAATATATTATTGTTATAAATCAAATAATTGCCAATTTGATATGTACACCAGTTAATTAGCGTTATAATTTTTTTTTACATTGCTGCGAGTAAGAACATGCGAAAACAAGTAGCAGATATCAAATATGAAACATTCTTTACAGAACGTATCAGTTGCTAGCGTAGTACATACTAATAATTGACATGTGTAAAAAGGTGATTCATCATATTCTAAATGAACTGGTCAGCGATACACCTCTGGTACTGAGAGTAATCAAGAAGAAATTTTTCAGTCTGTAAATACATCTAATACCTTTAATAGATTAAATATTGATGGTTAAATAGAGATTGAAGAATCTCAGGCTACTGCTCGAAAACTGTCACCATTGATTAAAGAAAAATCTGAAAATTTCCAGAATACTGAACAATTAATAATAAGTTATTTATTAAGCTTTAATAAATAACATTATCAAATCATTATACATAAACAAAACTTAATGTGGGTTTCAATATAGAGTACAAGTAATGTAAGTAGTAATTGTAAATCTTTTTCATATAATTTTAACTGTAATGTAGTAGTATATGTAAAACTTTTTTTATATAATTTTTATAAAATTATATGTTTCTTGTATTTCTGAATTGTATTTATTTAGAATAAGTTAAGTAAGCTACTTTAATTACGAGTAAATTACAAAATTATTACAATTCATTGTAACTTAAAAAATGTGATGAAAGTTTTGGGGTGTTTACAACACCGCCGCGAGTGATCGTGTGACAAAAACAGGCGCGAGTTGTGAAGGGTTAAGTGTCCTTTTTAAGCTAAAAGTTTGTGAAATAGGTTAACTCATCTTTCGAAAACTTAAATTTTCTGAGGTTTTAACATATAAATAGCTACCTAGCGAGAAACGTTATATCTTCCTTGGCTAAATAATTATTACAGAGAGTGTGCATAGATGTGGCGAAGCTTTTCTGAGAAACAATTCATTGAGAAGTGTGAATATTTAGAAGATTGTTGGAATGAAGTTAGGGCTAATGAAACTGTTGAAAAAACATTCAGTTGTGTGTACCAAGAAGTTTTAAGTGCCTGATTTCTGATTGATGAAAATAATTTTTATTTGTAAACATCTTATCATACATTTTAGTATTCAAATTTCTTTCTGACATTTACATATATATGATATAAAGGTAAAATTTTAATTTTATAAATTGATTATTTAGTTTAAAGTAATTGAAAGTTTAGTTTTAGTTTTTTAAAAAGAATTTAGTTAGAACTTCCTGTTATTCAAATAATTTAAATTTACTTTTAGTAATTAATGTATTTGTAATTTCCTATTACTAGCAGGCACACACAACTGTACAACGAGCGAGCTGGGATCATGTAGTGATCCCAAAAGAATCGCAACGTGATTCTCGGAGGTTGATGAGCGGGGCGAGTAGGGGGTATAACCCCCTAGTAGCTAATAATATCATATACATGAAAAAACGTCTTTAATTATTCGACTATTCCCTTTTTATATCATCGCTCTGCTTAAACCTTTAGAAACAAATTCGGGAAATTCCCCACATACTAATTCCTAAAACAACTGAAAAATTCGAACTGGCATTTTATTTTGTAATTTTCTATCTAACTTTCATATATTTTATGATTTTCATCAATAACTGCTGTAAAATTGATTGTAAGGATTCCCCGGTAAAACTGGTGTATAAATAGCAAGTTAGGCGTAGAAGAAAACAAGAGTTGTTCCATTTGGAAGACAAAACACTACCATTTACACTGGTAATGGTATTAATTCATGATCTGAAAAGATGAATTCGTGGACCGGCGAACAACGCACATTCATCGTGAAAGTTTAAAAAATTATATATATAAAAAAACATGGTTATTAGGTCTCAGAGTTTTAATTTCTAACTCATTTTTATCTTATGCCTTAGGGTATAATGCCTTCTATTTATACATTCAAAGTACAGTTGAATAACTGTTACAAAGTAACTTAGTAATATTATTAGTAAGAGAAATGGAGGTAAAGAAAGAGTACATGGATATTTTGCACCGTTAAATTTGCTTCGGGCATAAGGTTATTTATGAGCATTTACCTCAAAATTAGAGGTTTATGATTCCATTTAATATTTGTTTTATGTTTCTATAAATTGCATTTCGGGGGGCTTTTTAAAATTCACCCATTTCATTTCTGCATTTAACCATCAGCCATCTGGGTCGTTAAATTCGTCTAGTCCAATCTGTGGTAGGTATTTAATCTGGAGAAAGTCCCAATTTTTTATTATTCAGCCCAATTATTAGTATCAGCTGTGTGACGAAATATTCCAGCATATTCACGAAATATGCATCGAAAATGAGCATGCCGGATATATAGGGCGTGCGCAGCATCGGGGCATCCGATCTTGACGTGCATATAGTATACGGCATACTTTGACGTGAAAACGTCTTTCCGTTCGTTACAGTGATAGTCGGTCGAACTTGCTTGTGTGACAAAATACTGTACGATTTGAACCGCTAATAACTACGAGACTAATAATGCGAAAAGAATGGTTCACTACACAACGGATAGATCATATCTGTAAGAGTTTGTCGTATAGTATTTGTTTTGCCTGTGATGTCATCGTGCCAGTGTAGGTGCATGCGCGTGATTGTTATGAATTATCTTTATGTAAGGTTATAAATAAGTGTAGCTTGGAAACGCGTTTAGCTAGGAGGTTGATTCTGGTGTCATTTTAAAAAGCTTGAGGAGTATTACTAGGAACCAAAGTGAGACAATAAAAATATTTATTAGAATATAAGTAAAAATCGGTATTTAATTGAAAATTTCAAACTCCGCATTTTTTTTTATTATAGCATGCAGAGTTTTCTTTCGAATTCTCCAAAACTTACAAAATACTTGACAATACGTAAAAGAAATAGTGTATTAAAATTTGAATTCAAAAATTCGAATATTACGGGAAATATGAGCATTTGTAGTAAATAATTTTTTACTGCGCATACGCGAGATGTGGTTCTATATACTGTCAACAGATGGCGCCATCAAAAGCTACTCTAAATAAAACCTAAGAAAGGCGCAGTTCGGGTCCGCGCCGTAGATTTTTCGTGGAAACGTCGGGATAAAATCATAAAACAAGTATTTTGTATTAATATGTAATTTAATTATCAATATCTTTAATACAATATTTACACAGAGTAGTATAATGGTTATAGAATAGATAAATCACAAGTTTATCGCATGTAGCAAGGGCCTGTGTTTGCTTGTGGTTTATATATTGTGTAACCATTATACTGGTCTGTGTGTGTAAATATTGTATTAAAGAGATGGATAATTAAATTACATATTAATACGAAATACTTGTGTTATGATTTTATCCCGACGTTCTCACAAAAAATCTACGGCGGGGACACGAACTGCGCCTTTCTTATGTTTCAATCTTTATTATATGATAAAATGATTTTATTATAATTATTATTTTACTATTATTATATAAATCATTTGTTATTTATAGACCCAAAGCTCTCCTTCATGTATATTTATTGTTACTATTTATATAAAATCCATTATGAAGAGCAGATTTCACTGAATTTGTATTGATGAAAATTTTTGATTTATAGATAATTTCAAAAGATTTAATTCCAAACTTATATCTTACATTTGGAATGGAATAAGGAAAAATCGGATTGCTGTAGAGATGTATTTGGTTTGATCAATTTAATTTCACATTTTAATGCAAAGCAATGCTATATTGTTAGTGAATTTATCAAATTTGATCCACGGTGAGACTGAAAACTTCATGCAGTGAAATGGCCCAGTGGCTGGGGCCCAGTCTAACTGTCATATATAAAGGTTTAGCAGGAAACTCTTTGAATTTTAGAGTCTTCCAGCTGGTATGGTGGGGAAGTTTGGAGAGGGGGTCCCAGCTCTGGTGTTGTCCTTGTCGTCTGACCGCGGTTCAAAATTACGAGGTCCTTCCCAAAATGGCCCTCGTGTTTCTTCAAAACGGGACGTTAATGCAACTAAACTAAACTAAACTTCGAATTTTAGATCTTGCCAATAATTTAGATAAATTATGTATATTTCAACAAAATTATGCAAATTAAATGTAGAAGTATGAAAGGCTTTAAAATATTTGATTTCCAGTAAAAAAAAAAATTTCCATGTCTGGTCCAAAAAAAATTGACAATTTTTATGTTTTCCCCATTTTTATTTTCATATCCTGTGTCAAGTAACCAATTCGAAACATTTCGGGTTCAGACAGACCTTGGAAAAGCAGAACCTTGCAGAAAGACGACATATCTGAGTTGGCATCATGATCTCCGATCACTACTCGTCTTCTGCTTTCATGCATAAGACGATTTCTTGGTATTGATTTTGTTGGAAACCTTGAAGATGCTTCCTATAGAAAGAAAATATTATGTTTATTCACATTTTAGGTCGGTTACTCGACAAGATTATTATTATTATTATAAAAATGGTGCATTTTATCAAATATATTTTTCAGAAATCAATGAAATCGTTCAGTGAACACAGCTAATCACCACTTTCAGAAAAGACTGCTTCAATTCCCCAACATTGAGCTATTTAGATCGCTATTTAGATGCAGCACTCGAGAATAGGTTCACATACTTTTGCAGCGAAGCGAATTGTTATTCATATGCAATACTGTAACTTGTCCCCTCTCAACTATCATAATACAATTCAACTCTATACTAGCATATAATTTGTTTAAATCAATCTAAAATAACGCAGCCCATGAAGTTATAAGTAATAACTGAGGTGTGATTTCTAAATTGCTTAACTAAAGAGAGTTAAGCAGGATACAAAAAATATTGCTTTGGGTAAGAAGTATTCTAAACTTCTAAGTGATTGCCCTATTTTTAAGGTGGTTAATGCACAGGGCTCCCACGGTATGGGGCCTGGATTCGATTCCCTGATAAGTGGCCTAGGGGTCTATTTTGGTATCCCCGGTTGGGTTGGGTTCCGTTGTAAACGTGCGGAACCCAATCCAACTCCCAACCCAACCGGGGGTACCAGAATAGACCCCAATGGTAAGCTGTCGACCTCGGAGCTGAAGGGTTTCCAGATTCGAAACCCGATTCCATTCAAGATCCGTCGTGTATTGGGCCTGTTGCACGTTAAATCGTACGTAGGGGTTAAAGGCTCTCCCGCTGGTTTGCTGCGGAAGTTTAGAGAGGGGGTGCCAGCTCAGGCGTCGTCCTCGTCATCTGAACGCGGTTCAAAATTACGAGGTCCGTCCCAAAATAGCTCTAGTGTTGCTTCGAAACGGGATGTTAATGTAAATAAACTAAACTAAAACTCGATTACCGGATAACGCTTGGGTATTGTTGTAGGACAGAAGTCCTACTTCCTCCGTCAGGTGTTTCGTTATAAAGAGAAGCATCACCCCCTTGCCGAGACGAAAGTGTCGGCAATTAAAATCTTTCTAACTGTTGTTACTTCAATCGCTATTTGAGCACACTACACCAACCAACCAACTTCTAATGTATTAATTTAAACTTCAGAAAAAGCATTCCCGAAACATTTCGCATACATTTTATCTCATACACAAATTTTGCATTGGAGTGGAAATGTTGATTAAAGAAATGAAATGAATGCGTAATCTTTTCGAATTTATCAGAACAGTAGGGCAGGTGGAGTGCGCGGAGGTTAGCTCATTTCCAACGATTTCGTTTTTCGCAATGTTATGCCAACCGGCGAAAACCGACTTATTGAAGTTGCTCATTCAATTATCGGTGCCATTGTTCCTGAAGTTCCACGCAAAAGCCATGTCGATGCAAGAGCTGTCTCGCCTTGTTTATTAACGATGAGGTATGCAACTATTTGTCGAAAGTTTCGGCCATGAATTTAATATCTTGATTTCTTAAAAAGAAGAATAAAAGAGAAATATGTGATATTTAGATAAGCAAACTTAGTCTCTGAATCGTCTATATAGACGAGCAATCCATTTCTGCAAAATATATCATCGAGTACATAAGAAAATCCAGTTGTTACAAAAATCGTCCGGTGAGTGAATGTGAATGTAATCCAACAAGCAGGATAAAAATAAAGCTTTATTCCACTAAGATTTCAGCAAAACACTAAGCAAAGGTAACAAAACTAAACAGCACTTGTGTAAGTTAACAACACAGATCATTATTATATCTCAGTAACAGCACTTTCAATAGCGTTTAATGTTTATTAGCTCACCAGCTTGCACTGCGGTCAAAGCTTCAAAGACGACTGACTCATCGTTATACTTTTTCCGACAGGATGTGACGTCACATAGAAGATTCTCAAAGTTTCACCATATTTCCGCTCCTAGTAGAGATAGGATCCTAATTCGGACATTTTCTGGAAGCTTCGATTTGGCTTGGCTTTCACTGAAACCTCTGTAAAACTCTCTTTTCTGCTATAAGATTAGCATGCCGGGGAAACAACTTTACAGCCTCATAACACAATAGAAGGTTGAATTCACATGCTCGAAACCGTGCTCAAATGCACTTCTAAGATCAAGTTAAATATCTTTCATGTAACGCATTACTTATAAAGCAACCTGTAGAAGGCGCTAGATAGGTAAAGGTGGTTTGAGGGATCAAAGCGTTGAAAATAAAGAGAAAAATTTGAAAAATCAGAAAGATACAATCTTTTAATGAAAAAATATGACGCCATTCATAAAAGTTAGATTGATTCACAAGACCAAAATAAAAGCTGTTTTGATGCTAATTATAGAGAGTAGAAACCAAACTGATGAATTTAAGAATACCATCAGAGTTACAAATTTATTCACGTCAGCATAAAACAATAATAAAATGAAAACAAATTATTTGCAGTTTTTGATGAATGCTTAGAAATAACACACACATGCATGTAATGTTTGCTACAATACAAAATGTTTAATTACTTGAAATGAACTTAATGAAGCCACTTGAACTTCTGATTAAGGTTTTGCTATTTTCGCAGGTGTGCGCATTCTATTTTTCGTCTCCGCCCATCTTCCTCACAGTATTACTCATTTCTCTAAGTTATTTACTCATACTTTAATTGTATGAGTAGAAGAAGCTGAATTTTTATGTCCTAAATTAAAATTAGTTTGAACTGAACGTTTAGCAACAACCTAATAATATCCTAGTTTTTGTAAAAGACCTTCACAGCGGATGCACGTTTCTCGACCATCCACTGCTCCATCTCTACTAATCAAGAATAAACAACACTACCAGAGTAAATTATAAGATTTTACTTTCCAGATGAGAACACTGAATCTCCTTCCTCACATAATTTGCTGAAATTCCAGTGTTCAGTGAAAAAGGGGCATAATTCAGCAAAAATTAATGGAAAGGGTTCTTGTTTAAAATTTACATGGAAATACTTGGTGCTAAATGCTGCAAGATTTAGAACTACTGTTATGAAGTTGTTTTGGCTATAGACTTTACGTATGCAAGTGTCGCCTATCTTAACACGCCTTTTACACGTATTTAACACACACGTAAAATTACACCAAACCGTTATCGCCTTTTATTGGTTTTAACAAGAAGTTCTCCTATACTACAGAAAGAAACTGATGTTCCCTCCCACTCAGATAATACTTAGATCTGAATTTGTATAATATGACCTAAAGTGGATTAATAATTCGCATACATGAAAATGGTTTGGTATGATCTTCAATAATAAATTTAGAATTTTTAACGACTGAGAACTATTTATACCATACTTAAAAGCCATGTCAGATTATCACAACATGCCTTGCACCTACAAGATTTCTTTTAAATGTAAGCTTTTTCAGAAAGCCGAGATCTCTAGTTAGGGCTATTTTCTTAGTTTCAGCTCCGTTTTTATTAGCATAACAATGTTTATAATGGCATACTATCTGTAAATTTCATCATGCGTCCGTGATGCTACATGCATAATGCAAAAATCGTCCAAAACGTTCTACAGTGCAGATAGTTGGACCTAGAACTACTAAATTTGGCAGGTAGTTACTTCTCAGGCAGTCACTAAGGAAGTGTTGGTAACACTAAAGTTTATGGTACCCAGCCGTTCCTCCTCACTTAGGTTCGCCAACTTTTTGTCGCCAAGAGCAAGATGGCTTGGCGATGTAAGAACATGTATTTTGGGTGCGCAGTGAGTTTTTTATTGTTCTCTCGCGTATGCGATGCCTGCGGCATCTGAAAATGAGCAATTCCGCACGCAATGCCTGCGGCATCTCAAGTGGGTTCCGAGCAAATTTTTTAAACTTAGAAAAACATCATCGACTTTGCTTTCACCAAAGCGGGAAGTCGGTGATGTTTTTCATTGAATGTTAGGAATCTACGTTTTTTTCCTTAAATTCCAAAAACGATAAATCCATAAATAGCATTTCGTATTCGACAAGAATTGCACCGCGAAGAAGAATTTGAAGCCATATTTTCCAACCACGTCAATCGAAACAAATCCACGATCCAAACTCAAAATTCAAAACGTAGAATTCCTAACGAAGTTTTATTCAAATTCGAAGAAATCGACCAATGAAATCGAAAATAGCACTTACCTGACCAACAAAATCGAAGCTCTGAAGCGCGAAACAAAAATATAACGATTCCTGCGCGAACAAGACACAAGTTGCAACATTCCTGCGCAACCAAAACAAATGTTCTGACGTCGCCAATCCGTCTTCCGCTGGGCGGCAAGCAATTGACGAGCCAAAGTGGAGAGAAATGCCTGGGTACCTTAAACTTTACTTTAACCTAAGGGTTTACCAGAATTTTAATTCGATTTTTTGTTAAAAATTAATCAAATTTTTAACATTTTTCCTTAACCCCTTAACGGTCGCGCCCGTGATATTGACATGCATCGAAAATTATCGCATTTTTAGGCTTATAAACTAAAATTTGATCATTAATTAGCTTTATAATTTGATGCAAAAATTACGTAGAATCCATAAGCATCTTAAGCATTCTATGCCTTCTTAGAATAATAAAAAGGACAGACCCTTTCCAAAACTGGAGGGATCATCTTATTAGATTGCAAAAAAAGCGACTTTTAAGGGGTTAATAACTTCGGAGCATATTATTGCATAAATCCATTTTTACTCCACTTTAAAATAAAAAAAGAAAGAAAAAAATAGCTATTCAATGATACAAACTTATTTCCATGCATTTTTTTACTTAATTTAAAAAAATTTAAAAAAAACATTTTCAAGTATATCTTACAACAATACTTTTCATTGTTTTAGTTACTGCATTTAAACACACGCAAAGATATTACAGTTTTTGTGTGCTTCCGTTGATATTAAAAATAATATGAAGACAGACGAATCAAGCATAAAACATCATCATGCTACAATGTTTTGAAATAGAAGTTCGAATCTCCTTTTTCTTTCACACAATACATCAAAAAACCAATTTGATTGTCTATAATGTCGCATTCAACTAAATTTTTAAAAGCTTCATAAGATTTGAGTCATGGAGGTCATAACTACAATCTAAAAAGTGTTCAGTCAGTAGCTTTTCGTCCTGGAATAGCCCCTTGTAATGTGATATCACCAAACGTTGATGAACAAGAAAGCTCTAAAATTGCTAAAATACGTTCTATAAATCTTTATGTATAAAATGTTTGTATTCGTATGAGCTCCTCTTTATATGTCTAGAATAACTGTCTGCAGTCGTTGTGTGTTTTATTGTATAGTTAACGCTGATAAATCACTATCAATAAGCATTGACTGCACTTGCCAAAGCAATCGTGTAGGCAAGAATTCGTAGATAAATTTTCGAAAATATTTGACAATCATGAAATTACTAGTTCTGTATGCTTTTGGGTTTTATCGTAGCGGTTGAAGGCTGTTGAGACTGTTTAATACTAATGTTGCGATGGGGTCTAGGTGAATTTTGTGCTTTATAACCAGACTTTTTAAAGATTTTATGAAAAAGGTCTAACTTTAAGGTGGTCGCTCATAATTAGTCAGTGGAAGTCAGTTTTTAATATGACGAAGTGGTGCTTAGTTGCTGGACAATTATTCATGAAAAGAGAGGGAGAGTTAAACCTTTAAAATGTCAATGAAAACTCCAAGCTGTCAGTATGGATTTTATTTTCGTAAAATAAATAGCCTGCATAGTCTTCTAATAGGTTGAAGTTACATGGGGGAAAGTGGGGTAAAACTGGGTAGCTAAAACTCGAAGGCCTGTTGAAGCTAAACTATTCGACATAGAGCTTGTCAAATTATATTGAAATATTCATAGTTTAACGCAGTACAATATATCATTCCTGAGAAGTCATAGATCCATTAAATTTTTTATCAACGACTTTTTTATAAAAAGAGTCAAACAACCAGGTTTCACCCCACTAGTAGGGTAAAACCTGGTGCACGTGTTAACTTTATGGGAAATAAGGAAAACTAGATTTTCAGCGGAAAAGTAGCAGCCATTTTTATTTTATATGACAATTTAAGAATATTAGTTATAAAATTCACATGTAAAGCAGTTGTTTTCTTCCTCCGCGCCAATGCAGCTCTCGTAGATCCAGATAAGAAAATTAAATTTCTACATTGGTCCACCCTTCTCATTTATTTAAATTAGAAAATACATCATTACAATATAAACAATTAACGTCTGATGTGTTTTTATAGTCCTCACAGGAAGAATCATCAATAATGTCTGGTTCGGTTTTACTTCGAGCGCAGAGGTTTTACAAAACGAAATACAACCACACAATTATTGGAGTAAATCCTTATTGTTTGATTGGGTATAAATCCTTAGTAAACGTATAATAAGCTGGACTAAATCTACTTTTTATAACTAATGATTACTAAGTAAGGATAATTTAAAAACAAACGAATATTAGAAAGTTGACGTCTTAAAACAAAAAACCTCTACAGAAGCAGTGAATTCAACAGCAACAACACTGCCACTATGACCTTTATTTCTTCTTGACTTGTGGAGTATAATTCAGAATCTGTCCTCTAGGAAGGAGAACTAATAGCACCAGAATCAAGGTACCCTGTTTTACCCCCATTCTCCCTTAAAATTTTCGAATCGTCTTTCCTTTGGAGATGTAATGAAGTAGGCTTTCGAAGTGAAATTACTTTATTTTTACAAAATAATATAACGGTACATCTTGAGAGTAATTTTTTACTCCTCGGAATCAGTGGCGAATCCAGGATCCTCTTCTGGGGGGGGGGGGGGGGGGTAAAAAAAATTTTGCATCGTAGTGACGAATGTCAAACCTCATGACTTATGTAAACCAAAACTCTTTAACTTTACAGACTTTCATCACCTGACAATAAGAATCATAAAGAATACTACAATATTTTCGATAATTTAATAAAAAATACAATGAAATAACTAGCCAAAAAATGTTTCGACCGCATCAACGCTACAAGTACAAGTGGATTGACTAGAAAAGTAGGAAAATTTTCGAGTCTGTCAAGCCAGAAAGCAATATTGTCACGATTTTATTATTTTTTTAAAATGAAAATTAAGAAAAAAACAGTTGTAGGGATTTTAAATAAAATCAAGAATTTTGGTTTAGCTCTGGGGGGGCGGCAGCCCGATAGCCCCCCCCCCCCATGGATTCGCCACTGCTCGGAATAATTTTCGTGGATAATATTCCAAAGTATTTTCTCCTCATAAATCAAGGGCAATTATATGATTTCATAGCTTGGTGGACTTATTATTCAAATGAACGGAGCATCAGTCTGACGTTGCAAAATTATTTGAACCCTAGGATGGGAAATTCAGACTTCAGAAGAAGCCAAACTTGTGGATTTGGAGGGGCTTCTCAGAAATACATCATCAACGGACTTTTTGCCAACAGATGGGTGATGTCTGCGGTAGCGGAGTCTCCTATTTTCCCTTAGCATTCTTATTTCTTTTCAATTTTGAAGGTTTTTGAATTTCGTGCTCAGGTGATGACCGTTCTGTTACCAAAAATTGTAAGGCGGAAAAATTGTTCTGGGTGTTGATTATTCAAAACAGCGCATGGATTTGTCAGTTAATAAAGGAATGGGTTTATTCTGCAAAATCAGCTGTATCGTTCAAAAAGATCACGAATAAGTATACTGCTATTCTGATTATTTTATCTGAAATGTGCTCGTTTGATTTTTGTACATATTTGTAAAATATATTTCAAGTTTATATTATTTGTATTTCAAGTATAAAATTTTGTTATCAATACTCATTTTCTACAGAATGATTTTTATCATTTAAACTTCAAAATTTTAACCTGGAGTATTTATTCTCAATTGTTTTCGAAGATTAAATCTTCAGTCTTATACGGATTATTCCTGATTATTTAATAGAATCAATTTCGGTGATATATTGCGATTTAAATTTACCAAATTAATGATTTTGTTTAGATCTATTTTTTACTTTAAAAATTTTTTGTGAGTCGTCTATTCTTCATGTTTGTATGAATATTGTCTTTTAAATTGTAGCACAAAATTTTTATATTTCTTACATTCTGTTTCTATTCTTTCATTTTTTTAATTACACATTTCGTTTCCGTGTAATTAAAGATTTTTTTAAAAAGAAATATATTTGAATTGTAAGAAAAGCTCTAAATTAAAATGATAGAGAGCCAAAAATATCATTATTGGTAAGCTTGATTAGCAAAATGAGAACTCTGAGGAAGTTCTTCATCAGTATACTTTAAACGTTTGAAAATGCAGAGGCAAAATTCAGGAATTTGGGAGGTTCAACCAAATTCAAATTATCAGTTTACTTGGGTTTTCAAAAAAAAAAAAAAGCGAAATTCATGTTTAGCGCTTTCTAATAAAATTCTAATCAAGCATTGTAATTCTGATTTATTTGCTGTTACTGTTTTGATGTATTAAAACTATAAGAATAAAAGTCAAACTGCCACGTTATAGAAACAATGTAGATGAATGAAATACAGTTCAGTTATAATTAAGAAATCATACAGTCGAAATACGAGATGCCTTATTCATCTTTTCTGTTAAAGTGTCTTTATGAAAATTATATAAGATTATGCCAATAGTTTTTCAAAGGCTTCGTTTTCTTTGAAACGCTATCAACGCCAAATCCTTGAATACTCGATCAATAGAATTTTTTCTTCTTTGATTATATAAATTTTTTGAATATACCGGATTTCGGGCTTTCTACTGTATATTAATGAAATAGAACTTATTTCAATGAATGCGAGATAAAAAAAATTCATTATCTTTATTATCGTTTATTATTTTAAAAGCCCTTTTTTCGTTTTTCGGCATGTCCTGTAAAATATTGTTAGTTAAATCAATTCTTTAAAGTTAAATATTCAACTCTGGTTCATAATGAAACAAACAAAGTAAAATAAAAAGCGTTTGATGCAAGTCACCAAAACAGATTGGTTAAGAAACTTTAATGTTTCACATATTTTGAATTTTTAAAAGCGATTTACCTTATTGCCATGTAAAGTTTTATTAATGGAAACAATTCTCCTAACGTTATAATCAGATGATAAAAGTTATTCCACATGTCATCTGACATCTACGTGGACGTTGTCTTACTCTCTGCTATGGACGAGTTTTCCGGTTTGTTTACTTACATTAAAAAACCTTGACTTTATCTGCTTATATGTTGGACTAAAGCTTTGAAGATCCATTGACTTAGCATCACACCGGAAATACGTAGTACAGGCATGTAAACAAACCAGAAAACTCGTCCATACGTAGCAAGCTGCAGATGTAAGATGCGCGATGGAATCCAAAAATAAATTGGCATGGCGCACCTAACGTGTGTATTACAAGTGAGGATGAACTGGCTCCTTTATCAGTTCAGAATTTATCACATTTTTTTGCTTAAGGTATTAAAATCCATCTTGCACTGGTATAAGCTGAATTCGTTTTCTCATTAATTTATTTCAATAATATTCTTATACGATGATTATAAAGCGTTTTTCAGCTGAAAATACTTTTAAAAAGTAAATTTCTGCGCTATAATCCAATATAATTCACTAGGTTTTAGATTATTACTTTTCTCTTTCATTTTGTGTCTACTCTTTTTATTTAACTGGAAATAATTATCTGATATCTTTGAAACTAAACGATATTAGGTTTACGCAAGTACTGAATAAAAAATAAATCTAAGTTTCTTAAGCTGTGGTTCACTCGTCACTCCCTCCATGCGGCAGCGTAGCAGAATTTCGAGGTCATTAACATTCACTACATTATTTTCAATATTAATGAACAAAAATTTTAAGATATTACTTAAAATTGTTTGAATTAAATTCACTAGATAATCCTAATGAAATAAACTTTCTTATTTATATTTAAATACTACATCACTTGTATAATTTTACTTACTTTTATTTAACTTGAGTTGTTTTATGTTTATAAAGATGGGATTTTGCAGTTAATTTTTCACTGTTTGATGTACTAGAGTTCTGAAATCTTCTACACTTGTGTGTTCTCGATTGCATTATAAAATTTTAATATCTTCAGAGTTTAACTGTCAGTTAAGCAAGTAATTTTAACTCAATACTCGCCGTCCTCTGGGCCAGCATGCACTTTGCTCAGCACTGCTCCTGCCACTTCACTGCTTTTCGGCTCTCAGCCACTACTTTTTTCAGTCTTAAATACTGTACGAAGATCAGTGGAACAGACTATAAAGCCATAGTAGATTTCTTATTCTTTGTAGACAACAGCTTCCTTTAAAATTGTAAAATCTTTGAATAAATCCTATCGAGTTGTAATATTTTGTACAGCTTTCTCACGAATTTCTGCATGAAAGTCTTCAGATCAATAAACACAGAATGATATCGCCTTAAATAAGCAGTATCCATCACCTACACAATAGGTATTTTACAATACTTTTGACAGGACATTTTGCTAGAACTGTAGGAATTATCGATGAAAATAAAAAGTCATCTCAAAATCAAAATGTTTATTCCAAAACTTCATTAACTCATTTAACAAAGCTGCATTCCATGAAAGTTTTTTAACAACTAATTTTCTTGTTGCCAATCTAATAAAAATAAATTTAGAAAAGAAACAAAATCGTTTGATATTGATGCTAAATTAAATTTTAACTAAAACAAAGATAATAATATTTATAAAGATGTCTTAAAAAATCGTCCGCTATTAAAACTAAATTAAATTTAATTAAAAAAAGAGATAATATGATTAGTGTTTAAAATATGGAGATGCTACAAAACTACATACAGATGAAAAAATACTATCTAAAATTTAAGAGAATAAAATGGAGAATTTTGATTGGTTAGTTATTTTAAGGAAGTGACGTAATAAATTGGCAAAATTGGTCCAGTTTTTGAGGCTCAGGAACTCCGTTTATTTTGCAATATCTCTCTGTTATTTCCATTAATATATTCCGTTTATTTTGAAACGTATCTCGAAAATGGAAGATCTGGGGGGCAGACGACTATTGATGACACATCTAGACGTCATAAGCTTCCATCTGTATCTCTACTACTAATAAAAGAGAAAGTCTGTGTGTGTGTCTGTTGGCGGTGTACAGAACAGACCGTAGAACATAGAGCTATCAAATTTGGCACAGATATACTTTGGATGCTGAAGATGTGCACCTCGGAGCCGTTTTTATAAATTTTAATTCAAATTTAAATTATTAAATTAAATAAAGACGATATCGTACATGGCACAGAAATCGTGCTTATTTACTTACTGTCGAATGGCAACAGTCAAATGTAAACAAACCACCGCACAAACTTTTGGACATTTTTTCAACCTTCTCTTAGCTAATTTATGGAGCTGCAAAATATAATTAGAAATGCTCGGAGAAAAGCTCACCGTGTCACTGAAACCTCCATTTAAAGAAATATAGATAACAGAAATAGGCGAAAAAAGGCTTACATCTCACCAAATACGAATAAGTAATTGCAATGACTTTCCAAGCGAAAATGTGATTCCATTGAAGCTAATAGTTATTTTATGGATAATAATGAACGATGTTTACAAAATGTAAATCATTTACAAATGCATCAACTAATTTTTCTGGGAACTAATTTTAACTGGATTTCCGCAGATGTAATGTTCCTGTGCTGTAATGCTAACATGGAAGACATAATGTAATTGGAAGAATGCCAGTTGTTAGTATATGAGATACTGATAGATACTACCTTCGAATGTTGTTGTTACATAAATCTTGTGCAGTGGGTTTTGATAATTTAAAAACTGTTCATCGAATATTGTGTGAGACTGCACCTTAATATGCACTTGCCGAAATTAATATACTTCTCAAGACTTACGGTTTGAGCCTCAGAAAACTCAAATTGTCAGACATAAATTTACCTATACAGACATTCCATTGATGTTTTCTTATGTCATATTACTGGAGCAATCTAAAGAAAACAAAAATAAAGAAAAATTTAATACTAAACAAAGAATTGTGTTTGAAACTGTATTGAATGCTTATATATGGAAATCAATTCAGTGGTCCAAAGCTTTTCTTTCTTGATGGATCTGCAGGGACAGGACAGGAGTTTGTTTATCATGCTTTTTAGCAGTTGACCGTCTCCTTCAGGATCTTACAAAATGCCCAATCCATTAGGAGGAAAGGTTGTTTTACTCGGTGGAGATTTTCGACAAGTTTAACCTGTGATATTAAGAGGCTCACGATCACTGACAGCTTGCAAGCTGTCTAAAAAAGCATTGTTTTTGATCACGGGTGGGATCTTTTGAGTCATTGACGGTTATATCTCCTACTTCTGCTGCATTCAATTGTGTTTATAAAGAAGTTTTAGAGTAAACTACATGGATATATTAGATTTTTCGTGTCTTGCGTTCGCAGCTATCATTATATTGGTGTCTTACGCATTGTTTTAATTGGTTTGTTCTGTGCTATCTTCAATTTAATTTGTCAATTTAATATAATTTGAATAATGGTTCGTTTGGAATTCTACGGTTTGATTCTGACAGTTTTGATCGTGGATTTGTTTCGACTGACACGCACATCGTTCCCGTTTTTGACATTTTTGGATTTGTTTAGACCGGCGTGCTCTTCGTTACTGTTGGCATTTTGACGAAGGAACGTTTTGACGTGAGAACTTTGGAATTAAAAAAAAACATAGATTCCTCACATTCAATGAAAAAGCGAAGCTACTAAGTTCCCCTCTTTGCTGAAAGCCAAGCCGCTGTTGTTTTCTTAAGTTTAAAGAATTTGCCTGGAACCCACTTAGATGCCACGCATGCAGAATTTTCCCTTCTCGGATGCTGCAGGCATAGCGTGCACAAGACACCATTAAAACGCTCACTACGCACCCAAAACATATATTCTCACATCGCTAAACTATCTTACTCTTGGCGACAAAAAGTTGGTGATCCAAAGTGGGGAGGAAAAGGCTGCGTACCCTAAACTTAAGTTTTACCCTAAACCTTTCTTAGTGTGTGTGCATGTTTGTTTCATAGTAGATAGATGCTAGATCCTGTATAGGTTAACCTGTAGTTTAGGGTGCATACCTGCATCGTTCCTCTTATGATCACTAATGGAGTGTTTGGCGGTAAGAGAATATTTGTTTTAGATGCACGTTGATCTTTGTATCATTATGTTGATCTTTGTGTCCTCAGCGTGCAATGATGTTTTTACTGATGTCTGGCACATAAAGTGAACTGCGCATGGTTTCAGTTGGTCTCCTGCTTGCTCACTTTGATTTAATTGGTTGATTTAAGTGGAATTTGCATAATATTTTGGTTTGAATTCTTCGTTTAGAATTTTCACACTTTTGATCATTTCTCAACGGACTTTCTTCAAGTGAGTTTATTCCGCAGAGGTAATGATTAATCAGGTGATCATGATTAATCAGAGTGTATGTTTGTTTAGCTAGATCATGTGTATATGTCAGATGTATGCATGTTTTACACACAGAGAGTAGTAATTATTGTAGCATGTAAATTTTGTTTTGCACTGAGAATGATAACTATTCAATTATATGTTGCATGTTTTCATAGTTGTCATGCTAGATGATTTACTTAATTAATCTTAAGATACATACAATTTTAGCTTGGAATAAATATTTCAAAACATAGTTAATTTTCATTTTAGACATGAGAATTATTGAATAATTAGACATTAACCTTAAGTTTAAGGTGCATACTTGCTTCATTTCTTACTCAGTAAAGAGGCATATGAAAATGAATGTCTAGAAGGTGTGAAGCTTTTTAAACTATTTAAATTGCAATAAATATTTATAATTTTTAGAGATGGTCAAAAATCAACAAACCAGCATCATGAAAATTTGCAAATATCCAGAATAGGCCTGTTTTCAAGTAATACCATCCTTAAAAACAAATAAAAGCAAAAAATAGCATCAGAGTTATTATGAATTAAGCCTTAATAAATATCACAAGAATGAAAGTTCCTAAACATTCATTACAAATAAAAATATATTATAAATGTGATTAAAATTTGTTATTTGCCGAGAATAGATCTATCAGGTCTTTATGTTTTCATGACTTTGTTTCGACCTCCATAATCCTAAGTCCACAAAAAACTTTTGACAGATTACTGCAGTCAATTAGAATTTGCAATAATTATTTCGTGATAGAAACCCGTTATCAAAACATCGGTAAATTAACCGTTGGAGCTAGAAATCTGTAAATAATTTTTTACTGTTTATCATAATGATTCAAGGTAAATTAAGTTTAAGCTGACCATATCTCGAAACTCTAGTTTGTGAGTTAGTGACTTTTGCCTGAAAGACGATTAGAAACTTGGTGAAGCAAAAATTATTTATGAAAAGTCGTCCGTAAAACCTTTTACTACTTTCAAAAGACGACCGCGAATGGAAAATAGTTTAGTAATCAACACTGCAGTAAATCAACACCTGCTGAACTAGACGGAATTTGTTCACTTTGAAATTGTCTCTTCCACCCTACAATGACTATGACTAGAAAAAGACTGTCACGGTTGGAAAATCTAATTTGGATCATAAGTGACTCACGCAGTACGAGGGATTTTAATAAAAAAACCTTAACCCTTAAATGCCCACTAGCCCAGTGTTGCCTATAAGCAAAATACCCAATTATGTCTTCAAAATCTTGTGAAAAAGACTGAAGCTATAATGCCTGTTCTTGCCAATAGGATACATACTTAACACCACAGCATACCCCCGAACTCGGAGCCAGGACGGCTCCCTGTCGGTTGGTTAGGTATGCGTGAGACTTTATTAAGAAAAAGCCAGAGCAAAAAAAAAAAAAATCAATTTCTCTAAAAAGATACAAAAAAACATGACATTTAAAACGAAAGAATATAATATTTTTTTAAAGTTCAGTCTTTCAGATCGTTGTGTTGTTGAATTTCAGAGGGTCATGCCCTGTGTATGGAAGAAGAGAGAATATGAGTACATAGGGTTAGTTGGGTCTGTGGCTAGTTGTTGTCGCCATCTTTTGGAAATAAGAGTGTTTCGTTTTCCGCGATGAAGCGGATGAGTTTTTTGATTTTCACCCTAGAATTGTTGTTGTTCATGACTCTTTTCCACCAAAGTGATTCTAGGTCTGCTGACGGTTTTGTTAGGTGGTATGACGTTGTAAACAGGCAACTTGTAGCATAGTGTAAGGGGTTTCCCAGCTTTCCGCAGCCACAGGAATCGCTGCTTCTGATGTTGAATCTTTTGAGATATGTTGGAAATGGGCCGTGGCCCGTGACGAACATTATTTCTGGCCTTTACCATGGAGTAGGTGTTGTCTTGACTTTTGGCAAAACGTTATGAACGCTCCTGCCTGTTTCTCCATTGTCCCATTCTTTTTGCCAGCGGATGATGGACTCTTTTTGTAGCAGACTCTTGATATGGTTTCTTGGTGCTGGGATGAATGTGGGGATTCCCTCCTGTGTAATAGGATACATACTGAAAATGTTATTAAATCATTTGACAACATATAAATAGTTAAGTAATCGTAATGCTGATAAAAAATATAAATAAATTGATGCTTTTCACTTGAGATTGCATCTTTTTTGCTTTGTTTGTACGCTTTAGAATACCATATTTTATTCTACAATGTTGAAAAAAAATTTCTTATTCGTATTATTAGTTATTAAAATTCATCTGCGTTCAATATTATAGGATTATATCAAAGCATTTTTTCCTGAAATAAAGCCCAGTGTTGCTCTTTGGTAACAAACTGTTTTTAAGCCATAAACCATACTTAAAAACAAAATAGAATTTTTAAAAAGTATTTTTCTCTGGTTGTATTCAAGAAATGAAAGTCAAAAAATATTTTTAAATCAATATTTAAAAAATCGGGCTTTTAAGTGTTAAAATAATGTAACGGACCTTTCTCTGAAATAATTGGCACGCAGATTTCTGTTGCTTTAAAAATGCTATCAAAATTGCAGAAACTTTCCACATATTTTTAAAAGATATTTGTTATTATTAAATACATTTTCATGCTTTTCTTCAGCATAATTAATGTTCATATGATGTGAAATTTTAATTGAGAAAAGCGATTTCTTCTTTCTTCTTCTTCTAATTCTTGATGTAAATAAAATATTTTTGCTTCGATCTGTAATGATACCAAAAAATTAATAAATTGAAACTTTTGTTTATAGAACGAGACAAAAGGCAACATTAAAAAAGAGAAACTGTTCTCTAGTGTATTTTTGTTTGGGAATATTATTAAATTACATTTATTTCAAACACCAAGAATTAAAAAAAAATAATGGCAGTATAAAAAATCTATACTTATAAAAGGCAGTGTGTGTGTGTGCATGCGCGATGTCAAGACGAAGCTATCGCACTTACAGCCATGAAATTTGGCACATAGGTAGTCGTAATGGTGACTCAATGCACCTAGAAGCCAGAATTTTAAAATTTAATCTAGAAATTTTTTATTTAATGTTTTATGTTATTTTGGGTCATTTTTGGCACGTTTTCGGTTGTAGTATCTTTTCTAATGATCGTTGAAAAACAATCAATGCACCATCGGATAGAACAAACAATTTTCGTTCTAATGAAGTTTGTTTTAATTTCCAACATAATTTACTGAATTTTCAGAAATTTTTAAACAATAGTCACTTTTCCTTTATATTTTTAACTTTCAGTTCTTATTTTCTTGCATCCGACGTTCTAATAATGGTATCATTTTCAATTTTTTTTAAGTATAAACCGGAATATTTATCCCTGTTTTAAAACAAGAATGGTTAAAATATCTTTTTTCTCCGATTTGCTATGATTTTTTTGTTGATCAGTTCAAAACATTTTCTCTGGCATATCCGAATGAAAGAAGCTTTCGACCGACCCAAGGTTACTCTCTGTTCCCAGAATGCATTTCTACTATCCGATTGTCTGGAGGTACCAAGCGAAAGTCACGTCATACTCTCGATCATTTTATTGCATCAGCTAATCTTAATAACTTCATTTTACTGATTCAAGAATTATTTGATTTATACTTTTTGAAAGTCGCGCATGTATTCTGATATCTTTAGTTAAAAGAACACGTTATTCATCTCGCTCAAGTTCCTGCGTGTACTTTCACTAAAAATCGACGGCGAAATTAATAATATATATATGTTACTGTGAAAGACCGAAACTGGAGAATGTCGACATTCACCGGTGACATTACTATGTGAATGTTGACATTCACCGGTGACATTACTATGTGAATGTTGACATTCACCGGTGCCATTACTATGTGAATGTTGACATTCACCGGTGAAAGTCGACATTCTCCAAATTTCGGTCTTTCACGGTAACATATATATTATGATTTCGTTTTCAAAACTTTGGGCTTTTTTTTTATTTTATTGAAGTCATTATGAAACGGGCAACGCCGTGCGCTTACTGCTAGTAGTTAATAAAGAGCAGTTAGTGAAAAGGTTTTAACTGATATTGTTCATTAATGTTTCCTGAATACTCATGCAACTGAGGGTTGTATTCGGCCAAATACAGTAGAACAGCGGTTCCCAACCTATGGGCCGCGGCCCACTTGTGGGTCTCAGCCCATAGGATGGTCATATTAGCGGGCCGCGGAACGCTAGTCAAGAGTCGACATCGAGGAAACTTCAAGAATCATCACTTGTTTCCTTGCTTTATAAACAATATATTTTAAATCCTTTTGCATTAAGCTTTATTAATTGCTGACATATATGTGAATATAATATATAAATGTATTATATGTATTTATATTTTTTTACCTGTATATGTAGTTGTTGGGCCGTAAAATATTTTTTTAATATAACAGGTGGTCAGCACAACCAAAAAGTTTCGGAACCGCTGCATTAGAATAGAACTGAGGGCACATCAGTTGTATTCTTTCATACAATTGAGGTACTTTCTTGCTATAAATGTTCATGTCTGTCATCTGTGGTACGAATATACATTCATGAAAATAAGATTTGGCTTAATTTCTCAGTGAATAATACCGCTAATGTTTCACAATTTAGACCGTTTCTGAAAGATACTATTTTTGTATTTAACACTTACTCAGTGTTGAAACATAATTGCATTTTACATGTGATGTTTTTGAGCATTTTACGTCATTTAATTTCATTTAACTGATTTCCTTGTTAATTGATTTGTCTCGTTATATAGACTAAACAATCTCTATAGAATTTAATACTGAATTGCTCCCTGGTCAGATTAAATACAAGAAAAAGAGTACTTCTTGACAGATTGTAACTATAGCTAAAAATGCTACCTTTCTTATCAATGAAGAGCACGCACGCACACACTACCAAAGCTAATTTGGATTCTGTTTTGCACACAATTTCTTTAAACAGTTTATTAGATCATCTTCATGTTTTGAAGCTACATGAGAATTGTTTTGGGATTGACCTCGTAAATTCGAACAGTAGTCAAATGACGCGGTCAACACCTGAGTCAGCACTCCAGTCTCCGAATTTCCATACCACACCAGTGCGAAGATGTTTGACCATGCAAATATGCACAACGGAACCGAAAACAAGCCAGATCTTTAATTGAATCTAGTTTTGAATCCCCGCCCCTCCTGTTCCAAAGCCGAGATTGTGATACCAGGTTACAGAGGCCGTACGCGCCAACTCTGTGAAAACTGTGATACGAAAAATAGCAAAATATTTATATTTTCAAGTCTATTAAAATTTCATTATTTCTCAATCTTGCTGAAGCTTTAAAATTTTTCAAGGCTATTAAAACTTCGATATTTCTTTTGTCTGTTCCTTTTCTTATTATGTTTGAATATTTTTAAGAATTTATTGTTCATATAGCACTTTAATGTGTCCATTAATTTCCTTTTGAGTTTATTAAACTTCATATTATAAAGTTAAAAAGTTTTATTTGTACATATTTCTATTTAAGTTTACTTGTTTCATGCCTGTTAAGATGGAATTTCCAATCGAATTTTCACTCAATTTCTGGTGTGCTAGAGTTTCGAAATTTTGTACTTAAATGTTTTCTCGATAAAAATGCCATATTTCATTATTTTCAGAACTTAATTATCAGTTAATTGATTAATTTAATTAAGTTTTGATTTCATACAACTGGCAACACTTTATATTTAAGAAAAAAATTAATTTCAAGATTCTAGAAAATTTATAATAATGAATTATAAATTAAAGACTGAAGAATAGAAAATGATTATATAAAAAAATTTACTTCTTAGCACACTTGTGAAAGTTTTGCTTTTAAAAACTATTTTTATTAAATTTATTCATAATTCACATTATTTTCCCTTTACATGGCTTTTCCGTTGTTTCAAATTGGTTTTCTACTCATCAAATAAAAACCAGCTGGATTGGCCTCCCCAAAACTTTCTCGTATCGGCCCTAACATGGGTGGGAAAAAAGTACTCCAAGCGCCAGTAGCGTTCGCCATTCCCTAACACCCCCAGGTGGGGAAAACGCGCGGATCGTTCATGCCTTTTTTTGCGTCGTAAAATGGCGAAGAAACCGAATACGCAATTTTAACGCCTTTTTTTACCCGATTGAAACGAAAATTGGGCACAATTAATGTTAGAAGACCACATACCAATTTTTATTTATCTAAGCCATATGGTTTAGAAGTTATCGTGTTAACAAGTATGCGATTATGCAGACCGACAGACAGTCAACCCTTTCAAGAATTTGGTCCAAAATTTGATTCGGGCCTACATTCTTGATAATAAAACTGTGTACCAAATTTTATCTATCTAGATATTTAAGTTTTTGAGTTATCGTGTTCACATGAACATGGACAGACAGATAGACATACTTCCCTTGGACGGATTTTGGTCCAAAATTTGACAGAAACCTACAAATTATGTGTAAATATCACATACCAAATTTCATCGCTCTAGCTCTAATAGTTTTCGAGTTGTCGTGTTCACAGACATAATTCCAAAATTGTGTTTTTCGGACTCGGGGAGGTCTAAAACGCGGAAATTCATCAAAATCTCGAGTTGGAATTTTTTGACGATTACAATACTTTCTCTTTATACGTATACGAGAAAGTAACAAATCGATCCGATCAACAAAGGGTGGCCAATTTTATAAATTTTTAGCCGGCACAAACTTTGTTTTAGTCATTTTCTGAGTAAATAGAGAGCTCCGTTAAACTGTTTACTTATTCGTTTTCATTTCCTACCGTCGAAGATCGACTGTTTTGGAAGTTGTGATGCTTGTTGGTTGCTGTGTCTGGAGTCATCACAAGCTACTGATCGTTTCAAAATGCCAAGACTAGCACTCTTTGACGATTTTACTCCGGAAAGGGGTGACAGGCAATGAATAAGATGAGCTCATTTCCGGTTCTTTTTGATAGGTCATGCTAAGTTAAATATAAATATCACCCTCTCTATTTCTCACTTCACCCCTGTTTTGTCGAAATCAACTCCGCCTGGCGCATGCGCAAAAGCACGGAGGGTTTTAGAATGCGAGAATCATCTATAATTTTTAATTGGTGCTTTCTTAATTCAAATGATTTTTCCTTCTTCGAAGGTACAACTTAGTCCTCACAAATAAATTTTTCAAATAAATTTTCTGAAGTTAGAAGATTTATATAAAAAAAATCCCTCTGCGGGTGATATGTTTACATTTCAGGTACTTAATAACTATATGCGTAGAGTGGACACATTATTCATCTTTAATAATGACTATGTGATTTCTTTTTAATTTCAGTGAAATGCTATCTTTCTTGGATGTTGCAAAAATTGTTTATACTTATCTTCTAATGCATTTAATCTTAATCAATTCGCCACTTCACAAAAAGTTATTGGCATGTTATAGTGAATTTATATTCACATTTTGCGATTTTTAGAATGAAAAATTTCGTTAATTATTAATAATTAAAAAATCTGCAGATAAATCATTTCTTTCTCGTGTGCTGTAGGTATACATAAATTTAAACCGCATTGCACTTTGGTTTACAATGAATTCTCAGCAGCTGAATATTCAGGATATTTTCTTACTTTTCAAAGTCTTCTGACAAATTCTGACCCTTAAGAGTTTAAAGTATACCATGCATTACAATTGATTTTCTTGCTGTTATTCAGTTGATAACATTAAAATGTGTTTGCTTTTAGCAAGCGTTAATTTTTTTCTTCATGTCGGAAAGTTTCTGATCATGAACTACAACATTTTATGGATTTAGTTGTGCATTTTTCACTTACCACATTTCTTACCCTTTTTTCTACTTCAACGAAGCATAAAAGAGGATTAAGATAGGAAACGCTGATGATTTGCTAAGAAAAAGGCCATAGTATCCCAAAGTAGATAATTTTATTTACATAATTTATTTTTTGAAATGTTCATCTTTAGTTTCAGTGGGAGGGAAGAGCTCTCTGTCATAAAGGGATGGAGCTTCTTGGTCGATTTTTTAGATTTAAATAAAAATAATAATATATTTCCTTTAAATAAAACCAGCTATCTGCTCTCTCTCTAAAACTTTAAATTCTGTCGTGGGTGAAGTGCCTCACCTGTCTCATCCTGATATTTCGCTGAATAAAATCGTATGTTTAAGGTCATTGTACTTTCCATCCGGAAATCTATTGAAAATTTAATTTTTCATTATTCTTTCTGATTATTATTTTGCGTACTCATTATCATAGCTCATTTCTGTTATTCTGTAGGAATAAATTTCCAACTACGTGAATACTGTTTTTAATAGGAAAAGAAATTTTTGAACTGTAAAATAAACCGCTCAGATCAAAGAATTCAAATTTCTGTAGTTGAACCCGTTTTCTACAGAGCGGTTTTATTTCCCTAGAGTCAATAAAATATGTCTATAGCCAAATTTCTCACAATTTGTTTTTACTTCCCAAAATTTACTTGGGTTATTAAATTTTTTTTGTACACAGGTATGTGGTCTTTTGGCGAATACAAAAAATCTACTGCAGACTTGAATTTTGTTTTTTAAAAAAAGAAAACACCGTGCTCCAAAAAGGTTTTCAAACAACCGGTCTGAATATCGGGGACTCTTTTTTAATTTTAGGCGGAAGACACACGAACCGCTTTGTCGTTAATAGCGCGGCTTCAGATAAAAACACGCAAACATTAAGCCTGGCTTTTTTTGCGTGACTCATTACAATTACATCAGCCAATGAGGCGCGAGGGATGCCGAGAACGCGCGAAACTGCTCTACGTTCTGCAGCAGAACAGAAGGCCGTCATTACGATATGACGCTGCACGCGAAAAATATTTTTCTACCTTTTTCTGCTGAGACAGAAGCAAACGAAAAGTTCTGACCAGGTGCAAGCACAAGGGAGAAAAATCGTTTGCTAACTATTCACTCTGTTTCTGTCTAGACTAGGAGATGGATTACAAGGTTAAATTGATTTCCATGTTAGTTTTAGTCGATTGCTGTTGTTGCCGACTTCGAATGATCATTTGGAACAGAAAAGCAACAAGTAAGAAACACATAGTATGTCGTCTTTATTTTTACAACGTGATTTCTTACGTTAAGAAAGACATCTTAGTGTGAATTTTCTGTCGGAGACCGCGAATTTTTGTACGTTTCACTGGTGGCATATTTCTTCCGATTCCGGTTGCCTAAATAGAAAGATTATTTATATTTCCAAAGTTCACTTCATTAAAATAGCTCATGCATCTTAAGTAAATAATAACAGTGCAATAAAACGGTTCGTTGCTCAATTTTTAAAAATATTTTGTGTTTATAAAAATAACACATTAAATAAAGCAGGAAAATAATGACCAAATATCTGAACCTGAAAGAAACGAATTTCGTCACGCTAGAATGACATTGTTTGCTTAATTTGCGTGACCTTATGGTTTGACTCTTCTTTGTTTGGAATATTAACATTACAACTATCATACTAGTCAAAATGACTAGACTTGCTTCTTTTTTGAAAACTGAGTTTCCAATTGCCGTTTGTTGTGGTGTTAAGTTTACATTTAAATCTCATACTCGTTTTCAGTGTGGTATTTCGCGATATTAAAACAATAAATAAATAAAATAATGCAATTATAATAATTTGACTCTTGCTTATTTGTTTCTTTACAAATGCATACACATAATGCATACAGATAATTAATTATACTTTGAATACCAGTTGAAAACGGAAATAATTCCGTAATGAATATTGTGAACATTTTGAGTTCCGAAATCTAAGTAAGGGAAAAAAAAGTCCATATAAAATTATTATATTAATATGTTTATAATGTTATAAATCTTTTAAATATAAGATTGATTAAAATATTTTCAATTAAGTGAATAAAACTTGTGTAAACTTTCTGCCATAGAGGAAAAATAGCTTGAATCATTAAAAAAAATTTCGCATCATTTTCTTTAAAAAATTAGTGAATTAACCACATTCATTCATTTGTAATTCATCTGCATTTAAAGACAAACAAATGTTATGTAACATATATCAAGTAATTTAATAATTATTTTAAAACAAAACTTCAGAACATTCTACAAAAAAATCAAATTGAAATCCTTGTAGTTCTTACTCAACGTTTTAATAGTTATAAATGAGAATGCTTTGCTTACATTTTGATCATTCTTTTTATAAATTTATGACAAAGGAGTTAAGAATAGCTTTCCATAAAAAAAAAGTTTGCTATTTTTTAACATTTCAAAGAATTTCTAATGTTAAACTGATGAAGTAATGTAATATTTAAAAAAAATTCACATATAATTTATTCAAGATTGCTGAGATTGAAACAAGCGGTATTCAGTTTTACTTATATAAGTAGAAAAATCACTTTATGAAGCTTTCTTATAAATTTGTACATATTTGGTTTTTTAAACGAAGACAACTTATCTACCTTCTGGAAAACATTCAAAGAATGTACAGAAACTTCCAGATTGTGTGGATACGGGAAATATAAATTATTTCATTGTGGAACATTGTTGTATTTCTTTTTTATCGGAAATTTATTAAAAGACCTGTCATGAAATGGTAATATAAAAAACAATGGAAAGTATCGAGAGGCAAAAATAAAGTAAGGTACTAAAAGAATGTATCCAGACGGTAAAAACTGATATAGAGAGGTTTAGTGAATTCAATAACTTTTAACATTCGGATGAGGTATTCATAATGGGTTGTTTTAAAGGTTTCTATTTTGGAAAGAACCATATTTAAAATTGACGATGTGACTGGGAGATCAGAGAAAAAAACTCCAGACGCTTGCAAACTCAATATTTTATTAGAAATAATGCCAGTCTCAAGTAAAAAATAACATAAAAATTTCTTTTTGGTTACGTTTCATTATTTTAAAGAATTTTTGGAGAGTTCCCATATAAAAATATTATTTGTTTTAGTACTCATTTTTAGCCTCATATATTTCTCTCCAGTTTCAATATCTGCTTATCATATTTTAGAACTTATTTTATTTTGTTTAAAATTTGAGTTTGTGCAACTAGGAAGTAGACTTAGATGAAGCATAAATATGAAAGTAATACCACAGGAAAAAGATATGGCATTATTTTACTCAATCTGCAGACAGTTAATTTGGGATTTTCCAATATTATTTTAATTCTCACACACGCGGAGTTAAATAAAATGTGTTGATAATAAAATGCTTGATAATCTGAATAAGAGCAGGTGGACTAGAAATTGGCGCTTAAGTAGATAATTTTTTTTAGGAATCTTCTGAACTATAAGGAATTTGAAAATGTGATACACATGATTCTTACAAAGTTAAATTCTTAGAAACAACCAAAAATATTTTTATGTCCTTTTTAAATTTGTAGCTTCTAAAAATTTCCAACAGAGTTTTAGAAAATAAAAAACAAATAGTTCATATATGGTGAAAATAGTGTTACAACCAATATTAAAAAGAATATTTTAATTCCGTAAACGAAATTTATATTCATTGCAAAATTTCAAAATATCAGTCAAAAAAGAATTGCAACAGGAGTAATGTTCAATTTATTTTCATTTGTAGTGTACCATTAGACTTTTTTTCTCCTAATTTATATTGCGTATTCTTTTTATGACTAATCCCCCTCCCCCCCACGTCACAATGGCACCGTTCTGTTGGGTGCTCAGCTGCTGCTTGTCCGACTTATTTCGAAGAAACCGAATTTTAATGAATAGAACGCTCTTCTAAACAGAAATCGTCTGTACCAATCGCGCGTGAGAACGCTTCGAAAATTTGAGAATTTTATCAGATAAAAGAGGTGAAGCGCCGTTTGTGAATATTAAGTTATCGTCCAATCTGAAAGTTTCATCGAAATCATCGAGTTGGAGAGATGCATATTCGCACAAGAGGTAAACGATTAACGAAAGCGCTCACTTTTTATTTGTGCAGCATTCGAAGTGCATCGCTTGGTTGGTTTGGTCCGGATGTTCGGCCTGGCGTGACTCAAAAAGCGATTTCTTTGAGAGATAATCTAAAAAAGGCTTCAAGGGAACGTCATTTTTCTTTGATCATTCAACCTTTGTTCTATAATTCTACGCTATCCGTACGCGGAGTTAAATAGGAGTACTATCCCACCAATTTTTTTTCTAGGCGTCTTTTTTGTTTCCTTTCTCACTCTTTTAATGATGCAGTTGAGTCTGTTAAGCGAAATGAGCCCCATCGTCCCAGTTCGAAACTTTATTTTAAAAAAAATTCGCTAAGCAGAAATTAACGCAGCTTGTTAAAAGTGAATCTAGGTCAGCTCCAATTAATTGTGTCCCACGAGTAAAATGTCAACATTTATTATTATTATGGAGAATTAAATTTTTTGAGACGTTAGAAAATTTTCCGAATTGAGCAAATTTTGTGTAAATTTTAAATTTTCTTATGGAAAAAACGTGATCTCAAAATAACTAAAGATATTGCAGCAGAAATTATTTCGGTATGCTGCAATTTTCTGAGATGTATTTTGAATAGAATAATTTACGAGATTTATTGTTAGTAAAATTTTCAATTATTGTTTTATTTTATACGCTGAATATTTATTAATACTATCTAATTCTATCCTATAGACCGAATTTATTACCTGCAAAATGGGAGGAAAAATTTTGTCATTCGATGGACCGAGACTCAAATTCTAATTTTCTTTTACTAAGAAATTTTCAAAAGGCAAATTTGTAAATTTCTCATTATCACAGTTTAACATAAAATTTAATTTACTAAGCAATCAAACAACAATTCGTAATTTTTAAAAAAATTGTTAATAAATCATCGAGGTAATTATTCTTCAAAATATCCTCTATTACACTGATAAATGTCTAGTCCAATTTTGGTCTTTAAATAATAAATCCCAAAGTAATACTTCGTTTAAGCCCTCAAATTAATATTGATTTTATTGCAATTATATTGCTAGTGTGGAGATAAGAATACATCACTCTCTATGGTCCCCGAAATCTGCAATTCTAGCAAAACTACACTATATGGCTGCTTCTATTTCCGCCTTTAAATTTGACACATGCAAAGTAGCTTGCAAACTGTATGTTCCGTGATTTACATTTCGTCACTTAACAATCAACACCACTTATCTCAATATTTTGAAATATCAAAGAGGAAGAAAATACTCATTTTTTGCAGCCAATAACGTATATTTCTGAATTTTTTCTGACATATGTTAGGAACATGCAATCTCATGTTTATATCAGATGTTAAAAAAATTAGGAAATATTCGTTATTGGTTGCAAAAAAATGAGTATTTTCTTGCTCTCTGAAATTTCAAAAAATTGAGATAGGTGGTGTTGCTTGTTACGCTACGATTTGCATCATTACCATTTTTGTCTTTTTTCAGTTAATATTATATAGTTTAATAATTAATCATTAAAATAATTTTCTTTTTACATTTTGGACATGAAGAAACAAAGTTGTTTAGTGAAGAAATTTTAATTTCTCTATTAATATTTTGATTAATTAATTTTAATTGAAAAATTAAATATTTAATTATGTTACCTGCATTTCTTACACTTGTCTCTATAGAGTTACTTTTGTCGATAAATAAAAAATAATACTGCGAAGGGTTAGAATTTGATAAGATATTACAGTCTATAAAATTTTTAATATTCATTTTTTTTCTCTTCTGACTGGAAGAGATAAATATAAATGCTTCTGGATAAATATAATTTTTGGAGAAGGAGAATAATATCTGGTTAACACTTTCCGGCTCAAATTATTATTTTTTAGTAAAAATAAATATAAAAATGGAAAAACGAAGCAACTTAGAAACACTTCATATGTACAACTTTTAAATTTATTGCAGATTAATTAATTAATTTAAAATTACTAATTCATAATTCATTTGTATCTAGATCATGTTGCTATCTAGGCCCCATAAAACACTCTCCAACACAAATTAAAAGTGGAAAAGTACGTTAATCAAGATTTACCTATTCCCAGAAAGACTTAACGTGTATAAATTTGATGCTTTAATGCAAGATTGTACAGAAAACTTCGCATTACAGCATTTTTTTCTGTTCAAATTATATTGTTGATGATTTATGTAGATATAGTTTTCTGCAATCTTATACTATATTATATTCTACTTAGATAACAAAAAGCGATTTTATTTAATCAAATAATACTTAAAAATGAGTAGACAAGAAACCTCAATAAAATATCATTTCAAGCTTCGAAAATTGTCTTTTAAATTAAAATGTGAGAACCTCATGGAATTTTTTGAAGTTTTCACGCTTATATCTTAACGTTTTGTAACACGTTCAATTATTTCTTTCTTATCAGAGAAATGATTGATGCATTTAAGTAATAAAAGAAGGCACATAGACTGAATTTGTATTATATTCCGTTTTTAATTTTAAAAGTAATGATATTGTTTAAAAAAAGGGCTACTACACATTTTTCAGAAGTGGAAAACGCTGCTAGAAATGTAAAAGTCAAAACTGATGATGAGCGGAGTTTATGGCAAAGGAATGAATTGCCTACATTTTATTAACTGATGCACAATGCTTAAAAATATTTGAACAGTGCGTTCTCCATTGAAATACGTACTTGTCTATTCAACTTAAAACCAGACAAGTACGTTCATTATGCATTTCTGTAGAAGTTGAGGCCAACAGTTCTGGGATGTTGTTTCAGCTGTTTAACATATTTGCATATGAATTTACAAAAGCTTCAACTATGTTTAATGTATCGACGGCCCAGTTCAAAAATGCAAAAATACAACATTTTGAATTTTGAAATATGTCATGAAATTTTGATATTTGGTGGAATGGTTGTCACTTTCATCTGTTTTTATATGTGATGTGTAATCAATTGGACAAACTGATATTCCAACAATGTGATATTATGCAGAGCGTATGTAAAAAATTATTATAAACATAACGTTTTTTTAAATGTAGCTAGAAATGTGCACATTATATTGGCCGGTTATATTTAGGAGACTTTCAAATTTTACCCATCTCTTTATTCTGTTGTGTCACAGAAACATATCTGACTTATAAACCATGGAAAGTACGAAAGAATTTATTAGAAACAGAAAATAAGAATTTCAGCTCCTTAATTCTAGAAATGATTTGTCATTTCTCTGGTATTAAACCCTGAACTCTGAAACTGATTCGAACCCTGAAAATAAATTTTAAGGGTTCGAAATCTAGATATATTCCCATGAAACAATGCATAATTTGCAATAAAATGACCACGATTTTCATTTGGGAGTCGAGATAACATTTCATCCTTGTTTGTGCGTTGTTTCTACAGTTCATTGTTTCGTTTTTTGCACCTGCACTACAATGCAGGCTCCATTATTCTTCCAAACAACAAAGTCTTTTTTCCCCTTTTGTCAGACAACGAATTTAGACCATAGATGAGAAGGTAAAAGTAGTGTATAATATTTTGTGTTAGGACAGCTACAATTTTCCTCTTCGAAAGGTAATCACATTGTAAACGAAAAACTTTTACCGTAGTTAATTTTTAAGAGCTGAAGAAGTAATTTAATACAAAGTTTTCAAATGATGGTAAATGATAGTTAATTTTCCTTGAAAATATCTTTGCGTTTTCCAATTTACATTAAATTCTTAAAATTTATATGATTAGGCTAAAATATATATTAAATAATAATCATAGTTTTCACTGTTTAAACATCTTATTCATTGATCATTGATTGACAGCGGTATTTATTGATTATTTTGCCTACTACTTAATTTTTAAAAGCCATATTTTATAAAAAGAAGGCTGAAAAAGTTTTCAAGACATTTTAGTCTTTGTTCGGTCTGCACCTACTAATAATATCTTTAAATTTAACTAATGATGATTTATTGATTACAAGATAATAAGATTTGTGACCTATTTCTTGAGTTTAAAGCAGTGTATATACTTCTTTACTAAAACTTTTCTGACGTGTATGCTTGGAAAATTTCTTTGAGTAATATGATGCATCGTGAACGCCACCATTATTTTTTTATAATAAAGATTGCAATTACCAAGGTGCATCTAGGAAGTCTTGGAGCTTTCCTGTACATTAAAAAAAATTGATGGGAGGCTGTCTTTTCAAACAGCCGCTGATGTTTATGGCGTAGGACTACTTTACTCGCGTGACTCTTTTGTTTCTCGAAGTTTCTCGTAAGTTTTTAAGTGTAAGTAAGTTTTTTTGGAACTTCTGTTGTTACCTTTTATCTCTAAAATAAGACATTAGTTATGTTTTTAAGATATGTAGTTACCGAGATATACAGGATCGCGTCACCAATTCATGCGTATTTTTTCCCAACTTTGCGACTCAGCAGTCGCTGAACTACAATTCCTATTTTCAAATTTTTTTGTAACTTCTGTTGTTACCCTTTATCTCTAAAATAAGACATTAGTTATATTTTTACCATATGTAGTTACCGATATATAGAGGATCTCCCATGCCAAGTTTTGTGGCGTTTTGGCCTGTGAATCAGTTTCCTTCCCGAGACCCCAATGGGAGGAACTTAGTCCTACGTTAAAAACTTTCCTGTATTTTTAAATTCATTTAAATTATTGTGGACATTTACCATAACTTTTAATCCCATTATTCAGCGCTTTTTTGTTTTATTAAACAACGTTCTGTAAAGCAAAAGTATTTAAAACTTTCAGCAAAGTGTATGACATTTAAATGTTGACCATAAATAGGACTTTTTCATCATGCTTGGAAAATCTCTAACGAAATACGAAACGAAACTCTCTAAAAATACGTTATACGTTACGAAATACTCTAAAAAATCCAATAGTTTTAACTCAATAACCAAGAAAAGAAAAAAATACATAAAATATTTGTGCCCATCGTGAGACGAAAGTTTTGTATCTCTACTACTAATAAAAGAGAAAGTCTGTCTGTGTGTGTGTCTGTTGGCGGTGTACAGAACAGACCGTAGAACATAGAGCTACCAAATTTGGCACAGATATACATAAGTGGAAAAATGAGCTTAAGGTCATTGCTAAAAAGTAAATTTATCAAAATAACATAGAAAATCTATCAAAAACTAAATTTATTTGAAGTAACGAAGAAAGACAGAAAAAGAGTGGATTTAAAGAAAAAAAAACTGGCGAAACAATGAAAATGGACTGCGTTTTAATACAAAAAAAGAAGTTTTATACATTATAAGAATTTTTTTTGTACAAATCTATAGTTTTGTTTGATCTTTATGAAATTTGGCACGCATGCTCTTCAAAAAAAGATGAAAATAATTGTCAACTTCCAAACAACAAAGTCCAAAAGTAAATTAAAATTTCAGTTACTTAAAAATTAAGCAAGATTGTAGCGTTTTTCCGCAATATTTTCAAAAAATTCTATCTAACAAAATGATTTTGGAATTATTTATGATTCAAAAATACCTTTTTGATGATACCAGTTTAATTATAAATTACTGAAACATTACCATAACAAATTACTAAACTCTAAATCATCCAAAGAAGTTTGTTTTAAAGGTTGCTGGCTCTTTCAACAGATGCCCTACTAATGGGCAGCATTTCTCCTTCATACTTTGTCGCTCAACCGTATACGAAATATTTAACTCACGGAATTTAAAATCAAATAACTTTAACTTCAAATTACTTGGAAAAATTAAATATGCAATAAAAAATTAAATGTATATGTATTAAATATGTAATTAAATATATATATGAATTAATGCTATGATTATAGATATGTGTGGGCCCTCACTGACTCCTGGCAACTACTATTTTCAGACCCAGTCCGCCACTGGATGTGTACCTCGGAGCCGTTTTTTTAAAATTTTGATTCAAATTTAAATTATTTAAAAGTTAAACCAAATCTAGCCGTTTTCTGCCAATAACTTCTGAATGAGTTGATGGACAAAAAAAAAATTATGTCATTTTAAAGAGCAAAAAAATTATCTTTCCAATGATATCAGTTTTATTATTGTCCGAAATTGTATATAATTTTTATAAATTTTTAAAGTTTTCAGAATCTTATATTTATTCGGGTGCGAGAATAAGTAGGAGGGGCCAAAGAGGTGTTTATTAACATCACATTCTCGCGCTTGAACATCAAAACAAACTTGCTATCGGCGAATGCTTAGGCCTAAACGATAGGTTAAGAATAGTAAATTAGCTAAATAATAATTAGTTCTTTTTTGTTAGAATCATATTATTAGTAATAATTTGTTTCTTAATAGTTTGTAGATACAAAATTTTTTAGTGTGTGTGTATGTTTGTTTAGCTAGATCCTGTGCATATGTCAAACGTATGCATGTTGTATACACAGAGTAATTATTGCAGCATGTAAATTTTGTTTTGCACTGAGAATGATAATTATTCAATCATACGTTGCATGTTTTCATAGTTATAGTGCTATATGATTTACTTAATTAATCTTAAGATACATACAATTTTAGCTGAGAATAATTATTTCAGATTATAAGATATATTTCAAAACATAGTTGATTTTCGTTAGAATCATGTTATTAGTAATTTGTTTCTTAACAGTTTATAAATACTAAATTTTTTAGTGTGTGTGTATGTTGTTTAATAGTAGATTGATGCTAGATCTTTTG
>BGPR01000016.1:3487066-3517897 GCA_013235015.1 Araneus ventricosus
AAAATCAACAAACCAGAATGAAAATTTGCAAATATCCAGAATAGGCCAGTTTTCAAGTAATATCACCCTTTGAAAGCAAAAAACAGCACCAGAGTGAGTTTACACAGATAATTTGAACCGAAAAATTTAAGATTTATGTGAAATATAAGGATAAAAAGGGGGGGGGGCTAAAACTTGCTTCTTCGATACAAAGTGATGTGGCAAGAAGTCCATGAAACTGAAGTTTACTTTTCATGTTTATTCCGCAGACATAATGATTAATCAGATGTACGCATGTTTTGTAGGTGCTTAATTTTTTTATGCATGGGTGTAGAAATTTTTTTCTACACAAAGAGTAGTAATTATCCCAGCATGTATATTTTGGTTTGCACCGAGAATGATATGGATTTTTTGAGTTTTAATACTTAACAGATATGGAGTTACTTTGGGTCAGTTATTTTATCTTAAATATAATATTACTATTGTAAGAATGGCGGACCAGCTGGTCGCCGTAGGCAGCTAGTTAGCTAATAAAAACAGACGAGCATAATTTCTTGCAGCGAATCTGAAGTATTCTCTGTTCAATGCAGATGGCGGTGTGTTCGCGAATGGGTTTGTTTTCGGATGCTTCATGCAGAAACGTTTCGACGGGAAAAAAACAGACAGGGGCATTATAAGATCACCAGATTACGAGCTTTTTCAACTTTTTCCACACGTGACCCATTTTCAGCTGTACAAAAATCGCACGACCCCATACATTCAAAAAAGTTTTTTTGAGATCCCAAGCCTCCATGTAAGTGTGAAAATAAAATAACCCAATTTTGCATAACTAATTATAATTAAAAAGAAAATTAGTTCAATATATTTATTTTTATGAATTCTAGGTAAATGTTTAATTTAAAAAAGCCTTTCTGAATTATTTTACCTACTAATATAGAAAATTTTGATAGAATCAGGTACTGATAATATTTTTGCACTCCCATCTGTTGTTGCGACTCTTAATTTTAGGAGCCCTGCTGCACGATACTTTAAACTGACAGAAATCTTGAACACACATTCTATTAATTTTATTTCTGAAGTTATATTATTTGTTCGAATTTTTGCACATACATTTTTACGCTGTTGCAAATTTTTTTGATAAATACCATCAAATGAATAGTTTTTCTCATGTTTTGTGAATTTGTCTTTTTGTCTTTTAACTCTTATATGAATGCAAAAGTTATTTGAAATTCGCGTTTTAAATTAATTTTACAAAACAATATTTCTGAAAACACTATCTTCAGTTTTGTTCAGAAATGTCAATTTTTTTTTCAAAATTATCATTCTGTTAGAAATCAAGCGTCACAATAAAAATCGAAGAAAAAATAAAAACGTTAAAAAATTTTCATTTTTTAACGTTTTATATGCATAGTAACATATTTGTATGCTTTTTACTGTGTAGATTGTATTAAACAGATGCGAATTTGTTACTTTGCATACATTTTTAATGCATGATTTTCATGCATCTTTTTATGTTAATATTTTATTTGCAATTATATAATACTTATATTTGCTTATTTCACAGAAATAGCACCACTGAATACTTGGAAATTTTTAAAAACATTTTTTAGAAATATGATTTGTGTATTCTTAGTGAATAGAAAGTATTGAAATGTAATAGAAACTGAGACAGAAAAACAAAAATTCCTCCTTTTTTTATTAAGGAAAATAAGTCGTTTGAAGTTAGTTATTGCAGTGTGTGTAAATAGTGAGTTTTGTATTTTGTACTCTTCCAAAATTTTACAAAATGAAAATACAATATATGAAAAAATGGGAATTTCTAATATATGGTTGGAATGCTGCGAAAAGTGACCAAGTCAAAAGAAAAGAAATTGACTTAATGTGCTCTTGTTTCAAAATGTCATCTCTGCAATAGGAAAAATCTCACAATATATTCCTCAATTGGTCAGTATACAATATATGCTGTACATATATCGATATGTACAATTTTTCTGTTACAGAGATGGCATTTTAAAACAACAAGAACACATTGACTCATTTCTCTTTTGACTTGGCCACTTTTAACAATATACCGACGATGTGATATATTTCATGTAGTCCAACTTTTCCATATATAGATACATACATATTTTCATATTTAGGTTGTTCTGATTAATCTGGTGTAAATCCTATCGTTCACACCAAAAAATTTGAAGTTGCTATCTCTTCTTAATTTTATACTTATTTTAAAATTTAACTCACGTTCTCTTATTTTTCGCTGCTTGATGTTCGATTTCCACAGATCTTTGAGGTCTAAATTCCATAGCTGATTTTTAAACAACTCTCAAACTTACGAAAAATAAAATAAAACGAGCAACTTACTTGAGGAACAGCTGATCGTTTGTAACAAACTTTTAAAGAAAATTATCCATTCACTTGAATAAAAAATTTCCCTTTTAAATGGTAATTACAATGTGTTAATTTTTATGATGCAATTTTGCCAGACAATCCTCTTGAAAGATTTAAATCATAAAGTCAGATAAAAAAGAGGATGTCGAGTACTTTATGTGGACGTGAGAGAGCTTGTTAAGCACTTTTCAGCACTAAAAGGATTAAGTTTGATTTGAATGCAAAATTGACCCATGATAAATCATCTTGAAGCTGTCGATGAAAAATGATGGATTGTATACACGGCGTTGTTTAAGACAAGAGTTTGAGAATACAACCATGTTAGCAGGATATTATTTCCACATAATTTTTTGAAACTGTTTATAAAATTATTAATTTTGTTATTTTCTTCTCCTAACGTTAACAGAAAAGTAAGTTGAGTTTTATGAAAGTTACTTCTGAATGAAAGGCAGTGCGTGCATCCATGCATTCGTTGGTTTTTTTTTAGTAATACAATTATTTTAATTTTATGTTACACGTATATAATATTTTGGCATTACATCAGCTTGTTTTTGGCTCTTTGCAAAATAATTCTGCTAATGATAACATGAACTCGTAATCTATAAATAATTTTATTAATTTTATCTATTATTAATTTTAGTGTAACATAAATTTTTCCACTGTTAAAACAATAAATTCGAAATTGAAAAGAAACTATAGATAGGGTAAGGTTGCCGAATTTGAACCACCTGGATTTTTTTAATATACAGCGATAGAGAAGTAATTTTAATGAAAAGCAAGTAACAGAATTTTTTGTAATTTAATTTATATTGAAAACAATGCAATTACTTTTTTTATGAAATACACTTTAGAGAAGGGGAAAAAAAGCTTAAGAAAATTATGCCATTCAGCGGCGAATCCAGGATTTTGGTCGGGGTGGGGAGGGCTGAGGTCATAAAAATTTTGTATCGTCAGACCTCATGGATTATGTAAACTAAAACACTTTAATTTTACAGACTTGACTCACCTGACAATTAGAATCACGAAGAACAATACAATACTTTCGATGATTTAATAAAAAATATATGAAATAACTAGCCGAAAAATGTCTTCGATTGCGTCAACTGTACAAGTGAAATGACTAGAAAAGTAGGAAAATTTTAGAGCCTATCGAGCCAAAAAGCAATGTCACGGTTTTTTTAAAGGCAAATTAAGAATAAACAGTTGCAGTGATTTTTAAATAAAATCAAGAATTCTGGCTCTGCTCGGGGGAGGGGGGCGGAGCCCCATAACCTCCCCTGGATTCGCCACTGATACCATCGGTCCAGTCAAGGAAACTGTTTTCCTAGATTAGACCACCAATTTCTTTAAGCACAATTAAAGCAAATATATTTTTTCCATAAAAGCAAATTTACACCAGCACACAATGTATGAACCCAAGTACGACATTTTTATGCTCTGTATCATTTCTTCTTCCTTTGTTTCCTCTCAATTGATACTAGTTATACATATCCTTAATTTTTTTTCCAACATTTGATGCTTTGGTGTCCTTTTATACGTTTTTATTTTGCTTTGGCGTACTTCATTGCAAATTTATTAGGACTACTAGTGGTGATATACTTCTTTCTCATTGTATAAGAATTTAATCCCATTAATTTAAACAGTCCAATTTAGGCAACTCTTTGTGGTCCAGTCGAGGCAACTTTTGGACAACAGCAACGAAAAGAAATTCCGTAACTTTATCTTTAAAATATTTTCATAAAATTATTATAGTAAATTGTGGCCAAAAAATTTCCCATCTGAAGATAAACGAATTCCTACTTACTTTAAAATAGCATTGTCTTTTGTCAAAATAATTAGTTGATGATACCTAAATCTAAACAGTTGTTCTCTAACTGTGAAAAAAGTAAAGTTTTCTCTTAAGAATAATTTCATACATCACATTTACACTCCTACAACATAATTGCCCTATTTTACGGCCCAAATATTTAATAGAATTGAAGTTATGATACCGATCCAATCTAGACTCACGTCCAAATATAGCGAATCTCCCCTATATCTTTAATTTCTCTGATATTTCTTTAACTTAACAATCTATAGCATTGGTAGCTTGAATATTGCGGCTTAGGAGTGGGTTTTATTTTTAGGCGTCAATTATAAATAAAAAGTTTTTAAAGCCCACAAAGGGGTCTATTCTGGTAACCCCGGTTGGGTTGGGTTCCGCAGGTTAACAACGGAACCTAACCCAACTCCCAACCCAACCGGGGGTACCAGAATAGACCCCTTAGTGGGTATTAAAAAGTAGAATTTTTTCTTATTTTCTACTTTTTAGTTTTTAGCTTATGATTCATATTATTTTTAACATTATGGAATCAGTCTTGAATCAATTTTTTCTCTCAAATTCACTACCATGTGGCGCCTCTCACACAGCATCAAAATATAATTAAATTAATCGATTAACAGATAATTAAGTTCTGAAACATTTAAAGTAGACTGTTGGCATCAGGCACGGGACATGGGGCGGCCTTCTGTCATCAAGATCACAAAAATGTGCACAATTTCAAATTCCATCTAATAGTAGGGGAGAATCACCTTATTTGGACCGCTATTATAACTTCAATTCTATTTAACAGCCCAAAAAACTGCTAAAATCACTAGTAGTCCTCATAAATTGGAAGTGGAATAAGCCAAAGCAAAAAAAGATAAAAGGACTTTAAAGACATCAAACACTGTTCAAAAAGAACAGATGCTAAGGTTACTTAGTTTTGTTTTATATATGACGAAACAAAGGAAGAAGAAGAAATTATACAGTATATAAAATATCATACTTGGGTTCCTACATTGTGTGCTGGTGTGAATTTGACTATGATAATATTTTTGATTTAATTCCGTTTAAAGAAATTGGTGGCTCAATTTAGGAAACCAGAGGTCCAACCTAGGAAACCAGTTTCCTTAATTGGACCGATAACACAATTTTTTAAGTTACTTTTTCCTGCTTTAAAGTGTATTTCATAAATAAATAGTTTACATTAAAAGTTAATTACATTGTTTTGAAGATAAATAAACTACAAAAAAATTTACTACTTCATTTTTCTTTAAATTACTTCTCTGTTTTCTCTGTTGCTGTACATTAAAAAAAAATGCCCAGGTGGTCCAAATTCGGCTACCGTCCCTATATTTCATTGAACTCAAGAAGACACTTTTGACTTGAAAAATCAGTTTGTTTTTTAAAAAATGATGATTCTTTGCTCCTTATACCATAAATACACTGCTGGACGAAATTATAAACTCAAGAAATTTTCATTTTGTTTTAATCATAAATTCAGTTTAATTTTGCTTTAATAAAATAATGATGAATAACTATAAAAATACATCTAAATTTAGTATGTCTCATGAATAAGATAAAAAATTAATGTTAATACGAAAATCTGCAATTTTAAGGTTTCAGCATTACGTTAAATCTAGACAAAATTATAATCTCAAATTTATAAAATTCTGAATTGTGATACTTTTGTTCGAAATTAAGTAATTAAAATTTTTAATTACAGAAAATTATCAATATTGCAGAGGCTGCAAAAAACAACATTAGTGATGGTTATTTTTTGCTGAAAATGAGAAACAATAAAATACTAATCTATATATTTAAAATAATTCGCAAAACCAAAGGACCAGCCCTCAACCACTGGACCAATTTCGCCAATTTTTATTTGATACGAAAACTCATGACCCCTACATCATCAATGGTCGCCTGCGCCCCACCACCTTCCATTTAGAAGGAAATCACAAACACACTACTTCACTATACATTTTCTATGGGATAAAACCATGACAGTGTTTCCCAGTCCCAAACACTGTATCGATTTCGCAAATTTTTATTTCGTTTGAAAGCTCATGACCTCTAAAAATGTCAACAATGTTCGCCTACTCCCCACCATCCTCCGTTTTCGAGAGAAATTGAAAAAACACTATTTCACTATGCTTTTTCTATGGGGAAAATCTTGACAGATCCCCCCCCCTCCAACCACTGTACCGATTTCCCCAATTTTTATTTGATATGAAAGTTCATAACTCCTAGATACATCATCAATGGTCGTATCCCCACCCCACCCTCCATTTTCGAGAGAAATCTTGAAAACACTACTTCACTGAACATTCTCTATGGGGAAAAACCGTTGAGTCCCCAGCCTCAACAACTGGATCGATTTCACTAATTTTTTTCGCCACTTTGCAAGCATAGATAACCAATCAGAACACCCCGCCTTCATTGGGCAAGTTTAAAACTTTATTTTATAAGTTTAAGTTTACAATTTTGTCCGGATTTCCCATATTGTTTAAATTTTACAGTTGCACATTTTCTTAATAACATTTAATTTTTTATTTTATTTATGAGTCCTATTAATTTTAGATGCATTTTGTAACTATGCATCATTATTTTATTCAAGCAAAATTAAACTGAGTTGAATTATGATTAGAACAAAATGAAAATTTCTTGAGTTTATAATTTTGTCTTGCAGTATATAAAGGTAGAAAATCAAAAGTGAATTTAATTCCGAATACAATGACGATATGTATAAATATAAGAAAATACAGAAATTTGTATCAAGGTTCATATCATATTAGTTTGAATGTTAAATTTACTTAAAAAAATCATCTGCTATTTTACATTTGTATATCTCCTGCTTAGAGCAGAAACTTATTAACCAATATTTATACATTTTTTGTATGTATTAATTTTTAAAATTAAAAAAATAATTAATTTACAAAGTCATTCTTTAAGTCGTCGATTTCGCTTACGAAATAATAAATTTCTACTCGTAGCAATAACATATTCGTTTGTGTGACAAATTTCTCCAAATATTTTTTGTAGCCAAGTATCGTTCTTTTATGCAGCTATAAATAATTCTATATGATTTCGAGATTTATAATACTCTGCAAATTAGTTAAAATCTCTGCACTGTGATGTAATTTAAGTTCTTGTAATTTAAATAATATATATAACATTATATCAGAACTTTCATTCTGTGTCAACGTTTATATTTAGCTCTTTATTTTTTTAATAAAATAATACAAATTTCCACTAATAAATTGTTGCGTTTTGAACTCTTTTTCCAACTTTTCCACACTCCAGTTTTTACACACTTTTATTTAACATGACTTGTTTCATATTTGTAAAGACGGAATTTTTGAAAATAGATTTTTCACTCACTTCCGATATACAAGAGTTTTGAAATTTTATTCACCTGTGTATTCTCAATGACAATGCGCTATTTTAATATTCTCACATCTTAATTATCAGTCAGTCGATCAATTTAATTAAGTTTTGATTCCCTACGAGATGCATCACCTGGTAGTGAATTTTATAAAATTGCTTACAAGATTCTAGAACATTTATAATAATGAATTATAAATTAAATTCTAAAATGTACAAAATAATTAAAATGAAAAAAATTTACTTTTTGGTACATTAATAAAAGTGTTTATAAAAATATTTTTATTGAATTAATTTTCACCCGACTTCTCTATTAATGAATAAACCCATAATTTTCTTTCCGCTCAACACTGGTGAAGGTCGAGACCTTAGTATTATTTTTCAAATTTATATTTTGCGAGATAAAGGGATGCTGGTTTCCTAATATTCTTTTCAGCAGACGTACAATAACAAGAATTACAGTTCATTAATTTTGCTTTTAAATTTCCTCGGTATTCACTTTAAAATAAACAAATTTCAAATACATTTATTAAAATTATCTTTGCACTAATAAAGCTATAATATATTTATTTAAATTATTTTTACATGAAATAAAATTCCCAAATATTATATGTGTTTTGGATTGTGTTGAACGGAATTCGAAGCATTTTGCTATCAAGAAATATTGAATATTTTCACTAAACTCAAACTATTTACAATCTTATTAATATACTTTTTTCTAATTTTCCATAAGTAAAACCCATTTGAAAATGCTAAATAAAAAACAAAAGTCAAAATTTTAATTTTAATAACTACACATTTATATTAAAACTGGAATCTTCTCTGTACTAAAGCTTTTAGAAACCTTATTATCAGATTTATAAGCGCTATTCAACATTCTAGTCGTATAAAGAGGCCAGCAATGGTTAAATTAAGTCATCTTATTATCCGCATTTCTAATATACTGAATTTAGAGTTAAGTGTGGGCTCTGTACTAAAGCTGTTCAAAAAGCTTTTAGAAACTTTATCATCAGATTTATAAACGCTATTAAACTTTTTAGTCGTATGAAGAAACAAGAAATGGTTAAATTAAGTCATCTGATTCTCCGAATTTCTAATATACTGAATTTAGAGTGAAATGTGGACATTCGGTACAGTATTTACGGGGTAGATTATCTCTTTTGATACTAGACAGGCAAAATTAGAGGGTTGTGGACGCATTAAGTAATACTATTAAATTAGTTATAATATTTTCACTAAACTCAAAACAATTACTATCTTTTTAAAATTTTACCCCTTTATTATAAGTTAACATTTGCTTAATGGGAAACAAACGTCAAAATTTTAATGATGTATTTCTATTAAAACCGGATTTTCCTGTTGCACTAAAGCGGTCTCAAGCTGTTCAATATCCTTTTTAAAATCTTCCCGTTACTCTCAGATTCATAAACGCTATTAAACTTTCTAGTCAAATAAACAGATTTTTAACGTTTAAATTAAGTCGTCTGAAGAATACGGCTCTACGAATTCTTAACATACTGGATTTAGGACGAACTGTGGAATTTTGGTCGAACATCTACAGGATAGACTATCTCTTTTGATACCAGAGAGGCAAAATTAGAGGGTCGCTAGCGCACAAACCGACATGTTCGAAATCTTTTCAGCTCTCACCGTTAGAAGAAACATTAAGGTTTGGAGGAAGCAGTAAACGACCTGTAGGTTTCATGTCTTGAACTGGTTTAATGATAGTTTGGAGAAGAAAAAATTTCATCTCACGAGTTCTAGCGCGGTTCGTCATTAAAATCTGCAGTGAAAGCAAAAGTGTGCGGCTGTAAGAAAGGAAAACAGGCTTTGCAAGCTGACTTTCAGAAAGTATCGTCAAGGGGGATAAAGGGATGTCTGGAACGTTCACCTCTCTCTTCTTTTGTTCCACTGACTTAAAGAATAGACGCATCGTTTGGAAACAAACAAAAGAAAAAAAACTTGATTTTATGAACCTTTCTCTTTGATAGCCGGCACTGGAAACTTTTTCATGGAATTTGATATTCGGAAAGGCTCTTTTTTTTGCTGTTAAGTCATTTTTCAGGAATTCTCTAGAAAAGTGAAAGTTGGATGCAAAATGTTAAAAACGGAAAATGGAAATTAATTGAAACATGCATTCAAATGATTATTTGCAAAGATCTGTGAATTCCATAAAGTTGTGCAATGAGGGAAGTGGGGTAGTCCATTCATGTCATGTCTAGAGACATGCATAGCCTGATCTTCTGGACTAGATTTTTAATATATTCTCTTTCAGAGTTTCGGAACAAACCATAGCAATTTTTAAAACTTCGAGTTAAAAATTAATAATGAAATATTTCATTAATTTTTTTTACGTACGGTTATTCAAGTCCAAGTTATAATTTTCGAACATTCATAAAGATGCCACATAACATTCTCTGAATGGAAACATGAAAATAACGACTTTCTTCTTTTTTATGTTTTCGTAGATTTTTGTGTTATGAAGGGGCTTAATACCAATAAATATGGTTTACAGTTATGGCAGTGGCTTATTATTATATTTCTATAGTATCTTTTTTCTTTTTTTACGTGCTTATTTCCAGTGTACCCTTTAATACATCAAACTGGGGTTTGGAATGTACATACAAATGGTTACTTCATATCTAAATTCGTATGTGCTATTTCAAATAATTCTGTTTTATACTCAAAGATTCCCTTTCGTTTCCTTTAACCTTGGTAGGAAAGAAGCTTCTATTTTTATTTTTAAGCAGAATTTATGAAACCTGGATTATGTTTGAGTGTTTTTCAATTTATTCTTCATTCCAAATATTAGTTATGGCGTTTACCGCTTCTCCAATCGATCTATGAAATAGTTTTGGAGGCTCTTGTATGATTTACTTCTATCCTTTAGATTTTCATTGAATTCTAATTTAAGCTTGCTACATGGTTAAGATCCAATTTTTTAAATAATGTATCTTACAAGTTATGATTCATGCCTTCCTTTAAGAATGAAATGTTTCTAACTTAGCAGATTGCTTCAGATCAAACCAGTACAAGCTTTTAATAATAATTTATTTCTATTTATTTCTAACAAAAGTGCTCGTTCTTGTAAAAAATCTTAATTGTCAAATTGCAAACTTGATTTGATTATTTTTCTGATATTTTATTTCACCGCTTCCCATATCTTCTAATTCCGTTTATATCAATAACAGTTAATGGTTAAGGTATAGTAAAACAGATGCTCTGTTCTATTCAAGGAATTATAAACTACAAACATTTGTTCCACTATTCATCACAATTCAGATTTTTTTCTTGATATACCCTGAATATATCCACAAAATTTAAACAACCCTGTAGAGTACCAACGCCGCTTCTTAATGGAATTTCAAATCTTTGAAAAATCACTACCACTCTTAAAATCTAACTCTGCGTAATGCAGAAGTTTTTCTAAGCATTCCGATGCAAAAGGGAGTGGTGGAATTAAATAGATACATAAGTTGAAATTCGGTGGCAACACGAAAAACAAGAAGAAAAGAAAGAGGAGGGGGAAAAATAATAATTCTTTCACCTGCCGAGAACAAATCCTGCCTGCAAAGGAAGCGTAAAAAATAGCTTATGGACGCTACGGATTCTGAACATCCGGTCACGTAAGTACTCTTTCCGTGGGTTCATCTGATTGTTCTGATGACGCGACAATCTCCGAATATGAAAATGGAGGAGATGTGAAGAAAGGAATGACTCTCGAAGATTGGGAGCTGCCTTTGTTCTGTTTGCTTGGAAATGACTCTCGGAGGTAGAAGGAAGTGCCACTTACTACTACACATACCAATGAGGGATACACACTCTTTGTTAGAATGACTTAACTGAAAGGAAGGGTTTCATATGCCGTGAGGGTTCATATCGGACCAAGCAATACAGCCTTAGAACAATGCTCGTGTTTCTTCATGGATTAAAACTTCGGTAGATCACAACAAGAGATAGCTCACCATGTTGAAAGAGTTTTGAGATTAAAATTTTAGCACATGCTACTATCAAGTGGATTATATTCATAGTCTTCTAAAGGGACATTAATTTTTTTTGATTTACCTGCCACAATTCGTGCACCTCAGAATTAATATACCGTTTAGAAAACAGATTTGTCTAATCATTAGTGAGACAACCTTAAATTGTTTTTTAAAACCCCTGTAATTCCACTTACTGTAAACAAAAGTAAATTTATTCATTGATTATACGCTCAAAGAATCGTTTCACTGAAGTAGTCATATTTGTTATTTTCATAAAGAAACTAACCGATGTTTTTGGATTTGTTGATAAACATGGATCCCATTTCTTGATTTTTTAAAGTTATGTAAACAAAGAATACAAAGTGAATAAGATTCTAATTTTTAACTCTAATTTTAAAGTCATGTTTATGCACAAGAGAAAGAAATTCTCAATTAACACTCATAAAAATAAAAATTTGTGCGCAGTCTAAGTAAGTCTGTATATGATGAAAATATTTCAATAGCCCTTGGGTTCAGAAAATATGCTAAGATTCAGATTGCGTCATTTAATACAAATTGTGCTTTTAAAACAAAAAAATGAAGTCTTGTAAATGATGTAGGTTATAAAAAATATAATGAAAGGAATGAGAGTTATAAGTACATATTCTAAGGAATATTTTGCATTAAGGAAGCACATTGGCTTCGTGACTGGGCATAGATTTCGGCATTGGAAGGACGAGGATTTTCAGAATCGACAAACTTTTTCTGGTGTCCACTGCACAATTTAACTATGAAACACGGGGGAATATAAACAATCCAATAGCTAAAAAAAGTTCTCTTACATGTAAATTTTAGAAAAGGGAGTGAAAATTATCTTGAATATTTTACAAATATTGCAATATATTTCAATATTGCACCAGGTTGCGGCGGAGATCGCACTTCTTTAAGATAGAAGAAATTTGAGAATGTGGAGACGAAATAATTACTGGAGTTAATAAATACTTCTCAGGATTTTCGAGTGTAACATTACAATATATTCAATTACATTTTCTTTCTCATCTTTCCGTATGTTCTGTTTTCTGCGAGCAAAGAGTATCTTAATCCGTGTCTTCCAACATTCGCTCACCTATAACACCTGTACTGAGCATTAATTCAGTACTGCTCCCCCCCCCATTAAGTACTGCATACGTGTCTTTGAAGTTCAACGGTCATGAATGGAATGGAGTCCTCTGACTTCTCCCTCCCTATCACTACTGCACGCAATCCGGGTTGGGGGGGAAATCGTACGGGAGTTTAAATGATAATGTTACTTCCTTATACAATGAAAATTACTGAGCTATCATTATAATGAATCTTTTTCGAATTGTCATCATCATTGCGCGCCCCCTGCAGTTAAACGTACTACCGAGAACTTCGGGGTTTGATACATATTTACGTACCAGCTGCTTGTCCCCTCAGACCCTAATCCCTCCCACTATATTCTTTTGTTTCCCCACTTATTTGTTTCTCTTTTTTGTTGATTTAACTTTTTTTTATCTCCCTTGCCTCTTCCCTTCAACGATCTATCAATATGGCAGCTGCGAGTTGTCAAATGATTCACCAAACGATCATGGGCAAGTTAAAGTAATTTTTTCCCATATCATATAGGAGTTTCCTCTTATTGGTTAATTTAATTTCGTCAAATATCCTCATTGAGGGTGTAAAAAGAAACGAGTGATAAGCATTCGTCCCATTTCCCCCCATTTGTTGAAGTAATTGTATGGGCTGTTATGGACTCACCTTTTCATCATTTTTAACCGTTTTTTTATGGATGTTGTCCTTATTAATTTTGCGAGTTTTTGAATATTAGACCGTATTTGTGCTACATATGTCGCTGTAATATAGTTTATTGTATAATTTAAATTTTCATCATGTCATCCAAGTATAAAGCTATACAGTTGCGACTGTAGGAGTTTTGATTCAATCGATTTTCATGCCATATAACGAGGCAGCATTCAAATGAATCCACCTTCTACAACTAATAAAACAACTTCCTACGTTTAATTGTCATCTTCTTTACCTTTTTCAATTATGCATTTTTATTTCAAAGATTTTACTTTCCACACTTCCATTACATATTTTGCAAATATTTATTTTATTATTGCAGAATATTGTACTTGTTAATATTGGAATATATATTCTTGGAATACTTGGAATATATATTTCAAAAATTAAGTCATAGAATGAGCTTCCTTTTCCGAAATTTTTCTGTAATCACTTAAAAATTATAGGATATATTTTCGATAAAATCTATATATTAAAAAAATTGTTTCGTTGTTTAATATTCGAAAACAATTTGAGCTAAATCAATTATTTACAAAAAAAACCCGATGCTTGTGTTCTTTTACTCTGACTCAAATGAGATATTTGTAGAGAAATAAGGGAGATTTAAAACGGCGTTTGAGTAAACTGGTGTACGAAATAAAAACATATTCAACTCAACTATTGTGTCAATTGTAAAATCACCCCATTTTTTAGTATTACCTATCACTAAGAACTTAATTAGAGTAATCATTTTAAAATTTGAGAAATCACTTTTTTTTCTAAGCTGACGAATCAAGCTACCTAAAGCCAGAAGACCAAAAATTTCCGATTTCCCCAAATCTTGAGCATTGTGTAACAAGTATTGTCGTATCTAAAATAGTAACATACATCAGTTGATCACATATCTTAAAAATTACAATTTATTGCATCTTAATATCACTGTCCAAAAATTAGAAATAAAAATACTCAGCGTTCAAGAACAAATGTCTATAAATAAAATCACACTAAACTAGGGTCAACAGACAAAATTAATGAGAGTTTATCTAGTCATAATGTCAAGTAAGAATTAAGTTATGCTCATAAATTTGTCGCATCCCCTGCCCCTTCCACTGTAAGCATTATGTGTTTTTCTCTTTGATTGTTCAAAATTTCGAGGTATCCATAGCATATTCCACATATTGTAAATTCCTTTGTTAAAGTTTGGAATTGTATCGAATTACTGCCCCAACTCCTGGTGGAAGACCTCATCGAAGTCAAACGACTGAAACCCACGCAATTTGATGCATTTACCCTCTAACTCACCAATTCTCGGTCTTTTGCTGTGGTTATAAAAATAGCGCATATTGCTTACAGCACGATTCATAGAATACTTCTGGCAGGGATGAACGGAAAAAATAGCGTGATTCAGGTTAATCAAATTACTTGTTCAGCAAAACAATAAAGGTCTCTCGTGGAATAATTCATTTTGTATGACAAGTTCGGTTGAAGTTTATATGGATAGTGCATCCATGGAGCTATCGTAAATTGAAAATAAGAGGTTGAATCTTTAGTGTATGTTTTGAATAGTTTAGGATTTGCTGAGTGGAAAAGGAATATTTAAAAAAATGGTTGTAATTGTTGTTTATTTAAAAGTTTTATGCATCAGTTGCTTTTCAAAAAGTCCTTAAATTGCTTAATAAACTCCAAATGGAATTTTAAGATTGTCAAAAAGACGTGCCAATTTGATGTAACTTGTTTTATTTTAAAAGTAGCCCTAAGGATTTAAATTTCCAGCTACGGCAGGCAGCTGAGATATCAAAAAGGTGCAAAAAGTGATAAAAAATATTTTGAATTTGTAAATTATTGATTGGAGCATCTGCATAAGTTGGTTTTATATTTGTTTTCTTTTGGAGCGTAATGAAGTTTATTGTTTCAGTAGTCATTTTTTGAATCTTTTATTAAATGAGCAAGCTTCCTGACATTATTTGCGGTAAATAATGGCAATTGTATAACACTATTTGCGATTAAATCCTGTAAAACATTTTCGCTGAAATATATTCTGTTAGTGGTAACGTTAAATTGTTTGTATTTTACTCATAAATTATGTTATTTGGTAGTTAAAAATTTTTTAAACTATGCGAAGAAAGTGAAAATATTCTTTTCATGTACCCATGTTTTCCTTTGAATATAGATGTGTAGAAAACATTTTATTGTATTGTTCACGCTTTTCAGTTGCTGAAAACAAGTAAAATAAAACGCCTTAAATGAAAAATAAATAACGCCCTTTATTACAACAATTGATGATTATTTATTCTTTTCCTTCTGAAAAAAGGGAAATAATCTTCACTTTTCTTTCTATAAGAAGAAACATTAACTTTCATCAGTTGACTCTTTATTTCTATGTATATAATTCTCGTGTAGTCGTGCACTCTCGTTTACAGGAGATTAATACAAGAAAAAAGACATTTGAAAGATTAAAAAACTAATTGTTTAAGCTGCTCTGTTTATCATATTATGACCGTTAAAATCCTTTTTGTTCGTAAAGCAATTGCATAATTAAAATTCTAAACTTTTTAGTGATATTCTCAATATATGGTAGATTTTAGTTTTAGTAAAAACCATTAAGAGATGCTTATTTCACGTGCGCTTCTATTTTTGAAGCACACTTTTTGTGTTATTGTGATATTATTATGTAGTGTATTTTGTTGTATTTCTGAATCAAAGTATATCATATTCATATAAACTCTTAAAAATATTGTACTGATCTCAAAAGAACCCTATCCATTAGGTGTAACCATATAAAAATTTTAATTAGAAATATCTGATTCAGGAATACATATTATTGAATTCATCTAATTCTTCGTTTGCTTCTTTTTTTCAGAATTTTTTATATTCTCCCCTTTAAGTCGATAATTCAGTAATTCGACCTACTTATTGGCTACTAGAGAAATGAAATTCAACTGTACAAATATGACTAAGAAGCCTATTTAAGAAGCACGAATATTTTAGCACTATTCACCTTTACGAAAAAAAAGTCTACTTCGTAGCGACCATATGAGATATATGATTCTTCATATATAAAACTAGAAAGATGTGAATGGAGTTTATTCATCTTTATGTGATACACGTCGCATGTTTCCCATCAATTCAATTTTGGAATTCATTGCGCATCTTGCAAGAGGAAAATATTAGATGGCATGCACAATTACGTTTGTCATGTGACGTTGAGGTCTCATGAATTGGCGTCACATTGCTTTACTTTCTTTCCGAAATAGAAGAATAAAAATCTTCACATCCGTGAATTTAGTCTGATTAATCTCTTACCTCTATTTTCAAAATTCAGGTGAACAAATTTGACTCTGAAGGCTACTTAGTATCCACAAACGCAGTACAATTACGCCCCTTTTATGAAGAAGAAAGCTTCTGTCGCGTGGTAGTCATTTAAAATGTCCACTTTTCCCATCAATAAAAACGGAAAGAGACAAATTGTATTACTTCCTTTCTAAAATCAAGTTGTTGCCGCCGCTCAAAAGGCGCAAGAATCCTCACTTCCGTGAATTAGTCCAATTAATCTCTTTCTGGTGAAGCTTTCTTCTTTCTTCACAAGATATGCCGAAGGATGTTTGGGTTTTCCTGTTTGAATTATGGATGCTGATTTATTCACTAGACGACACTCGTTAACAACAGTAATCGCTTGATTGTATCTCTAGGTCATTAACTTTTTCTTTGTTTAACACTTAACTGGAGGAAGACGACTTGCCACAGGCGTAGTATCTATTTTCCCATCGACTTGTCCACTTTTCATTGAGACATCTGCTGGGAGGACTCTTCAAAAGGTGAAATTATTTTCGGAAGTGAAGGGCTGTCTTGCCTTCTTGCCAGCTGTTTGTGTCAGCAACGGACGAGCTGGTATCCACCTGCGAAACTTCTAACCACACTTATTAAAAAAAAAAGCACAGAATGAGTAATTTTTAAATAAAATTTAATTTTTATTTGATTAAAGGCATTAAAAATTGCTGAAAACTTTTGCGAGAAAAGATGTTCATTCAATCAATAACGAATAATTCCTTTTGACAGCATAAAAAAATGTCAAGATATACAAGTATGTGTCGTAGAGAATTCATATCTTGTGATAATTTTCTGACCATAAGTAAAATATAGGGGGAGATGTATAGAGAAAATATTGATAAGATTTAATTGACGAAAGAATATTCCCTCTCTTAATTGTATTGGTTCTTTTACTTTATCGATAAATGTATTACTTTATTGATAAATATACTTTACTTTATTGACAAATATACCAAAATACTAACGAGATTAAGGTTTTAAACTTTTAGTACGACGGCGTTAGGAAAATTCAAATGCAAAAATATCAATTTATTTTAGTGTTTTCCTTTTATTTATTATAAAAAAATAAGGAAACAATTTTTTATTTCCTTTCTTGGAAACTAATTTCTTAAAGTTAGAATTTCTTAAAAGTTTTCGGTGTACACTTGCATGAGTTGTAGTTGGAAGTCCAATCGGACGGCGTGTACAACATTTTGACATTTTTATATCAATGTTATCCGTATTTTAATGGCTAAAACTTTTAATTAAAATTAAAATAAAGTAAAAAAACAGTCGATTTTGTTTAACTCTTTTGTTTACTAGGTAAATGAACGAAGAGCTCTTTAATCAAAATATGTAGAATTTTTGGGGACAACATTGACTAACGCATTCACTATGTCATAGAAAAAGAATTAGGACTGCCTGATGGAGATAATGCAAATTGCCACATCGGTTTCAACGTGTTCAATTAGCTAAAAAGAGAATTGAAATTTATTTTAATGTTCTGTTTATCTTTTATTAATTTTCTCAATTATAAAGATTCTTAAAAAATGAGAAAGAAATAAAATATGCGTCAATAAATTTTAAAATTCGTGATTTAAATGGTTGCAAGTTTTTACGCTTGCTTGTCAATGCATTAATTTTTCGATCAGCCTTCCACCATTTCAGGACCAAGCAAGCGTGTCTATCTTTACGCTTCTGGTTTCAATACTATACAAAGGAACTTTGTGTGTATCATTTCATATGACAACTCGACCTGTCATATTTCAAGGTTCCATCAACATTTGTTATATGAATCAGGTGCGTAAAACGTGAAACGGCATGCTTAAAGCTTTGACCTGACATAATAAAGGCATTTTGGGACGCATTGGGTGTGAGCCTTATCGGTTTGTTCCATCAAACTAAATACCTCAATCTAGGTACAAAAAATGTTCTGAATAATAATCGCAGGAAATATAAGCGATCCCCAATGTTGAAATTTGCTACAAATAATAAAAGTAAAATAGTTTTTTTAGGACATGCTTTTATTAGTGCACTAAAAAGAAGAAAAAGTTTTTTTAAATCAAAAATATTCAAATCAAAACAAAACCATAAAAACGTAAGAGGTTCACAGAAATACTCTATGAAAATTGGAATGTTAATTACGTTTATAAAAAATTTTAATTCTTAATGAATGCGTATGAATTTTCTTTCTTATGATTTTCAGTATAGCTTAATTATTTATGGTAATGTTTTAAGCGCCTCACGCTTTCCATATTTGTAATTTTTTAAAATTTTTAAAGTAATTTTTTATTAAAATATTTTCTACTTTTTATTACTATAATAATAGCGTGTTTTAAATTTTTACATTTTTATTATTCTCTAAATTTTAGTCTTTAATATATTTCACAATTCATGATTATAATTATTATAGAATCCTAAAATCAATTTTTTGACATCCAAAACCAGTTGCCGCAAGATGTATGGAATCAAAATTTAATTAAAATTTACCGATTAACTGATCATTAAGTCCTGAAAATGAAAAAAATACTGAATTTTCATCGGGAACACACAACTATACAAAATTTCAGCATTGTAGAAAAGCGTGTTAAAAATATTTTATTTCGTCGAAAAAATGAAAAATACTCCTGTCCGAAACATAAACGAATTAAAATACCATGCAAAGAATATTACAATAATACAAACGATTGAAATGTTGTGAAAGTGTTTAAGTTAATGCATTCTACACAACAGCATTTTGATTATTTATTTCGAATTTTTGATTATTTTAAAATGGTACGATAACAAAATAATCAAAAAGCATTAAAAAGCTGAATTTTTGATGCATAATCTATGAAACTAAACTTCTGAGAGAGGTAATTGATGTTTATTAAATAGCTTTTTGATTTATAAATTAATTGATTGATTATAAATAGTCGCAAGTGCTTTCGCAACTGATTACTTATTAGCATGAATGATATTCATCTCAAAACTCATGTTGTACACAATAATCTGTTAAGGGAGACAATATAATAAAGCTTTCGTATATTTATCGATTTACAATCATGGCAAAGAACAGTATTTTGCTAAACTTTTATGTCATTACTCGATTAATAATCATTGTAATTTTAGCTATATGCTCTAACTTGAGTTGAAATATACAATTTACATTTTCCATCATTGCATTATATGCTAGAACATTTTGAATTACTCGTATGGTAACATGTACGCACATTTCTTTTTTATAACAAACAAAATAAAATGTACCACTCTTAAATGACTTTATAAATTAGAATGTCTCGTAATTAGTGGACAAAAAAAATAAATAAAAAGTTACCAATGTGTGTACCTTCAACTGTTCTATCAAGTTAGCATTGCCTTATGTTGTAAATAATACAGATGAAAGCGAATTCATTAAAGTCATGATTATATTGATATAAAATATTGCCTTTCGTAATCAATGAAAGAGTCAATATTATTTTCTGATCAATGTTGCATGCATTTCTTTGAGAAACTTCTATTATTGAACATAACAGTAACTATAAAATAGCGTGATTATTTGTTAATTTCAATAAAAAGTAATATTTATATATATTGTCTAAATGCATTCACAATACTTAATCTCATTTTCACCAATACGATACAACTGCTTTTCTGAAAATTTCAACCAAATAGAAAAAAATTATACAAAACATATTCTTACATTGTTACAAATGCGCAATTAAAACTCTGATTAAGTATTTGTTTGAACCATGATTTTCAAAACCTGACCAAATAATAATAATTTCAAATTAATGTGCGCTGGACCTTAGAGATAAACTTCGGTGTAAGATACTTCTGCCTGCATAGTAGTGCATGTTCAGTTTATATCAAACATGAAAATATATTGGAACAAAAATACTTCGATAACCAATGTACCTTTCCATTTTAGTGATGAATATATAGTTATTAAGTTTTATTTCCCTCCACTTGCAATGACTGTGGCGAGAAGAATACACGTACAACATTCAAAGTGTTCATATGTAGCTGTTCAAATTTCAATCAATTTTCTGGTATCTTCTGTGCAATGAAGCGTAGTATGATAATGAACTGTGTTAAGATAAAATAGAAAGTTGTTAGAAAGTCCTCTTTTGACTTTTAGAAGAATAAATATTAGTATTAAAAATCAATATTTATTTTACGTTCTATTCAATGGAAATGAATCTTTCCTAACTTTTTTGATTAATTATTTCTAATGATCCATCCAAAAATAAATTGCTAATTCTAGTAATAATTTTTCTTTTATTTACTCTTTACTTTTTTGTACTTTTCTCAACTCTATTTTTCCATCGTTACGAATTTGTCTGGGTGACAAGAAGATAAATAACAACCATATTCATTGGGGTTTAAATCATTATAAGGTATGTGAAATAGTAGAGATTTTATACTTCATTTGAAATAAATCCAAGTAAAATCAAGATAGGTGCTCTTTCAAGTGTCGTCCCTGTGATTTGACTATGGTTCATCATCAGATTATATAATAAAAAAGGTAGAGATTTTATGCTTGGTGCAAAATAAAGCGAACACGGGAAATCAACTTCGGCATTCTCTCAAGTGTCTTCCTCGTCATCTGATCAGGGTTCAATATTAGAAAGCTTGTTTCCATTAACAAGCTTTTCCTTGTGTATCTTCAAAAACGGATTTCTGTCTAGGAAAACAAGCAAATGCTATCAATGAAGTTACAATTTCAAGCATACATGTTTGTTGTTACAAAACCTATTAATTATAAAACATTAATTTATAGGTAAACTTTTATTTTTTCAAATTTAACCAAAAAAATTCACAGGAAAATTTTGTGCTCTGAGAAGACACGATGCAGCAAAGATACTTGCAATTTCATTCCCATCTGGTAGTATCTTTATATTATTTCTTTGACAGATCGCAAATACAGTGAAACTTCGATTAACCGTCACTCGTTTAAACGTCAGTTTCTTTTATCCGCCATCGTTTAAAAAAATCTAATCCGTCATTTCTGTACAACAGTACTCTTATATTGAAGTTTAAATTGATCGTTTTGTAAAATTAAATACAGTATGTATGTATTATTCAGTTTTAAAGGATTTTCTTTTCTTTTCACTGTGCATATGTATTAAGAAATTTCTGTTAGCCTTCTATTCGGTTATCCGTTACAGCCCTAGTCCGGACGGTAACGGTTAATCGAAGTTTTACTGTACTCTTAACTATTTAGTCTAGAATCTATCTACTTTTTTTATATAAATCAATTCCACCTTATTTATTTATCGCTAAGATAATTTTTATGTTGTATTATTAGTTTACCACAATTCAATCTTATTTATTACTATTCTAATGACTATAGAATAAGTTTGCTGTACCATAGATAGACTGCATCCTTCCACATGACTAAACCGGCACAGCAACATAAGCTAATCTGGTTTCGCAATGTCGCTTCCAACAAAGGCTCCCGACTTAAAATCCAACGATTGCTACACCATCTTAATGATTTTCAAGAGCTTTATCGAATAAATCCATGATCATCTTTCATTTCAAGCCTTTTCCATTACCTGCAAGCCGACATGGGGAATTTTTTGCGCCCTCTTCGTCGAAGTGACAGCGCACCTGAACTATTCTCGGCTTCCACACAGAAGAACTTTCACTTTATGGAGAAAAGAACAATCAACAGATAAGACACACATGTGCTTTAACACCCGCAATTTAGTTTGTTTTTGTGGACTTCTTTATTTGATTAGTTTTTTTCTCTCTTGTTTGTTGATATTGTACACTTCATACTCATATTTCTTTCCTTTTCACAGTTTTTGTTTGTATATAATTTTATATGATACTCCCCTTTGTTTCTTGTATATTATCCCAGATTTTTAGTTTTGTATTTTTGTAACCTTTTCCATCTCTCTGCCCTCGCCATTATTTGCTAGGCAGTTAAGGAGCGTCTTCCGATTTCTCTTCCACTTCATGTCCGCCACACTGTTTAAATAACCAAAAGGTTATAGTCGCAGGGAGCATGAAGTGGTGTTCTGTTCTGTACCATAGATAAAGGAAACATTTCTAATGAAATGAGAAAGGGATTAAGTTATAAAACAATTTCCATTCGTAAAAAATAAGGTAAAATTTTTTCTTTCATTTTAATTTTGAAAAAAAAAAAATGAAACGCACCTACGTATCTCAAGTGAATTCTTCGAGAACTCATCACTTCCTTCGAAAACGAAGCATAATATTTTTTTAAAAAAATACCTATTTTTTAAATGGTTTCTTTAAATGAAGTTCTTTCACATAAATGTAATGAACAATTCTTGCTTGCCTCCTTAATTCAAATTTAAGATAGACTAGTCTAATTTCTTACGTAAAGAAGCCAATGAAGAATATGAATTCCTTTGAAAGCGAAACACAATATTCTTTAGAAGAAGAAAAAACATACACTCCTTCAAATGATTTCTTCTAAAAAATTCTTTTGCATGACTGTAATGAATTATAAATTCTCGCTTTCGTAATTCAGATTCAATATAGACTAGTCTACGTTGATGTGTAAAAAAAAAATCAAAGAAGGACAGGAATTCTTTCGGAAACGAGGCACACTATTTTTTTTCTCTCTCTTTCAAACACGCTTATCTTTCAAATAGTTTCTTTAATAAAATTCTTTCATATAACTAAATGATTAGTGCTTGCTTTCTTAATTCAAATTCAAGATAGACTAGCCTATTTTCTTTAGTAAAGAAGCTATGAAGAATTGGGATTCCTTCGTAAGCGAAGCAAAATGTCCGAATATATTTTTTCCTTTCACACAAACCTATCTTTCTAATTGACTCTCATTCGATCTATTTAAATATATCTATGAAATTCATTCATATAACAATTAATGCTTTTTAAAAAATTTAAATTCACGATAAACTAGTCTGCTTCCTTATATGTAAAGAAACCAATGAAGAATTGGAGAATACATGTCGAAGTGTTTTTTTAGTCATATGTGGCACTGTTAAATTGTATTCCTGAGTTGAGTTTGGAATCAACATACTCGATTCCTATACGTTTTTCGTACTTTCGTATTAATTTTTACCTTACCATTTCATATATAATTCAGTTCTTTTCTTAATGTTATACGATCCCTGATTTAAACACTTTCTTCTTTCACTAGATGGCAGCAGGTCTGAATTTGAATATTAAATTGCTTGCTGGTTTATTGATTTGAACCATTTTATGTAATATACTAATAAACTAAAAATATATATACATTAATTCTTGTAATTATTTTCGTGTAGATTTTCTTAGTTATAATAATTCTTTCTCAATATTTAATTTTTGCAACTATTTTCCCGCTATTTAATAATTTTTTTCTAAAACGTAATAATCAATAATTTTCATTCATTTGAATCGGGATGTGCAGGTAAATTAAGCGAAAAATTTAATTTTTTGATTACGAAAAACCATTTATTTTATTTGTTTAACGCTCAGTTATGCAACTGTATTTTTGAAGTAATGTCTTCATTTTTCAATTTGATGTGAATTAAAAGTAGAATATCTAGTTTTTAAAAGTATTGTTTATACATTTTACGAAAATTTTTATAGTATAAGAACTATTATCGTACATATTCACTGCAATAAACTTTTTTAGTATGATAATTTAATTTCTAGTTTTGTTTTGTATTAGCATGAGACAATTTTAACAAAATGTTAATGTCTATAATACTGTTTTAATGCAATCATTTGAAATTAGGCAGAAAGATGATTTAGTATATTATAATGACTCCGGATCACATAAAAATTATTATAATTCGAATTATAATAATTTAAATTATAATTAAAAATTTGCTTAAAAACAGTTACGCAGATTTACCAGGCAAATTAACTGAGCATGCACCAAAGAAAGGTTATTTTTTAAAATTTTAATGAGAGTGATCCGATCCAGTTCAATTAAATAAGAGAATTGTTTTAATAAGTAAATTTTTTTAATCACACTTATTTATTAAATCATTTTTATTAATACTTGTTAGAACCATCATGTTGCATTTGTTCTAAATGTTTCGTTTCTAAAGATATGTTTTTTTATCATTTATCTTATACCTTTTGCACTTGTTAGTATTTTCTTTAGTTACAAGTTTATTGTTTACTTTCAGTCATGCTCTCTTTAAAGTGATACTTTAGAATTGTTTAAACTGTACTTTATTGTCAGTGAGCAATTCAACTCTTTTGTGTTTGTTACTAAGATATTTTTTAAATTCTTTATTTATTAAAGTGGGTTATTATTTCGCTTTTTGTCTTTGTATGAACAATAAACAAATAGATGTTTCACAAACTTTATTTTAGAGAAACTCTTTGTTGTATTGAAAACTAATAAAATCAATTTGTGCAATTACTATCAATCACCAATAACAGGAATTTTTAAGCGTGCTAATTCGCGTTAAGATGAAATAAAATGTTTAAATAAAACTTTCCGTTCGTGAAATGGTTTCCTAAAATGAGCACTTTGAGTTTGGGTTTGTGGCGCAAGAGCCATAGGTTTGACCATGCTGCGCCATTGAAGCATTGAGCACTTTGAAGAAAAGTCCCGAAGTTAGACAAACCTTTTAAATTTCGCGAAACTCCAACATACTGTTTCTGATGCAAAAATTGTGATAATTCGAAAATTTACTCGGTTACTTGATTAATTAATTATGTAATAGGTACCGAAATCGTTAACTAATCTAAGCCCTAAGAATTCAATTAGTATATAAATAATGATTTATATTAGTTCTTTTTGAAATTTTTGAATATCAGTTCTTTCGATTTTGTTACATTTTGTAATTCAGAACGCTCCATTTTTTATACAAATCAGTAAATAACTTTATTATTTACGAAACATTCCTAAAACTTTATTCAAATCATTACTGATTAAATTTGCATGAGAACGAAGAATTTCCATAGGGAACGTTCATTTCTTTTCTTTCCCTTCATTATCAAATATTTTATCTGAATTTTTTAAACCCAGAATAAGAATAAATATTTTTGTCTTTAATGTCTGAAGAGATACCAAATTGTTTTTAAAACTGTCATGCAATCATAATGCATGATTCTTGTAATTTTTTTAATATCGCGATTTCAGTTATGTGGACTAGACAAACGTTTTTCATTTTACATTAGAAATACGTTAGATACGTTACATTAATTCTGCATGGAATACATCGGAAAAGAATATACAAAGTTTTATTTAAAGTTTAAGAGTACTGTTATTGCAAAAACTCGTGAGAATATTTTAAAAACAATCAGAAAGCACTAAAAAGCAATGAACTGTGAAACGTCTCGCCTAAGAATGTGATGTGAACTGCAAAATAAGCAAATGGCTTTTGTTTCTATTTATATCTAAGTTTTTATTCTTTTTATATCAAAGCAGTTATTTTAAGCAAGTAAGATTTTTTTTACTTCGTGTTTCTTGCAGGAAATTGACTTGCTTCGTTTAAGCGACAGATTTCACACTTATTTACTTGTTGCTTTCTAGTTCAATGAATCGTTCAAGAAACATTTAGATTTTTATTTAAGAATCATTGCAATTTAAGATGAACGCATAAGATATTTTATATGCCTTGTATAGGTTTCGTTAAAAAATTATAGAAATTAATTGTTCACTTCAGGAGATTATTGAATTCCAAATATTTTAGCAAAATAATTGTAATGTTTTGTAAGGTATACTAGTATCCAAAAGTTAAGTTGAAAACGCGAAACATGTGGTATCTAGAATAATAATCAATTTATTGCTATGAAATTTTGCACACATACGCCCGATACTGTAAAGCAGCTAACGGTAAAATTATATAATAAAAAGGAGTAAAATTTTTCAAACGTTTAAATAAGACTAAAAATGACGCATAATATTTTAAGAATCGTCTTGCCAATAAAGAGTGTGGTCATCCAGAACTGCTTTACAAGTCTTAACCCTCTGTTATTTACATGCATTAATTTTAGGTGCATTAATTTTACATGCATAATTGTTATTTAAATGCAAGGCTTTATTAGTATAATATGATTCAACGTTTTAAAAGTACTGAGTAAACCCATTAGCTTGCGAAAATCGCAGGATGCAACAGAAAATCGACTTGCTTCAAACCCGCGGAACAAATCCCATTCCTCTAACAACCAGGATTTCAAATCTTAGTAGGTTTTGTGAGTGGGTTGATGTCTCGGAATGGCTTTTTCTGTGGCATCCAAACATGCTTGCTATATGGTACTGCTATCCGGTGATCTAGCTGGCCACATCATTCGACGAATATCACTTTTCTCCAGAAAATCATCCACAATCTGAGCTCTGTGTGCCCTCAAGTTGTCGTCCATAAAAATAAAATCTTCGCCAAGAGCCCTGGAAAAGCCTCACATAGGATTCAATACTCTCATCTCTATGCCACTGTGCGGTCACAGAGCCTGCATCAAAGTCATGCAGAGGTGCACGGCAGATCAACACGATTGTCTTCGAAACAAGAATTCCACTTCCACGGAAATGTTAAATTTCTCTTATGTCGGAAGCATGGTAGCGGGTATCACTCTGTCTGTGTTCTGAGTCTCGAACCATCAGTGAAGAGGATGGCCAGTGTCAGAGGATGACAGTGACCATAACCTTGCTGTGTCCAAGAATGGTGTTCCTGGCTATTCAAAAAAGGTTTCTCTTCTCAGATGAATTGCAGGGAACTCCTGTAACCGGTCGCTGGCCGTAAGGGCCCTTTTCAGTTAGACATCTGTAAATTATTGTTCCAGTCGCAGCAACGAAGTCCCGACTGAGTTATCCAGCCGTTAGTTGTCTATGGAGTCGTGTATTTAATACCACGGATCAATTATATCCAGGTGTCGTAGCTCTTGGACGGTCTTCCTGGTGATGGTACCTGTAGATTAGATTTAGTTCCATAACCTGGGTATCACTATTTGAGGCACTCTTAACTATGGAGCGATGTCCGCTTGAAATTGGTGAGCTTCAAACCTACAGAACAGTAGATTTCTCTATCTTAATTCATCGTCTAAACGATTCCAAGAACTCACTTATGCAATAATCAGTCAGTCGTGAGATGTTTGTTCAAAGAATCACACTTCTATGGACGAAAATCCCAAATAAAAAAATCGGTCAGTTTCATGGTTGTTTAAAAAAAACGTTACTTTTTAAACGTTTGAAAGGCACCTAATATATCGTGGAGGCTTTCGTTGCATTGATCATTCTTCAAATTATATACGACATCCATTTTTTAAAATATTAGTGATGGTTGTGTTGAATAATTGAGAAAAATGTGATTGTATCTTGACTTTTGAACACTAGTGTATTTGAAGCATTTACTCGCCATTTATCCTTTATACAAATTCGTACTGAACTTTAATTTTAAGTCAGTAATCAGCGAAAAGTTTTGTAGAAAATAAGTACGTATTTTGCCGTTTCAATTCGTACATTATTATTATTTTGAAATTACAAGTATTACATATGTACATTGCTTCCTAAACCAAACTAAAAGAATGAATCGGGTAAAATGGGTGACTCTAGGGTAGAATTTAATATCAGAATTTCAGGATTTTGTTCAAGCATCATAAAGTATAATTGATCATTTCAAGAAATTATTAATTTCCAAAGATTTAAGCAAAGAAATTGTCTTGTAAGTGTTTGAAGCATTTATCCGCTATTTAACATTAATACAAATTTCGTGTTGAGGTTTAATTTGTAAGTCAATATTTTAACGAACAGGTGTGAAGAAAAAGTATATATATATATATTTCTTACTCTCAAAGTATTGTTTGTCTGTTTCAATACATTTATAATTTTTTTTGAAACAACAATTATATATATATTGCTGATTAAACCAATCGAAATGAATGGTTCTGATGAAATAGGTGATTCTGGGGTACAACTTTAGATCTAAATTTTAGAATTTCCCATAAGTACAATTTAAACGGCTTTTCTCAGAGACAACAATGCAATTTCTAAGTGAAAGTTAAACATACTTATTATATCATGGAGTTAAAAATAGTTAATAAATCATAGAGTTAAACATAGTTAATAAATCATAGAATTTAGCATATTTAATAAACCATTTTGAGTTAAAATTTGAAATTAAAACCATCAGTCCAATTATTTTCAATAAAATTTGAAATTAAAATTATTACGTAATGAATACATTGATAAATTTTTCAATTTGTTTAAACATACATTGAGAAAGACAGGTACTTTCAGAAGACGAAAATTGCTCAGCCTTCGAAATGCATTTTCGCATACATCGTTCAGTCTGGACCTGTTCCATTATTTTTCGGAAATTTCCGAAGAGCTTTCGAAGTGACCAATAATCAAGTACAGCAGAACACTGAAATCACTTTTATAAAAAATTAGAGTAGTGATGAACGAACTAATTGTTTAAAAAATTTTCTATAGGTGAGCAAGAAAATCACTGCATGCCTTTTTAAGTGGAGTTTTAGGAGAACCAGCTATTCGAATACTCAGGGGGTAAGTAATGTCCAGTTATATTTTATGACGCATTTACCGTATCAAAATCTTTCCATTTTGAGGTCAACGTTGTTTTTCTCGCTAACCAAAAAGAAAATATTCTAAAAAATGTCAAAAATTTATAATAATTTTGAGTAAACAAATGCAGCCGAGTTAAGTTTTGCAGACAAGTTAACTACTTCTGGTCCTGGTACAACGCAAACACTCTAGCCATCTCTTTAGCCTTTGCCATTACTGAACATTTTTAATCCCCTTGCGTCGAGCAAGGTAGAAATCGCTTCTTCATTATTCCATACGATTCCGCGGGTAGGTTTATAAAGATTGATTTAAATGCATCATATCGTACTATTATAGCTGTGAATTATATTGTACTGTTATAGCGTTGTGCATAATTTTTTTATTGCCCACACCGATCCTTTTTACCCAAAGGTGTAAAGCACGTCACGAGTCGGCAGGAAGAAACATTCCAATACAAATATTAGCGTAATACAATGCAATACAAATACAATACAATATAATATAATATAAATATAAAAGCTAATACAAAAAATTGGGCAAAACAAAACAATATAAGTACAAAAATGCAATATTTTATATTGCATTACTTATATTGCATTACTTATATTGCATTTATTAAACAAAAAATTAGGTAATACAAAGCAGTATAAGTAAAAAATGCAATATTTAAAAATTATATTGCTTATATTGTATTTTTTTTTTACTTATATTGTTTGGTATTACCTAATTTTTTGTATTATGTTGTATACTTCTATTGTATTACGCTAATATTTGTATTTATTTGTATTACTATTTGTATACGTTGTGCATATTTAGGAATTTACTTCGTTAAATAAGTACACAGAGCTATTTGCAACCGTTACATATAACCAATAATGCTCCGTCCAAACGAATATATGCGAGAGCACTAAAAGACCGGAAAGCTAAAAAGGGGAGCTGAGAACCATTCAAAATCGACCCCTTTATAATATAATGCGCGAAGCCCTCATAAGGAGGTACGCTCCGTCATCAGAGATGTGGTTGTTAAGTAGCCATAATACAATTATTTCGCCGTTAAAGAGAGCGAAGAACCTGTTTACTTCTGCGGCAATATCACATCCTTGTACTGAGGATCTGTCCTCCTTCCACATAAATATCAATTAAAAATAGCACAAAGTTAGAAAGTTAAAAGTAAATTCAAACACCTTTATAAATAAAGAATTTGTTCCTTATATGAGTCAACGAGTGGAAGTAGAGTATTACGTTATCAAGATTTAACTTTCAGTTATTAACGCTAAACGCACCGACACTTTCCCGCTATATTGAAACTACTATTGGAAAACTGTCATTTGACCGGTCATGTTGGGTGCAGTGCAGGGGTTCCAACCTTTTTTCCCTCGCATACCCCTTGATTACTCTTTTTGTTTTCGCGTACCCCCTACTATCATATCCAACTCCCTCCCCATCATCCGTCTATGCAATGAAGTTTTTATCAATAATTTTAAGGTTAGTTTTAGTTAGCTTAAAAGTGAAATGACTCGAATTAATAGCAGTTGCAGAACTTATTCTTGATTTTACATTTTATTACATTTTTACAACAGTATTAATTCAACGCCAAAGCAAATGAAACCAGTATTGCAATTATTTCGTTTTAACTTATAAGGATAGCCAAAAATTACACTTCATAATAACCAACTATTCAAGTGGTATAGTTATTAAATAGCAAGTATTTACTTGGAGAAATAAAATTCTCTTTTTTAATCCCTTAAATCCCTTCAGAT